>CM042242.1:36579088-36986588 GCA_023566225.1 Romanogobio albipinnatus
GTCAAAAAGCACTAGGTTTTGCCCCGCTCTCCCCTAATGCTTTCATATTGATATTGAAGCATTAATATATTTTAGAAAATTGATTAAAGAAACAGAATTGAATTATACTATAATCACCGTTAGAATATTTTGTGTTGCAGATTGCGTTTAATTAAATTAAGAATTTTGTTGCATTAGCTCATTTTAATCAATAAATATTTGAGAAAAAGCTGAGATTGTGTGTATATGAAGTGTACTTTACAGTGCAACAAAACAATTATAAGTTTAAAGGCATATTTAGAAAAAGCTCAAAGCATGATGATGTGAATGAGGAAATTTAATGATCTGTTTACTTGTCTTACAGATGTTCACAGTGCCACACTGACTTTTGATTTAGTGAGCACTCTCCCACTAACAGAGGCACATGCATCTTACTTTAATCAAGAACGTCCTTTCCATTCTCCCATCCCATCCTCCTCATCTCAGCAACGCTCACTCTGTTTTTCCCTACAACTCAAATTAACTGCAGAAATATAATCAGTTTTCTGACAGATTATATACTTTATGGGTGATGGGTTAGGTAGATATTTGAAAAATGAAGCATTCAAAGCGCTCAATAGACCGTGTAAAAGTATCTTAGAGGTCTTCAATATATGTTAAAATAGTAAGATACTCTCAAGAGTGGAAACCAAGGAATCGTTTAATGCAAGATTTCTGCTCTCTGAACCTAACACGCATACTCTATGTCTTTATTGGGAGTGCAGCTTGAGCAGTAAATCGAGTGAAATGAATTTTTTCTCTGGCAAAAGGCTCCAGCTCAGTGAATTTTTGGTAACATCATATGGTTGGCTACATTGTTTTGTGTACAAATGAGCAAAGCTTACAGATCAAATAAAGGATATGTGTGTGTGTTTTTTAAACTAACCCAATTAAAGATCTCAGATTCAGGCCACAGGATGTTAAGGGAAATAACTATTGTGACTGCAAAGGGTTGCAGGCATCCAAAATCTACCAGGAATTGGTGACAAAAAGAACACCTCATTGCTAGTGTCCTTGCCTTTTGGCCGCAAAAGGATTTATTTAATATATATATTTAGCAATATAAATTAAACTTAAAAGCTAGAGTAAAAAAAAAAAAGTCAGTTTACTGTCATAAAAACTAAATCTATAACACACACATTCATCTAAAAAACTATTTTTGGTTTGAAATGATGCTGTTGTATGTAGCTTCATTGTGTCTGTGTATCTGCTCAGCCGTCACCAGAGGGCTTGAAGACACAGGTTCCACAGATTAAGTCGACGGAGTTCTCTTGACCTTTCCATCAAATGCCACGCAGTTTGAGGTGTACAAGCATAATTAAACTCCATAGTTTTGCCGCCGTCTCCTCTTTGTGTGCCAATCGCGCACCCCATCACTGCTGTTCATTAGCCAACTTAAAGATGTTGGGGCCATAGGTTAATGACAGCAACCACCGAGGCCTGAATAATATTGTTTATCATCTCCTTTGCTTTTTTCCTGCTGCATGTTCACAACTGTTGCTGTTGCTGTTGCTTGCGACAACATCAGTAATGAGGAGATGTTGATGTTGGGTCTTGTTAGTTGTGTACATTGTCAGGAAAATTAAGCTCTCTCTAGGCTAACGTAGCTCGCGATTCGCAGTGACATTTAGCCATTAGCTCCATGCTGAATTGGACAAACGAACAAAATCAGAAGCACAAAACGCAAATCATATCCAATTAAGCGAGGCATGAAACGGTGAAACCCTAGCAGGAGATTTTGCAGGCAGTGCATGAGGAAAGGTCAAGCTCTGACAGAACAGGGCACAGTTAGACAACTGATTACGACTAACGAGCCCTTTGCTTTAGTCAAAATTAGCTGCCTTGCACAAAGACCCCCCATAGTCAATACAGCATCCACACCATTTATTATCTAGGAAGAAAAGGAAGTTTTGGTCCATCTATTTCATAAATATAATATGAAACGCAACATTCATTAATAATATAACGTCTATTTCAACTGTAAATCTGCCTTTTTGAAATCTACAAAAACATAGTGAACAATTGTACATAGAAAAGAAATATTAGAAATATTCTAATCTGCTAAACTATTTGTATTTTCATGATTTTTTGATTCTTTTAATGAGGATTTATTTTTCTGAACTATTGTCTTAAAGGGATAGTTCATAATTTACCTAAATTCATGTTGTTCTAAACCTGTATAACTGTTTGCCATACTGTTTCCCATATAACTGTTTACCAACCTTCTTTAAAATATTTTCTTTTATGTTCTGCAGAAGAAAGAATACAGGTTTAAAATGACATTGGTAAATTATGACCGCATTTCTAATTTTGAGTGGCCTTAAGACATTTCCCTTTCAAGGTAACTTCACACTGTTTCTGACATGGATGTTATGGGACCGCCTTTGCATGATTGCACTTTGAAGCAATGTGAAATCAGTCCATGGGATGTCGTGACCAGGAAGCTATAAAGTGCACCAGGAACAAACAATGTCAATATATATGTCTATAAAGCTTATAAAAAACAGTATGTATTCATGTATTTTACAACACTTCAGCTTGTGATTCTTATTAAGTGGGGGTCATTTTTTAGGATTCTTTACCTAACTTAAGTCTGAGATCCTGACACCTTGCACTTCAGGAGCCTCCAGGTAGGTTGCGTTTCTGGAAAATGATGGCGCTGGAGACTAAAGGGTTCCTGATGGTTTCACACTTAATTCTTCACCTTAATTCTTAATTCTTTTGCAGTTAACATGTCTTTTTTTCGCCACCTGTTTTTGTCTGACCCTGCTTACCCAATGAGCATTTCACTGTCCAATGGCCATGCCTTAACTCTAATTTCTAGTATTGCATTAAAATTGCATCCTTCTCATGGTTATTTAATAATTTTTTTAATGAGTTAAATCTCTTTTTTGGCTCATTTTATCTGTAAAAGAAAATGTGCCTAATAATTCTGCACACAGTGTATATATCTTAGTTCAGAGAAAATGGCAATTCTTAAAAGTGTTCCTCCTTGCCCATGCTACATCACGTGTGGTGATACACACGATTTATGTGTTGTTTGTATGTTTTATTTATTGTTTGTCCCACCTGGCACTCTTTGATGAGGGCACCAAGGCAGAGCAGCGATTCAGATTGTGCATGGGGATCACAGAAGGATTTAGCTCCCATGTTTAAGAGGAGCTAGTGGAGGTTATTACTCGTGCAGTGCCTAAACTGAATATTGTAAAAGCAAACTTGACAAGCACTGCTGAATAAAGCACAATCTCAATCATATGAGTCGAGGTCATGGAATAAACCATTCCCCACCCATATTATCAGCATACAAGTGTTTAATTAGTCATCTATAATGGGGCCGAAGGAACATGGCCATGGTGGAAGAGATGTTTGTGAACCCTGAAGGGCCTGACCTCGCCCACCAGGCTGTGCAGAAAAACTTCAACCTTGGTGGGCAAGGCTTATACAGGACTGGTTTGTCACAATAGATTCCAAATATGCATACTACACATATCCATCCTTCCTCAACACAGGAAGTTCCTCGGCTTTGCTTTCGGGGCGAATCTTACCAGTATCGGGTTTTTCCTTTCGGCCAAGCCTTGTCACCCCACACTTTCACAAAGTGCGTGGATGCAGCTCTGGCTTCTTTGTGACTCCAGAACATTTGCATACTTACATCAATGATTGGTTGATTTGAGCACAATTGGAGCAAATGGCTATTCAGCATAAAGATGCCATCCTCACTCATATGAAGGAATTGTGGTTAAGACAGAGCACCAAGAAGAGTGCTTTCTCCATTACAGAGAACCATTTTTCTACGGGTAGTGTGGTATTCGACTACAATGTAGGTACATCTGTCTTCTGCTCATATTGAGTCAATCCTTTTTGCCATGGGCAAAATCAAGCTAGGTCAGTTCAACTGTTTCAAAGACTGCTGGGTCTTATGGCAGCTGTGTCCAACGTGAAACCTTTTGGCCTGCTGTACATGAGACCATTGCAGTGGTGGCTTAAGACCAAGGGGTTTTCCTCAAGGGGAAACCAATTTGGCATAATCAGGGTTACGCACAAGTGTCTTCATACCCTGGTGATGGTAGGCCTGTCACGATAACAAATTTTGCTGGACGATAAATTGGCCAAGAAATTATTGCGATAAAGGATAATATTGTCGTTCTGAGACCATTTTCATCTAAAATAATGATAATGGCATAATAATGCAGGTACACCTTTTCAAAGATCAATAAACTTTTATTTCTAAAGACTATTTAACACTGAAAATGGAAAGCATTTTAAATATTCACAATAAATGAACAAAACAACCAAAACAAAAAAAGCAATGGACTGGACAATGGACAAAAATGCACTTGAATAAACAGCTGGGAAAACGGCAACGGATGATTGTGTTTTAGGTAGTGCTGGGAATCAATTAAAAAAAAAAAAAGAATTTTTTTTCTGTAATTAATAACGATTAATACGTTTTTAATGTTTAGATATTGTGATAATTTCAGTTCCCTTTCAGTCAGTCACGTTCGACATACGTCGGAACTGACCGACGAATTGGGATCTGTCTTCAGAGTCCAATCTACTTCGAGTGTATTAGAAAGGAACCAATTGTATTGGCATGCGGTCCACGCACTGCCCCGCACCGTGGGTATAAATACGGAAGTGGAATACTGCATATTGCTTTTAACTTCGGAGCCGAACGGTTTGCTGTATCAAGCTGTTTCTGCGTGTTTAAACAAGTCTCGAGGAGGATCGCTCTCTTACCTGGGTGCTGGTGTGACGGCGCGAGTCAGCGAGTGGCCGCTGCAACATAGGCTACACTTGTTCCTGTGTTGGTTGGCTGGGCGTTCCGTTCATGAGTGCTCACACGCAGGCTTGCATTCGGACTGCTGTGAGCTGCGGTCATCTCCCTGAGTGCTTCAGCACTTCTAAAAGAGCATTCCCTTCTAAAAAGAGCAACACGGTTTGACCCTGCGTCTTTTTCAAGATGTCATTCAAACTGTGTGTTTCTGGATGCGGTTGTTTCCTGTCCTCATTTGATGGCCACGATCTCTCTCGCATTGTTAACCCAAAATCACCCAAAAAGGGGAATACCTAACATAGGTATTTATGCAATACATATATATATTAGTTAACAACAATTAACTACGGATATATATCTATATTAAATAATCACAGAATAACCTCTAAGGAGTTGATTCAGAATTCCTCTAATCCGTTCTGTTTAACGAACGAGCAGTACAATCCTTATCAACTTTCACTAGGTCTTCTACTCAATTTTCGGGAAGTTTATCCCTCTGGCCACAAAGGACAAACTTTCCGAGTTATGGTATTAATTACAGAATTCAATGATACTTATAAGAGCTCGTAGCTTAGATCTGACATTAAAGGGACTTTTTTGAGCAACAACAATGACAATCAAAACGTGGATACAATGGTTTTAATAGTGATGGCTACTACGATTACATACGACTAAATAAAGGGTACATGTATATACAGAATAAAGAAAAGTAAAGAAGGAGGATGAGGAGAAAGGAAAGGAAAGTAAGAAGGGTATGGTCCGGTCAGACACTTTCCCAAACCGAACCGCTAGAGCCAGCAGGGAGCAATTATCTTCAAATGCATCTAAATTTCGATAGAATTGATACTTGCATGGTTTCTTTGTGTTGTGTAAAGCAAGATGCGTGCGTTGCTATTCTCAGAGCGTTCATGCGCTGAAGCTCTCTCTCTCTCTGGTCCTTCCGGAACGTGGTCTGTTCGCGGGAGATTTAAAGGTGTTTCGAAGCGTCTTTTCAAGTTGACTGAGCCCGCGTGGTTGCTTCGGATCCATAGAGGAAGTTGCACATGGCATGCAGAGTTTGGGCCTTTTGGTCCATGGCCTTGCGAGGCCTTTGGCTCGGTGTTTGTGGAGGCCTGCCATGTGGGCACCCTGCTGGGTGAGAGCCCCCCAGACACAGCGTGTTGTGTCTGTTTTAGCAGGAGAAGAAGAGCGCAAGGATCTCTGAGAGCTCTCTTTTTAAGGTCGGGAAATAGTCCCACCCTCTGGAGGCAGGCTAGACCAATGAGATTGTTGGGATTTCCAAGCGGGAAATTCCTCTGGAGAATTTTATTGCTCTTTGTTCCAAGCCTGAAATTGATGAGACTGTGCTCAGGCATACTCTAATTAATGCAACAAACACATATTGCTTTGTACAAGGACATGACATACGTGGAAGTGTAAGTTATGAAGCGTGCATTAATTTGATAGGAGACATGACATATATGAGGTTACATGGAATAGTAAGTCATTCATAGGACATAGATGCATAGGGAATGCAATGATAGGGAACACATTACAAGAGAGTTGTATGTGTACATACAATGTCCTGGGGTGCATGTTCATTTATAGACGATTTGTCTATAACTTGAGGCCACAATGTGTGTTTTACAGGCTTTGTGTCTTTAGTTGGGAACTTTCCATGTGGCCACATTCTTTTGGGGCCGTAAAACACCTTATCAGCTGGTTTCCCTGGTAACGGAGGATCCTTCTCTGTTGTGTTGGGGGAAGGTCTGTTATTCAGCCCAAAGTATTTAAAACATATTTGTTAAATATAACAGGCAATTAAGTGTCTGAATCGCCTCAATCACCACAAACCTTTCTCGTAAGGGCTTGAGTGTTCAGCGCCGTGTGCCGTCTGGCGCGGCTGACAGCAGGGGTTGCCACGGCAACTCAGCGCGTCACTCGCGCTCTGGTGCACGGTCGAGACTGTGAAACCTCAAACGGGGTTGAGTCCCTTTGCTTATTTCCCGATCTAGTTCCTTTTCTGGTGCACCAGAAAAGGGCTACTTTGGCTAATAAGCCTTGTTGACCTGAGGATTACAGTGGGGCTTCCCCACCGGGTAACCATTCCCTGTGGGCCCCCACTCCTCTATTGCATCACAAGCATGCTGAGACTTTGTTCGTGGGTGGTTCATGTTCCCTTATGAGAACATGACCACGTCGGTGCGATGTTCACCGTGCCTCTTTCTTAGGGGCTTGAGTGTTCAGCGCGCTGTGTGCCGTCAAGTCGGGAGGCCACGCTCATTGTCCCACATGCCTGCTGGTAGCTTACAGATGGGATTGCTGGTCCTTTTTTTAAAAAAGGGGGGACCTAGCATTTCATTTGGGGCTCTGGCAGAGGACAGATGTCAATTGCTGCATCAGAGAGAGGGCTGTTATGCGCTGGAAATGATAATGCTGAGTTTCCCACTATAATAGTGTGTGCTCATGCTGAATCAGATTCAGAGTTGACAGCCATGCTTTTTGGGGTGGCTGCCCGGATGTGCTTTGGAAAAACTTAGCAGTGTGAAACTATTTGGTGCCAAAATATGGAACACCAAAAGGGCCATAATCTTTATAAGTTTTTTATAAAGCCCTCTGTCCTCTGTCCTGCATGCACAAGGGTAGTCCCGACCCAGGGGTTATGCAGGAACTGCTGCGGTGATGGACCTCGCTCTCCGGGTGACGGAAGTCATTGCACGCTCCCTGGGTCAGGCGATGTCCACACTAATGGTCCAGGAAGCTGGGACTAAACCTGGCAGATATGCGTGAGCCCGACAAAGTTCGGTTCCTCAACGCCCCTGTCTGTCAGACTGACCTCTTCGGCGACGCCATCGAAAACTTCACCCAGCAGTTCTTAGTGGCCCAGAAGCAGATGGAGGTGGTAAAAAAAAAAAATCCTGCCCCGAAAACCAGCTGCTGCCTCCACCCAGTCGTTGGCTGGAGTGCCTCCATCTGCTTGTCGCCGAGGTAGTCTCCCTGCGTCCGCCTCTGCCCCTGCTAAGCCAAGCAGCAGCCTCCACCCAGGCAGCAGGTGGCCAGGCGCAAGGGAGACGTCCAACCCGTCCAAGGTCCCACAAAATCCGCTGGCAAGCCCAAGGGCAAGCGGCCCTGAAACGGGCAGCCCAGCAAGAAGCGAACTGCTCAGGGAGACGGTGTCCATACCCCTCCCTCCCCCGGAGGAGGACTGGGGGGGGGGATATTTTTTGGTTACGGTCCTGCCGCTGGCTCTCCGGAGTCCAGCGGTACCCACATTCTCAGAGCAGTTTTCTTCCTCCCTGGGCCAGAGAGGCTCAAGCCGGCTGTGTGCGACGCCCCCGGGCCTTGCCACTCCTGGCTTCCCCTCTCTTCTTCGCCAGGGGGCGGTGTGAGGCTAGAGGACGCCCCCGGGCCTTCTCTCCCACACACTGTCCCACCCTGGAATGCTCAGACAACACTCCGGGTCGCCTCCGGGCCGAACGGGTCGGGTCTGAACGTTCCACCTCGCTGCCCCACCCCGGGTACGTCTGTGGTGCCATTGGTCCAGCTTGTACGGTCTCTGGGAGCCTGGGTAGCGCTCCCCAGACCGTCTCACTGGCTCATTCGTACTATCAGACTCGGCTACGCGATTCAGTTCGCGTATCGGCCTCCCAAGTACATGGGCATCCTCTTCACCTCCGTACGGAGCAGCGATGCCCATGTCTTGCGGTCAGAGATCGATGTCCTATTGGCGAAGGACGCTGTCGAGCCGGATCCTCCAGCCGATATGAAGTCGGTGTTCTACAGCCCCTACTTCATTGTACCCAAGAAAGGCAGTGGGTTACGGCCAATCTTGGACCTGCATGTTCTGAATCAGGCCCTGCACAAGCTTCCGTTCAGAATGTTAACGCAGAAACGCATTTTCGAATGCATCCGTCCCCAAGATTGGTTTGCAGCGATCGACCTAAAGGACGCGTACTTTCATGTCTCTATCCTTCCTCGACACAGACTCTATTCTTCCTCGACACATTCCTGCACTTTGCGTTTGAGGGGAAGGCATATCTGTACAAAGTCTTGCCCTTCGGGCTGTCCCTGTCGTTCCACTCCGAGAACGCGGCGTTCGAATCCTCAATTATCTCAATGACTGGCTTATACTCGCCCAGTCTCGAGAGCAGTTGTGCGAACACAGGGACCTGGTGCTCCGTCACCTCAGCCTGTTGGGCCTTTGGGTCAACCGAGAGAAGAGCAAACTCTGTCCCACGCAGAGGATCTCTTATTTCGGTATGTAGCTGGATTCGGTCAACCGCACTGCGCGCCTCACAGAGGAACGAGTCCAGTCAGTGTTGAACTGCTTGAATACGTTCAAGAGCAGGACGGCGGTCCCACTGAAATTTTTTCAGAGGCTCCTGGGGCATATGGCATCTGCAGCCACGGTAACGCCGCTTGGATTGCTTCATATGAGACCGCTTCAACGCTGTCCCAAGGTGGGCGTGGCAGAGTGGCCAGTATCGGGTCCCAGTTACCCCGTATAGTCGCCAAACCTTCAACCCTTGGTCCGACCCCTCGTTCTTACGGGCCGGAGTGCCCTTAAGATAGGTGTCCAGGCATGTTGTGGTATTCACGGATGCCTCAGCCACGGGTTGGGGGGCCATGTACAACGGGCATGCAGTCTCGGGTCTGTGGACGGGGGCCCAGCATATCAATTGCCTGGAGTTAATGGCAGTATGTCTCACGCTAAGTCGCTTCAAGAAGCCGCTTCAGCACAAACACGTACTGGTCCGCACGGACAGCACTGTGGCCATTGCGTACATCAACCGTCAGGGTGGCCACTCTGGACTCGTCCCATTGCCAGTGGTACTATTCCCTGAACGGGGGTACCCTCGGCACATATGCACTGGCGCACAGCTGGCCCGGGACCTACGCAAATATGCGTTTCCCCCAGTGAGCCTTCTAGCACAGACTCTGTGCAAGGTCAGGGAGGACGTTGAGCAGGTCTTGCTAGTTGTGCCCTACTGGCCCAACAGGACCTGGTTCGCCGAACTCACACTCCTCGTGACAGCCCCACCCTGGCCGATTCCCCTGAGGAAGGACCTTCTTTCTCAGGGAGGGGGCACTCTATGGCACCCACGTCCAGACCTCTGGGAACTCCATGTCTGGTCCCTGGACGGGACGCAGAGATTCTAGGTGGCCTGCCACAAGCAGTGGTAGACACCATCACTTCGGTTAGAGCCCCCTCTACGAGTCGCCTCTATGCTTTGAAGTGGAACCTGTTCGTTGAGTGGTGTTCTTCTCGCCGCGAAGACCCCCGGAAGTGCTCGATTAATGTTGTGCTTTCTTTCCTACAAGATGAGTTGGAGCGAAGGCTGTCTCCCTCCAGTGTACTGAAAGTGTATGTCACAGCAATAGCGGCGTATCATGATGAAGTTGAAGGTAAATCCTTAGGGAAGCACGACTTAATCGTCAGGTTCCTCAGAGGTGTGAGGAGACTAAATCCTCCTCGTTCTATCTCGCTACCCTCTTGGGACTTAGCCCTGGTGCTCAGAGCACTTCAGGGCCCTCCTTTTGAGCCTTTGCAGTCCGTTGAGTTAAAAATCCTGTCTATGAAGACGGTACTCCTGACTACATTGGCCTCAATCAAGAGGGTGGGGGACCTGCATGCATTTTCGGTCAACGTATCGTGCCTAGAATTTGGGCCCGGTAACTCTCACGTCATCCTGAGACCCCGGCCCGGATACGTGCCCAAGGTTCCTACCACTCCCGTTCGGGACCAGGTGGTGACCAACTGCAAGCGCCGGCCCCGGAGGAGGCAGACCCAGCCCTGGGTTTGTTATGTCCCGTCCGCGCTCTTTGCGCTTACGTTGACCGGACACAAAGCTTTAGGACCTCAGAGCAGCTCTTCGTCTGTTATGGAGGCCAGCAGAAGGGAAAGGCTGTCTCCAAGCAGAGGTTAGCCCACTGGATAGTGGATGCTATCGTCTTAGCGTACCAATCGCAAGACGTGCCTTGCCCGTTCGGGTTGCGAGCGCTCTCCACAAGAAGTGTTGCTTCCTCCTGGGCGCTTGCTCAAGGCGCCTCGCTGACAGACATCTGTAGAGCTGCGGGCTGGGCGACACCTAACACGTTCGCTAGATTTGATAGCCTCCGTGTGGAACCTGTTTCTTCCCGTGTACTGGCCTCCAATGGCCGGTAGACACGAAGTACCCGTTCTTGTGTCGGCTTGCTACGCCACTCCCGCCTATGGCCGGATACGTGCATTTATCTTCTCCAGTTGTGTTCCCCAGAAATGGTGAACCCTGTCGAGCTCCTCCGTCACCACTTCGGCCAGGCCTGCACCCATATGCTTGTGGAACGTGTGTGTAGGCTGGGTTCCATATGTGTTGGTTCCCTCACGGCGAACCATGTGTTTCTCCATGGTACCTGCTACCCTACTAGGCTAGCCCCGTGTCTTTCCCTTGACAGAGCCCGCTCTGTCGTCTCTGGGTGTGTTCTTTCCCCCCTGGGACCAGGTTGGATCCACCCCAGAGACTGCCATCTGTTGCACTACCCTGCTAGGTTAGTCCTTATGAGTATTTCCACCTCTCCTCCTTTGGAGGACGTGGCTCCGCAGCATTCCATCTCCCTGAGACGGGCACGCTTTCCCAGTGTTATCCAGTAGTCACGCTGAGTGGGTCTTGCAGGAACAGCAGTGACTGACCTTCCCTGCCGGGAGCCCTGACTCCCACTCCAACATAGGAGTGGTCCAGCGAACTCAGGCAGGGCGCTGGAAGGGCCAGCATCCCTGGCGTGTTGGTAGGGATCACAATTCGTTGGTCAGTTCCGATGTACGTCGAACGTGACTGACTGAAATGTCTCGGTTACATATGTAACCCTCGTTCCCTGAAGGAGGGAACAGAGACGTACGTCCCGTCGCCAGGTGCTGTGCTTCCGCTGAAGGGCCGACTCACTTCTTCGGCTCCTCAGTTGGAAAAGCAATATGCGGTACTCCACTTCCGTATTTATACCCGCGGTGCATGCCAATACAATTGGCTCGTTTCTAATACACTCAAAGTAGATTGGTCTCTGAAGACAGATCCCAATTCGTCGGTCAGTTCCGAAGTACTTCTTCGTTCCCTCCTTCAGGGAACGAGGGTTACATATGTAACCGAGACGTTACTCTCCAAATTAATGTAGAAACAATTTATTGACAGCATATTTTAAATGTGTTTGTCATGGTTTTATGAATGAAGGCCAGTATCACTGATGTCTCTATGAAACATTAATGACGTTACATTACAGTATAACTAAATAAATATTATTTTTACCTGTGCCTTCCCTGTTAGACATATACATAAATGTAATAGTTATCAAACACCTTTCTTAACTGCATAAATAATAAATTAAATACAGATTAATCATCATTAAAGCTACAATTTTCTCTGTTCCCGTTGTTCTGTGATGAACATTAATGACAGGCATCATCAGTGCTCCTGTCACTTTAAGAACAGCCGCGGATCTCACGCTGTCCCGCGCATCTCATTTCCTCACAACTCTTTAAGTTCATTTAAGACGTTATTTAACTAATTTAAGACTCCTAATATGAGAATACTCAAAATTCTCTGTGTTGTTGTAATTGTTTGTTCATGAGCAAAAGAGAACCCGATGTGAGCAGAAGACTAACGTGAGTCTGTCTGTGTTGAGTGTGTGTGTGTGTCAGAGTGTCCCTTGATTAGCTGACATGAGACGTAGCCACACAGACAGGACACTGACACACACACACAGACAGACAGGACATTGACATACAGCGCGTTCTCTTGTGTCTTGTCACGCTTAGAAGCATTTACATGTATAATAGCGTGATCATGTAATGTAACGCTCGGCAAAAATGGATATAAAAACCGATGCTGGAAATTATCGCGGCCGGAAAAGTTATCGAGCTCATTTTTTTTATCATGCGATTAATTGATTTATTAACTATCACGAGAGGCCTAGGTGATGGAGAAGAAGTCGTGGTTCTTGTCTCAGGGTCCTGTGTTGGGGTGCCTTATCATCGCAAGACGCTTATGACAGATGCCTCCCTCACGGACTGGGAAGCGATCCTAGAGGGTCACTCGATGCAAGGTCTGTGGAGACCTTTTGCCTCCATCATCTCTCTTTGCACATAAATTGCCTGGAGATGATGGCTGTTTTTCTAGCTCTGAAAATCTTCCTGCCAGATCTCAGGGGCCATCATGTGCTTGTTTGAACAGACAACACATCAGTGGTCTCCTACATAAATCATCAGGGGAGTTCCTCACCAGATCCTCCTGTGGGCTCAGGGCAAGCTGCTTCTTGAAAGCAGTGCACATCCCTGGGCACTTGAATCAGGGAGAAGACATCCTGACGTCTCTCCTCGATAGCTCAATACCTCGATACCTCAGGCAGGGGGCACAATCATTCAATGCCCCTGAGGGGTACCAACTCCTGAACTCTGGTCTTTCAACTGAGGTTGTTAAGACCATCCTTAACTCTAGAACTCCCTCCACAAGGAAACTATATGCCTGGAAGTGGAGAGTTTTCACTTCATTGTGCAGAGATCATCAGTTGGACCCAGTTAACTGCCCAGTTGGTGAGTTCCTTCGGGATTGATTTTCTGCACCGTAGACTGGTTTTCATGCATATAGTACCCACTAACGTTGCACGATCCATAATCTTGCAGGCCTTTTGTCCTCTTCCCTTTTAGACATCGGACCAAGAGAAGCTAAATTTGCTATGTCCAGTCAAAGCACTGGACACTTATGTCCACAGAGCTGCCCTGTGCTATAAATCTGATCAACTGTCTGTTTTGGGTCATCCAAGAAAAGTGTAGTCAGCCTTCACCTATGGCTGTCAAAGCACACTCTTTGAGGAGTGTGGTGGCTTCAAAAGTCTTATTGTCAGAGGTGTCCCTATAAGAAGTATGTAATGCAGTAGGCTGGTCCTCTCCACACACATTTGGGAGGTTTTACAACCTGGACTTGGACTCCATTCTGGTGTTCCAGGTGCTGATGACTTAGATTTGTACTCACCATGATTCACACTAGGACAGGCACTGGTCAATATGGTGTAGTGGGTGTTAACGTTCCCATAGTGTCTACGTCATACGCAGCATGAAGTTCCCTCGAAAGGCAACGTCTCAGGTTGCGACTGTAACCATGGTTCTCTGAAAAGGGAAAAAGATGTTGCGTCACCCTGCCATGCTTCCTGCATGCCTGTGGTTGACTTGCTTCGGCCAATCAGAGAAGCTGACACTGTTTCGTGCAGGCGCGCTTTGTAGCTTTGTCATGATGTCACAAGTTGACAGCCATTGGACTGATTTCAAGATGC
Source organism: Romanogobio albipinnatus (assembly GCA_023566225.1). Taxonomy (NCBI): domain Eukaryota; kingdom Metazoa; phylum Chordata; class Actinopteri; order Cypriniformes; family Gobionidae; genus Romanogobio; species Romanogobio albipinnatus. Next base: position 36,593,160 of record CM042242.1, read on the forward strand.
AATCACGCAGAGCGTTCCCATAGTGTCTACATTAGACATAGCGTCTGGGAATGACCCTTATCAGGAAACCATGCTAAAAGTCATAACCTGAGACGTTGTTTCACTTTGACATTTTGTACTTGATTTTGTAATTACATTGTAATTAAGATTATTGGAATATGTTTTAGAAAATACTATTTCAGGTTTTTTTTACTTCGAAATTTCATGTTTACTTCAAAGTGTTACTTGCCATTTCTATGTAATTTTTTGCTAAATTTACTAGCAATTTCTGAGTGAAAAATGTGTCTACACCAGTTCAGTGTAATCCATATACTGACCAACAAAACTCCAAAAAATGTGTGTGATGCTCCTTTAACTGGTCCCCTGAGCTTGGTCACGTTTCAGGGGGTAAAGCAGCTGGGACCTCTCCCCCCAGATGCTCCGACGTGACTCTATCTGTGTTTATTTATGGAGTAGAAGAGCCGAGATTGTCTGTGACAGTGGCGAAATGAGGCTAACAAACAGTCTAATGAGGATGTGCCAGCAACACACCTCCATTTGTGCATGTGTATGCTGAGAGGGTACATGTGCCCTCCCATCTGCAATAATCCATTTAATGGGTCTCTGTACACAGAGCTGCTCAGTTGGTTTCATCACAGAATTGTGTGAGGTTGTGAATAATCCAACAAACCCAAAAATGAAAGTGAAAGGTACCCAAAAATAACTCACCGCCTCCAGCATCCCTATGAACCTACAGTACATATGAACAAGCAGATTTACTCACCCCACACCCCACACGCTTGTAATCATAGGGGAACTTTTTTTGGTGCTTTTGGTGCTTCAGTGGTTCTTCAGCGCTTCTTCAGAGGTTCTTCACCGGTTCTTTGACTAAGGTGCTATATAGAACCAATTTTGGTGCTTCAGTGATTCTTCAGCGGTTCTTCAGAGGTTCTTCACCGGTTCTTTGACTAGGGTGCTATATAGCACCTCTGAAGAACCGCTGAAGAACCACGAAGCAACAAAATTGGTGCTATATAGCACTAAAAAAGGTTCCCCTATGATTACAGGCCAAGAACCATTTTTGGTGCCATATATAACCTTTTTTTTTAGTGCATGTCATTCCAAGCCTGTATGACTTTCTTCTGTGGAACACAAATTAAGATATTATGTTTTATTTATTTTTGTCCATAGAATGAATGTAAATGGAGTCCTTTGTGTGGACAAAAACCACTGAGACATCTTTTCAAAATTACTTCTTTTAGGCTCTAAAATCATACAGGTTTTGAATGACGAGTAAATGATGACATAAAATTAATTTTTGGGTGAACTATCCCTTTAAGTGGCAGATACATAAGGTAATAAAGGTCAAAGGCAGTTTTGGGAGCCAATAAGATCAACAAGCTGAAGAGGAACACTGGACATGACAATCCTAAACATAGCTTATGTATATTAAACTGAACTTTAAAATTATTTGCCAGAGAACATGTTTCAGCATCCAGCATAGGTGTGAATACATGTTCATAGAATCTGTTTGAAATATTTAGCAAAAAAACTAGACATAAACCTGGCAGTGACATTCATTTTCCAGGCTCTAAGTTGACATCACAGATGTGAAAACTCTTTCCAATCACAATACAACAGAGAGAAAATGTACTCCGCCAAGATGGCCTCGTTTGAAGAGACACCCTCTTATTTTGGAAGGAACCTTTCTTATTCGTCCTCTTTTACTCTTTTTCTCTCTTGTTCTCTTGCCCTCCCTTTCTCCCATTCTCCTGGCAGGCTGGCCAGCCATAAGGTGGGGTGGTGCCTGAGGATAATGGCAGCAGAAGGCAGAGGAAGCGGACATCTGGCAAATGCTGCCCCAATATGTTTCTATGAAAGAGGCGAGGAATTTTCAGAAGACATGATGCTTACCCGAACGACACGCTCGGCGGCAAAAAGAGGAAGATTAAAAATAAAATTAGTTAACATCTTGCCCGTTTCACCCTGCGATGCACATTTCAGTGTGCAAGAACTGATTGCAGCTGCCATTTACATTACAAAAACGTAGTGGGAGAATGTGTATCGTTAATTAGGAGAAATCATGTGTTGCCTCCTAAAGCTAATTCAGTAAGCACAGATGTGGTTCAGAATTATTTAACCCACTCTCTAGATTTCTGTCTTCCCCAGTCACTGTGGCAAACTCACTTGCTGTGTTTCTTTCTTTCCATTTCATTCTTTTTTTCGTAGGAAACATATTGTTAATTTGAAATGCAAATGTGCTTCCCCTCCCCGTCCAATCATGTTAGTTCTAATGAGGTGTAAAATATGTACATTAATGACAGAGAGTTATTTAGTTCTAGGGGCGAAGAAATTGCTCCTAATCATTGCCTACATTGTTGAGACAACAAACCACTTCATTCTACTGGCTCATTAGGTTTAGAGAGAATCATATTAAGGAAAAAAGGCAGCCGACATTTAAAGGTAAATCATTGTTTGTCTGCTACCGTCTTGATAACAATATGAAACACTTTAATAGGGTGAAGGTCCAGTTGAATTAAAGCTATTAAAGTATGTGCATCAAATTAACACACTACATTTTTTTTCTTAGACACTTATTTTTTAGGACTGTGCCTATAATAATTTTTGAACTTTTATTATGTAGTATTATAATTATAATATTTATAATATGATAATAACTTTTGTAATAATAATTATGGGCACATTGTATAGACTAGTGTAAGAAAAAAAAAGTGTTATTGTTGTGTGTTAAAATTTAAATGAAAAACAAATGGGGATAAGTATATGTTTCATTCTGGTGATAAAACAGATTGGTTGAAAAGTAAGTATTTTTCAATCAATATTATTTTTTCTTTTATCTGTAATGGCAATATAAAATTCAATTATTCAATCTTGGAAACAAAATGTTGAATATACAATACTGTGCTTTTGGTTTTCTCAAAAGGGCTCTTTACACATGAAAATAATATACATAACTTTTTATATTTTAGGAAGGTCCTTTGAAAGGGGATCATTATATTTGGGGAATTGTAATCAACAAGTAAAAAAAACTGTCCTACACACTAAAAAAAAGTCAGGTCTCCAATCGAAAACTTTCTAGTGACCGATCACATCTAAATGTTTTAGTTTAGTTTTTTAGCCGAATTGAATTTCTGTGAATTAAATTGCATCAATTCACAGAAATTAAATTTGGCCAACTGAAAAATTTAGATGTGATCAGTCACTAGAACATTTTCAATTGGAGACCTGAATTTTATTTTACAGCAATAAATATAAAGGAAGAATCCATCAAAGTGCTAATACATTTTATAGGGGTGCAGATGTGAGCTATTAAGAATAGTGTGTAAATATGGTTCAAAACAAGACAAAACAGCAATGGAAGAGACATTTTGCATTCACACATTCCAAACCGCAGCTCATACCATTAATCACATACCGTGGTCACGTATCTGGTATTTCTCAAAAGAAACTGTCTGAGAAAAATCTAACTAAAGCAATCCCCTCTATGTTCTGCCCTTATATTTCCCATTATAATTAGTAGGGAAATGTCAACATGTAAAACACATGGGACTGTCAAAGAGTCTCCTGTTAGCATTACACATGTCGTGAATGTTCTTCAACCTACAGGCTTCCGGTTCATAAGTCACAGCTCATGTGCTCGTTATAAGCTTGAGTAGAGGCAATACGGATGTGTGGACATGGTCACACATCAGCAGATGGAGATGAGTTCAGTGGAGAATGAGTGGGCTTTGTGTGACTGGCAGCTCTGCCAATGCGCTCTGTCTTTGTTTGAGATGGATGGTCTAAGAGAACTGAGGAAGCTTGAACAAGTTCAGAAACTAGTGTTTGTTGAAAATTATATTCATAGAAAATTAAACAACATAGTATAGATGTAAAAAAAAAATATATAAATAAATAAATAAATGCTGCACTGAATTTTTGATCTTTAAAATGTGGACAGGACAGTAGTAATAATCTAAACGAACATCTCTCCTCTTTAAAGGGGCTGTTAGAAAACTTTAGCTGTTTTAGCAATTTTCATGCAACAGCACATGGCTTGAAGGCACCATTGTTGTTTATTTAAAGTAGCATTTTTGCTTACTGTATAAGTAAGCATATCAACAACAGAACTACTCAAAAGCCCCTTTTGAGCAATTTTTGTTTGGAGCATTCATGAAATAAATGCTGATAAATGTCATAAAAATTATATCATAAACTATTTTGATTATATTTACTTTTTTATCTCCCATTCATATTGAATGTCTTCTGTGTTTTTGCCACGTTGATGCCAGTTTTTCTTTTGCCATGAGTATTAAATTCTTGTTTAGCCTAAAGCAAATAAATTAGCTTTCACTTTCTCTTAAGTGACAACGTGATGAAAAACAAAAAGCTTTAAGCAAAAAACACAAAAATAAATTTTATTAAAGAGAATGGTTAATATTATCTTCATCAAAATGATCAAGAGGCTTAATGTTTTCACTGTGAAATCTGTTAAAGCTAATGGGTTAATCTTGTGTCGAAGTATAAACATTTGTTCACTGGATTCATAGTATTTTATTGAGAAAAAAATTCTATGCTCATGTGTGCTCAGTTACTTTTGTAATGTGACTGATCACTCATCTAAAAGCTGCAGCAGATGAGAACATATTAATTTCATACTTTTAAGAGCCCTATAATTAGGTACACAGGTAAAACCTGGATAATGGGTAGGATAATGGGGAAACACTTTTTGCTATCATAATGGTGTAGTTCCAACATCAACCAGCAGGGGCTAATGGGATGATGCTAACGCGCCAATTCCTGGGGTGCTTCTCATTTCTTATCCTCGTTCATGACTACTCAGGAAGCTTCCTCACTCCTAGTTCCTTGCCTCATCGCAGTGCAATTCGAGAATTGAGATGTCCTTCAAGATGGCTGAGTTCGATCGGTTTCCGGGTCACAGACTTGAGAACGTAGGAGCGAGGAAATGAAGAAGCATCAGTTTGAGTATTGAGAAGAACCCCTGGTCTCAGCCTCAGACAACATGCCCCCAAACCATTCACTGACCGCCTAAAAACAAACCAGACTCTGGCTAGTCATTTCACATGCTAAGGCTAAGCAGATGGTCTCTTCCTAAGTGGGCGGTTCTTGGCCATAATAAAACACGGTATGCTCCTTTATGTAAAGTCAAAGTCTGTCTACACAGGTCCAGCGTCAAACTGTTTATTTAATCCATAAAGGAATTAATACCACTTATACAATGCAATTGCTATCAATTATATCAGAAAATAATTTCAGCCAAATCATTTTGAGCCAAAAAATAAATGTATTAAAAATTAACATGCTATTTATCTGTGGAGGTCTATGACATATTGTTATTTGTTATTTAAATAAATGCATTGTTCACCAGATTCTTTCTCTCAAATCTATACAGTATTTTCATAGCGTGACAAACCACCGGTACAGTGAGCTACTCCTCCAATGTTGCATATGTTCTTATGCATTTTTCATGTAAAAAGGGAGCCATTCATATTGCATATACATTTTCCCTGTGTAATCCTGCACCCAGCATATATTTTCTGACAAATGCTGTGAGCTCGCCATTGACCGGCACACTCTGGAGCTCTACATCTGTTTAGTCTCATTATTATGCATAGTGCCCAGAGCTACACATTCCCCAGTCACCCAAAGACTCAGATTGAGACTAGGCTAGCCAGCACTGACAGCTTACATTCCCTCTTACTGTTTAGCTTGAGCCATCGGGCTAATCCCTCTAGCAACAGCTGTCCTTTAGCATCATAGATGCTAACTTCCCTTTTGACAAAAACAAAACAGGATCATCAGTGTCAACAACGATTTACCAACATCCATGGCTAACATCTTCTAACTTTTCATATCCCAGACCACTTCAGGCTGATACTTTAAATCAACAAAAGCCGTAATGCACTCATATGTATGCTAATAGAGTTTTTTTCCCCTCTGCATCAATATTCCTCTTGCTCTTGATCAGCACACGAGAGGAAGAGAGAGTGGGAAACGATGCAGATGAGGCATGAGGAGAGAAAAGAAAATAAATCTGTTAATTAATACATCCTGGCTAAAAAGGGCTGGGAGGATTATCTGAAAGGGCCTGAAGAGTCATCGACAGGCACCGGGACACCTTCTGAGAGTCGAAAGTGCTGTGTATGGCCAATCCACAGTCTTCTTCAGCCACTTAATGCATCTATCACAAAGCGCTTGAGAGCCGCCCAGGCTGTGAAGGGCTGGGACTCATGGAGTGACCTCTGTGGCCTACATCTACCCCAACACATGAGTGCTCAGCTAAGTTCAACAGCCACTCCGAAAAGCTGGCCGGCTGAAAGAAGGCACTAATTAGGGTGGGGAACATGGATGACAGAGTCCCTCAAGAGCTGGCACACAGTATGAGTGTATACTGAACCTTGTCATGTAGGTCAGTTTGAAGCTTTTAGCAAAGCCATACATATTAATGGGCCTTCTCCCTCTTTTGCACACACAATCACAGGAGGCCATCTCCTGAATTAGGGTCCTGGAGGCTTTGGATGAATTAACTGTGGGCTGCTTCTAAAAACATATGCATTGTAAATTGAGATTACTGCTATAGGTACCTGTAGCATTCCTAGGCTAAGGCCCAAATATAGGTCGTTGGTTGAATAGTTCAGAAACAACCATGAAATAATGAATTAAAGAGGGAAGCATTTGTTTGATGATCATATGGACAGTGTTGGGGGTAACATAGTACAAGTAACTTGAATTACGTAATTAGATTACTTTTTTCAAGTAACTAGTAAAGCAACATTACTTTTCAATTTACAACAAAATATCTGAGTTATTTTTTCAAATAAGTTACACAAGTTATTTTTTATTATTTTTTAAAATTATTTATTTATTTATTTAATGCTTATTGATGAACGTACAATATAAATTGACGTAAATACACCGGATTTAGCACAAAGCTAATTTCCATCCATTTTGACTTGCATAATATTGTGACAATCTCACAATATTATGCAAACCAGCAATAATTAAATATATTAAATTGCACAAATATACTTTATGTATATAATATCACGTTATCAACCAATGTCTTTGCAGCTGACCTTCGTTGATCATACTAATAAGCAAAAATTACTTTAGATAAACATCACATTTCAAATTGTTTTTTTTTTCACATGGATTACTTTAGTATCCATCTACATTCTATATTCTTCTCCAATCCAGAATGGCAGCACATCTGAAATGTTTTTTTAAACACTGCCCTCTACTGTACAGGTGTGAATTTGTATTTCTTTCAGGCTTCATTCATTTAATTTTTGTTTTGAAAGGGCCATTACACTTGACAAAAATAGAACCTTTTTTGTTGTTATTAAAAAACAAGAAAGCCAGCCCAGGTAAGAAAAAGTCAAAAAAGTAACTACGTAACGCAATTAGTTACTTTTTTAGGGAGTAATGCAATATTGTAATGCATTATTTTTTTTAAAGTAAACACTGATTATGAAAAAAATGTCCCTACACCTGACTCACTTATTCAGTGCAATTCTTGCAATTGCTTTGAACCAGCTGTTTTTTTCACAAATTTTTAGTGGATGTTTTACAGGTTTAAAGGTGTGTATATGATGCACGTTTGAAAATCATGAGGTGTCCAAATGTTATTGTTACACAAAATAAATTATTTTAAATTGCATTAATATTTCACCATACTGTTTTACACTGTAAAAAATGTAAGGCCTCTCCAATTCAAAATTTTCTAGTGAACGATCACATCTAAATTTTTCAATTGGCCAAATTGAATTTCTGTGAATTGAATTTTATCCATTGTGGCTACAGTCTGTTAACATGGGCTCAATTAGAAATAATATGTTGAGCCAATGGAATTTTTTTTATTTTCAATAAGGAAAAACTATGAATATTCAAGAAGTCAAGAAATCTTCTGCATAACAGGATGTCTTAATGGGATGAAGAAAATGTGGCACTACATAGGCTAAAAAATTGCAAATAAAAATAAAAACTAACATTAATGGCAAAGTTTCCCTGCATCACATCTGGCAAATGACAGAACAGAAGTTCTTCATTATATAATGAGGATGAGACGAATGAATGGACGAATAAGAAAATCACGAGCTTGACGTGTTTGATATTAAAAGGCAATAACTCAAGCCCTGAAAGAGGGCGACTCCAAATGCAATCTAACAGCACCATGTTCAACGGTCGCATGCCGCATATATCACACAAATGACTTAATTTACTTATTACCTATTATTTTAGACATATAGGCTAAGACATGGGGAAAATAAAATTAATGGCTACCATTAGACAATTATGTAGTAAACGAGAACACACTCATGAAACCAATGAATGCATGAACTCATGATTATACAAAATGTCTTTTAAACTTCATACCGGGTCATGAAGCAAAACTCTGGAGAATAATTTCAGTGCTGAATACTCACCAACGTCTTGTGACGGTGAATAACTCTCTATTCTCTTGGGAATGTTTGTTTCAGTCTTCAGCACCATTTGGCTCAGCTTGCGCTCGCACGCTCCGCTCCGCGCTCCGCATTTGAAATCTCCACACGAACGGTTTTCCGCAAGTGAATTTTGCGCATGCATATACAGTTTTTCGGACGTAGGACTTGTTCACCCAACATGGATTTTTCACTTCGACTTCATAGATTGACTGAGCACAATTAAATATGTTCAGTGAATATACAATTTTAATTTTGAGTGAAGACCTTAAGCTATGATTAGTACAATGCATCTTTTTGCATGGGGATAATTATTTGAAAGTCCTTTATTGGGCCAATATGTAATGATCAATTTTCACAATTTGTCCAATTTTTTTAGGAAGTTTTTTTAGGAAGTTTATATAAGGAAGTATGCTGGCAACATCGCATTATGTTTACCTGCTGAGGAGCCAAGACTGAACTCCCAGCCATTCCAGCGGTACAGCGGATGTGGCAGAGGGACATTACGTTCCATGGAAGCTTTAGCATAAGTTCTGCCGGGAAGACTTAATTGTCATGTCACTTTAACTTTAACTTTAACTTTAACTTTATCTATCCAATCACAATCAAAAACCACTTTAACTTTATCTAACCTAAGCAATCAAAAACCACCTGCTTAAACGACTGGCGTCCTGTTGCTCTGACCCCCATCATCAGCAAATGCTTTGAAAGACTAGTCAGAAACCACATCTGCTCTGTTCTCCCCCCCTCACTGGACCCACTGCAGTTTGCATACCGCACAAACCGCTCCACTGACGATGCCATTTCATCCACTATACACACTGCTCTCTCCCACCTGGAAAAGAGGAACACGTATGTGAGAATGCTGTTTGTGGACTACAGCTCAGCATTCAACACCATTGTGCCCTCCATACTTGACATGAAACTCCGGGCTCTAGGCTTAAACAGCCTGTTATGCAGCTGGATCCTGGACTTCCTGTCAAACAGACGCCAGGTGGTCAGAATGGGCAGTAACATCTCCTCATCACTGACTCTCAACACTGGAGCCCCTCAGGGCTGCGTTCTCAGCCCACTCCTGTACTCTTTGTACACACATGACTGTGTGGCAACCCACAGCTCCAACACCATCATCAAGTTTGCTGACGATACGACGGTGGTAGGTCTTATCACCGACAATGATGAAACGGCCTACAGAGAGGAGGTGCACACTCTGACACGGTGGTGTCAGGAGCACAACCTCTCCCTCAACGTCAGCAAGACCAAGGAGCTGGTGGTCGACTTCAGGAGGAATGAGAGAGAACACCGCCCCATCACCATCGATGGAGCACCGGTGGAGAGAGTCAGCAGCTTCAAGTTCCTCGGTGTCCACATCACAGAGGAACTCTCATGGTCCGTCCACTCTGAGGCCGTTGTGAAGAAGGCTCATCAGCGCCTTTTCTTCCTGCGACGGCTGAGGAGGTTTGGAATGAACCGCCACATCCTCACACGTTTCTACACCTGCACCATAGAGAGTCTGCTGACTGGCTGCATCACCACCTGGTACGGCAACAGTACCGCCCGCAGCCGCAAGGCCCTGCAAAGGGTAGTGCGCACGGCCAGCTGCATCATCGGAGGTGAGCTTCCCTCCCTCCAGGACATTTACGCCAGGCGGTGTGTGAAGAGAGCTCAGAGGATCTTCAGAGACTCTAGCCACCCGAACCATGGGCTGCTCTCACTGCTGCCATCAGGCAGACGGTACCGCAGCATTAGAACACGCACCAGCCGACTCCAGAACAGCTTCTTCCCACAAGCAATCAGACTACTTAACTCCTGATCCATCAGGATCATAACACACTCTGGACAGAATATCACTCAGCACAACCCACTGTAGATACACACACATTATATACACATTTATTTATCATACAGCATCTATTGCACTTTGGATTTCAATTTTTCAATCTGTGAATAATATTTTATACTATACATTGTATATTATTATTACTATTATAGCGTAATGTATACTGTTTAATGTATGTTTAGTGTATATTGTTTAAAGTATATGTATATTGTAAGTATGTGTATATTGTTTAAAGCTGTGAGAACTACACTCACATTGTGTAAATTATTTATTGTTTATTGTAGAGTTTACTGTGCTGTGAGTAATTGTGTGCGCATCAGATGTGTAATCTGATGCTGCTTTAAATGTTGTACATGTCATGTCATGACTGCTATGTTGCTCGGAACTGCACCTAAGAATTTCACCTACTGTTGCACTTGTGCATATGTAGAGTGACAAATAAAGTGATTTGATTTGATTTGATTTGATTTGATTGACATTCCAATAACTGGGTATAAAAGTTCGGTACTTACGCATGTCTGAGTTCGCAGATGATGACGCTCCAATTCACCACCATCCTCCCTACCACCTCCAAGTCAAATCCTTCCCTACATCCACCCCACCACCACCAGGATGGTCCCTTCCATACCTCACAGGGGGGTCGGCTGCGCCTCTGCCTTCGTCTTCAGGCAGGATATGCAGAGTCCGGACCCTCAGATTGCGAGCTACGGACGGGGCCTATGCCAATGTACTTTATTGCTTGCTGGGCTGTTAATAAATGGATAATTGTCACAGTATTTATTCTCCCGAGTCTTTCTGGCAGAACTTTCGTTCAGTCACTCCGAGGGCCGTAAGTGACTGATGAATGGGGGTCCCAATGTAATCACGCCATTCGGCTGTCTTCCAGTACCCTGCGTAAGTGCGAGTGCCCTGTCGTAAGACTAGTACAGACGAAGGACTCCCACATATCACAGGAATACCAAGGTACACTGGGAAGCATATTCCAGGTGGAAAATATGCACAAGATGCCTACCGGAGGGAGGACTTATGCTTAGTTCAGACTGCAAGATTTTCAAACTTGTCGGATCACAGCTCTTTTCACACTGCATGACTATCTGGGCCAGCATTCAGTCACTGCTGTGTTCACACTGCACGATGGGTCGGTGACAGGGGGTTTCACACTGCATGACTGTACAAGAGGAAGAATCGCCGACAGCTCTGTCCCGTCCACAAATTACGTTTCACAACAAAGCACACGCGAGAAGTGAAAAAGAAACAACGCGAGATCACACGTGCGGCAGACCGGAGTTCTCACGCGTGACTGGAATTATAAAAAATATAGACTGCAGTTCAGAAACTTGCTATCCATATTGTCTGTGCGCTGATTTGCAGCAAAAAGGAGAAAAAGAAAAAAGATTATGGTGGAGGAAATGGTTGGGGAGACACAGGAAGCAAGGATTGTGTTCTGCAAAGATTATTTGAGGTAAATAAATAATTTTGCAGTGTGCTGCTGGTCAAGCAAATGTTTGTGCTTTGTTTCTTCTTGATATAACTGTAAATATATATATTCAAAATATGGATATTCTTGTCTATAACTCCTCCCTGAACCTCCCGCTGCCCTGTATCTCGCTCTCTCATTGGCTGTAGGTCATCGCAGATGTATTTTTCAATCAGAACTCATTTCACACAGCAGGAGTTTGAATCGCTGACAGGTCCAGATATTTAGCATGCCAAATATCTCACGGGCTTCGGCGACTCGTCGGCGATTCTCTCAGATCGCGTCTCAAATCAAATCAAATCACTTTATTGTCACTCTACCATATGCACAAGTGCAACAGTAGGTGAAATTCTTAGGTGCAGTTCCGAGCAACATAGTAGTCATGACATGACATGTACAACATTTAAAGCAGCATCAGATTACACATCTGATGCGCACACAATTACTCACAGCACAGTATACACTACAATAAACAATAAATAATTTACACAATGTGAGTGTAGTTCTCACAGCTCTAAACAATATACACATACTTACAATATACATATACTTTAAACAATATACACTAAACATACACTAAACAATATACATTACGCTATAATAGTAATAATAATATACAATGTATAGTATAAAATATTATTCACAGATTGAAAAATTGAAATCCAAAGTGCAATAGATGCTGTATGATAAATAAATGTGTATATAATGTGTGTGTATCTACAGTGGGTTGTGCTGAGTGATATTCTGTCCAGTGTGTGTTATGATCCTGATGGATCAGGAGTTAAGTAGTCTAATTGCTTGTGGGAAGAAGCTGTTCTGGAGTCGGCTGGTGCGTGTTCTGATGCTGCGGTACCGTCTGCCTGATGGCAGCAGTGAGAGCAGCCCATGGTTCGGGTGGCTAGAGTCTCTGATGATCCTCTGAGCTCTCCTCACACACCGCCTGGCGTAAATGTCCTGGAGGGAGGGAAGCTCACCTCCGATGATGCAGCTGGCCGTGCGCACTACCCTTTGCAGGGCCTTGCGGCTGCGGGCGGTACTGTTGCCGTACCAGGTGGTGATGCAGCCAGTCAGCAGACTCTCTATGGTGCTGGTGTAGAAGCGTGTGAGGATGTGGCGGTTCATTCCAAACCTCCTCAGCCGTCGCAGGAAGAAAAGGCGCTGATGAGCCTTCTTCACAACGGCCTCGGAGTGGACGGACCATGAGAGTTCCTCTGTGATGTGGACACCGAGGAACTTGAAGCTGCTGACTCTCTCCACCGGTGCTCCATTGATGGTGATGGGGCGGTGTTCTCTCTCATTCCTCCTGAAGTCGACAACTAGCTCCTTGGTCTTGCTGACGTTGAGGGAGAGGTTGTGTTCCTGACACCACCGTGTCAGAGTGTGCACCTCCTCTCTGTAGGCCGTTTCATCATTGTCGGTGATAAGACCTACCACCGTCGTATCGTCAGCAAACTTGATGATGGTGTTGGAGCTGTGGGTTGCCACACAGTCATGTGTGTACAGGGAGTACAGGAGTGGGCTGAGAACGCAGCCCTGAGGGGCTCCAGTGTTGAGAGTCAGTGATGAGGAGATGTTACTGCCCATTCTGACCACCTGGCGTCTGTTTGACAGGAAGTCCAGGATCCAGCTGCATAACAGGCTGTTTAAGCCTAGAGCCCGGAGTTTCCCGTCAAGTATGGAGGGCACAATGGTGTTGAATGCTGAGCTGTAGTCCACAAACAGCATTCTCACATACGTGTTCCTCTTTTCCAGGTGGGAGAGAGCAGTGTGTATAGTGGATGAAATGGCATCATCAGTGGAGCGGTTTGTGCGGTATGCAAACTGCAGTGGGTCCAGTGAGGGGGGGAGAACAGAGCAGATGTGGTTTCTGATTATTCTTTCAAAGCATTTACTGATGATGGGGGTCAGAGCAACAGGACGCCAGTCGTTTAAGCAGGTGGTTTTTGATTGCTTAGGTACAGGAACAATAGTGGACGTTTTAAAGCATGTGGGGACCACAGACAGGGAGAGGGACAGGTTAAAAATGTCCGTGAAGACTCCAGCCAGTTGGTGCGCGCACGCTCTGATCACACGGCCGGGAATGCCGTCTGGACCCGCAGCTTTACGGACGTTCACCCGCCGGAAGGATCGGGTTACATCCGCGACAGATACGGAGAGTGCACTAACCTCTGTATCTTCAGCCGCGAGCTCTCTCTCCGCGAGGGCGGTGTTAGTTCCCTCAAAGCGAGCATAGAAGGTGTTGAGCTCGTCCGGGAGAGAGGCAGCGGTGTTCACGGTGGAGTTTGTGTTCCCTTTATAGTCCGTGATGGTGTTAATTCCCCTCCACATGCTTCTGGAGTCGGTGGTGTTGAACTGTCCTTCAATCTTGTCCCTGTACTGCCGTTTTGCTGCTCTGATGGTTTTCCGGAGGGCATAACTTGCTTGTTTATGCTCCTCCGCGTTACCGGAGTTAAAAGTGGAGGACCGCGCATTGAGTGCCGCGCGAACATCCCCATTTAGCCACGGCTTCTGGTTAGGGTACAGCCGAATTGTTTTGGTCGGAACAACGTCATCTACGCACTTCCTGATGAAACACGTTACGCTATCAGCGTAAACCTCGATGTCGTCATCAGAGGCCGACCGGAACATCTCCCAGTCCGCGTGATCAAAACAGTCCTGTAGCATAGAATCTGATTGGTCCGACCAGCACTGGATGGTTCTGAGGGCGGGTGCTTCCTGTTTGAGTCTTTGCCTATATGCGGGCAAAAGGAGGATGGAAGCGTGATCCGATTTGCCAAATGGTGGGCGCGGGAGGGACTTGTAACAATCCTTGAAGGGAGAGTAGCAGTGATCTAAGACGCGGTTCCCTCGCGTGTTGAAGCTAACATGTTGGTGGTATTTGGGTGCGATGCGCTTGAAGTTGGCTTTGTTAAAGTCTCCGGTCACAATAAACGCAGCGTCAGGATGCGCGGTTTCCTGCTCACTCACTGTCCTATACAGTTCCTTTAGTGCCCGGTCTGTGTCGGCTTGTGGGGGAATATACACAGCTGTGATGATGACCGCGGTGAATTCCCTCGGTAGCCAGAATGGTCGGCACAGAAGCATGAGAAATTCCAGATCAGGAGAACAGAAAGACTTGATAGAATGTACGTTCCTCTGATCACACCAGGATCGGTTAATCATAAAACATACACCCCCGCCTTTGCTTTTCCCGGAGAGATCTTTTTCTCTGTCCATTTGATGCACGGAGAACCCCGTGGTTTCGATGGCCGAATCTGGAATCTCAGCGGACATCCAAGTTTCTGTGAGGCAGATAATGCAGCAGTCTTTGGTAATTCACACTGCATGATTGTCACTCGCCTGAACGAGCACCGATTTGCCTGTGATTTCGGGCATTTGTCTGCGATTTCTCAAAACCCGTCGCCGAGCCAAAATCGGGGCTAAAATCGTGCAGTCTGAACTCGGCATTAGAGAATACACATATGACCTGCTGAGGGCTGCATATGGAAAAACTCTGGGGAACCAGCCGAAGGTGGATTTTTAACCACACGGTGGCAAGGGCTTGCCAAGGGAAAGACACCTGCTCAAGGAGGTTTACGGTGGAAATACACGTGTGGGGGTCGCCCGGAGGGGAACCATGCACACGGAGGCACCTGGCCTGACACGAGGGGCAGACTTACTGGCGTCGGCGTAAACAGTGCTGGAGGAGCTCAGGGCTTCCGGGAAGCTCACCTGAGGAAAATATTGCACGTATCCAGTCCGTGGAGTGGAATGGCGAGCAAGCGAAGACACCTGAGCCTAGTCCATTACTGGCCACTAGTGGAGGCGAGTACATAGTCGAACACAGGCTCCACTCTGAGATTGTAGAATCTTGCAAATGTGTTAGGTGTCGCCCAGCCTGCAGCTCTGCAGATGTCGCTAAAGCCCAAGAGGAGGCAACACTCCAGGAGGAGAGAGCCCTAACCCCAAGGGGACATGGATGCCCCAGCGTCTGGTAAGCCAAAACAATGGCGTCCATTATCCAGTGAGACAACCTTTGCTTTGAGAGAGCCTTTCCCTTCAGCTTCCCACCATAACAGACAAAGAGCTGGTCTGAGGTCCTGAAACACTGCGTCCTGTCTACGTAAGCATCGGAGAGCACGTACTGGACAGAGCAGTGCCAAGGCTGGGTCAGCCTCCTCCAAAGGCAGCGCTTGCAGGTTCACCACCTGTTCTCTGAACGGAGTGTTGGGAACCTTGGGCACATATCCAGGCCGGGGTCTCAGGATCACGTGAGAATTGCCTGGCCCTTCGTCAACCAAAAATGCCCGCAGGTCCCCTACCCTCTTGATGGAGGCCAAAGCGGTCAGGAGTGCTGTCTTCATAGACAGGAACTTAAGATCTACTGACCGCAAAGGCTCAAAGGGAGCCCTCTGCAGAGCATCTAAAACTACTGCGAGGTCCCAAGAGGGCACGAGGGGAGAGCGAGGAGGATGTAGTTTCCTGGCTCCCCTCAGGAACCTGATGATCAGGTTGTGCTGACTTACCTGTTTGTTCTCCAAGAGGTTGTGGTAGGCAGATATAGCAGCCACGTAAACCTTGAGGGTGGAAGGAGACAGCCTTCGATCCAAACCTTCCTGGAGGAACGAGAGCACAGACCGATCTGGCATTTCCAGGGGTCTTCTTGGCGAGAAGAACACCGGGTGACGAAGAGGTTCCACTTCAACGCATAGGGCTAGGACAGGGCGGAGGGTTCCACTCTAGCCCGAGCGTCGTGGCTGCTCAAGACAACATGGCTGTCAGCTCCGGGTTCAACTCGGGCAATGCTGGCACACCCGAGGGCGGCAGCACACCCGAGGGCGGCAGCACACGCGGCAACCGACGCAATGTCAGGAACTTCTGTCAGGAACTTCTTTCAAAATTATTTTAACCCCAAACATCTGATTGGTAGTGTAGATTTATGTATATAAATAATAATCGGCAGCAGCATTTTGCATATAGTGCAAATAGCAATGCATTATATTTACACTGTGCAAAAAGAAACAGATGCTTTTTACACAGTGTAATTAGCAACAAAAAGTATTTTCTTTGCACTGTGTAAATACTTGTTAGATGCTATACTTGCTTAAACGGGATATAACTTGTACTTAACCCTACCCATTAAGCATTTTATTTCCACTTTTTCAATATTTTCATAATTTAAAATAAAAAAGCGAAAACCACTTTCCTCAGTTTCCACACCACAATCAGACAATGGTGAGCGGACTATTTGCACTTGGTGGAAATAGGCACTCCGTTAATTATATTATATTTAGACAAAAAGAGAGAGGAAGCAAAGAATTGTGTGTGAGATTTGGGTACAGTTTGCTTGTAGTTTAGAGACACTGAAACAGAGAGGTTTACCCAAGTGATCATTGTCCAAGAAGGTTTGCTCACTGCATGTTCACGTCCTCTCTGATTTCCTTGCATGGACAGTGGGATGTGGTTGGCATGGATCTTCAGCTAGGCCTCACGCATCGTATGGTCTGCTGTCACTCACCAACAGTCTTGTTTACTCCAAAACGCAGATCTTCCCTTCTCTATGACCTTCCTGTGCTCTCCCCTCTTTCTGATCTCACTGATATGTGTCTCTTTGAAAGTTGCACTCCGGGACGTGTGATGTACATCGGTGGTAATCAGATAAGTTGGGCAGCATCCTCCTGCTATCTTTCCAAAACAACATCTCCACTCAACTGAGCGCCAGAGTGCAACTGTCACATTACAAGCCAAGGAAATGTGTTCCACAGCTCTGAGCTGTAAACACAAATTGGAGGAAATAAAAGGAAGAAAATATCTAGCAAGCTGAAAGATGTTTTGCATGACATAAAATCGCTAACGCTTTCAGGCGAGGCCAGGACTGAGAGGTGGTGGGGGGGGATGGGGGACAAATCAGCATTCTGTTGTCTGTTTGAACTCTTTAACCAATTAAAATGGCAGAGCAGAGTGCATATTTTAATATGCATGACAGAATGGCAGATTAGGAGGGGGGGAAATACTACGGCTAATTATGTGGTCAACAGTCTGCCATTATGCCATTGTACCTTCCGTTTAATTTGCACATAAAACCTCGCCTTTATGATAGCAACATGCGTTTTTGATCTTGCAGTGAAAACCTAAGGCTTTCAAGTGCATTGTTTTAATGAGGCACAGAACATTTGGAGTTGTTCTCTGGGCTAGAAGAGCTTTGGGGAATTTTGACAGCACCATTTGTCTTCAGCATTATTTGTCATTCTTTTATAATGAGCAAACTATCATGCCTTTATTTCTATATTTCTATTAATTGAGTAGGTCATTATTGTTTAGCTAACACCCCATAGCCATGTTATCTTGTGTACAATTCCCATTTTAAATGTATTATATTATGATATGGCTTCTAGCATGCTTTCTGAATTTTTACCAATTATTTCAAATGAGTGAACACTGAAAAAACATTTAAATGCAGGAGTTTATCTACTGAAGTGTAAAATACAAAAAAATAAATCGAATAACTTCCTCTGAAACAACTTTTCCGCTGACATCACATAGGACAAGCGTGCAAATGCTTACCAATAGCCAAACAGCTATTTAGGCCTTGTTTTAGCAACCGCCTTTTATTATAAACCAATTCAATACACTCAGGGCATCCCTCATGGAACAAAAATATATGGGAATATACTGCAAAAAAATATAATGCAACATATTACATAATACATTTCCATATATGGGAAACTAGTGCTTATATTTTTTAATACTGCAATAAATGCTTTGACCATGTATGGCTATATATTGATACATATTAAAAATTTAGAAATTAACAAAAAAAAATTGCATTAGGGCCTACATGTAATATTCATAAAGTTTTATCCTTTATTGTGTACATACTGTATATCGCACATACATGTTCCCATATAAATGTGAATGTATGTACACAAATAAATACACACATTCATGGAATGAGTTACAATCAGGTTACAACAGACTTCTAGTTCCCAGCATGCTTTGCTTCTGACTGTTAAAGGAGAGTAAATGTTAAAATGAAGTGTTACTTCATGTATTTAGCTATACACTCACCTAAAGGGAAAGAAAGGTAATTTAAGCAATTTTGAGCGTGGCACGGTTATTGGTGCCAGGAGGGCCGGTCTGAGTATTTCACAATCTGCTCAGTTACTGGGATTTTCACGCACAACCATTTCTAGGGTTTACAAAGAATGTCCTGTGGGCGAAAATGCCTTGTTGATGCTAGAGGTCAGAGGAGAATGGGCCGACTGATTCAAGCTGATAGAAGAGCAACTTTGACTGAAATAACCACTCGTTACAACCGAGGTATGCAGCAAAGCATTTGTGAAGCCACAACACGCACAACCTTGAGGCGGATGGGCTAAAACAGCAGAAGACCCCACCGGGTACCACTCATCTCCACTACAAATAGGAAAAAGAGGCTACAATTTGCACAAGCTCACCAAAATTGGACAGTTGAAGACTGGAAAAATGTTGCCTGATCAGATGAGTCTCGATTTCTGTTGAGACATTCAGATGGTAGAGTCAGAATGAGAACATGGATCCATCATTCCTTCTTACCACTGTGCAGGCTGGTGGTGGTGGTGTAATGGTGTGGGGGATGTTTTCTTGGCACACTTTATGTTATTGTTTAAAAACCACGGCCTACCTGAGCATTGTTTCTGACCATGTCCATCCCTTTAAGACCACCATGTACCCATCCTCTGATGGCTACTTCCAGCAGGATAATGCACCATGTCACAAAGCTTGAATCATTTCAAATTGGTTTCTTGAACATGACAATGAGTTCACTGTACTAAAATGGCCCCCACAGTCACCAGATCTCAACCCAATTGAGCATCTTTGGGATGTGGTGGAACGGGAGCTTCATGCCCTGGATGTGCATCCCACAAATCTCCATCAACTGCAAGATCCAATCAATATGGGCCAACATTTCTAAAGAATGCTTTCAGCACCTTGTTGAATCAATGCCACGTAGAATTAAGGCATTTCTGAAGGCGAAAGGGGGTCAAACACAGTATTAGTATGGTGTTCCTAATAATCTTTTAGGTGAGTGTATATGTAATATTAATAAAGGGGAAGATCTGTTAGTGTTTTATGTTGTATTATTTTGGAATTTAAATGATTTTCTGGTATGTGTAGTTTTTGGGGTTACCATTGTGCTGAAGAGTAGAGCCTGTGGTCATTATATTTCTCTATATGTGTTTACTGCATGAGTAAATACATCTGCAATAAATTACACATGCAGTACCATACTATACACTGAAAAAAAAACGTGTTGGATTTACTACTTGATTTAATTGTGTACATCGCTCCCACATGAATCAATTAAGTTAAACAAACATAATTTATCCATTTAACTTCAACATCATGGAATGAATACATTTTAAGTGATTTAATTAAGTAGTCTCAAAGTGAAAAGTCTCCCTGACATGATTCAGGCATTCAGTTTCATATATTCATTCTTCCACTTCAATTTCATTTATTTTAATGTTTAACAACTGAATTATAATACCGCACTAGCTAGTTGACAAACTTTTAGCTAGTACTAGCACACATTAGTATCTTAAATGCTAAGAACTAAAGTCCCAGTGAACCAGAAGTTGCAACTTTATTTCAGTGCTGTGACATATTTCCAAGTGAAACAGAATATTGAATAGAGGGCAGGGTTTTACTTTCTTTTACTGTCTTTGGTTTTACTTCAGTGCTCCTCCTCTCCATCTCTCGCTCATAGCAGACTAACGGTTGGAGGGGAGAGGTTAAGGATATTCAAACCCAAGCCGTCACACAGTCGTCATCGGAAAGGGAACCCCATTTCCAAACCGGAAGTTACTTTTCAGATTTTGATTAAAGGGGTGGTAAAACACATTCTTTCGAAGGCTTGACTGTGTTTGTGGGGTGCATTGTAACATGTGTTCATGCTTTGTTTAAAAAAAATTATTCTACACTGCTCTGTCCCTCCTTGTAAAAACGGTCTGATGGTTTCCGGGTTGTATGAAGCCAGTCCCTCAAAAATACACAGTGGGCTCAGATTGGTTAGCTGGCCCAGTGTGTTGTGATTCGCTAACCGTCTGGTGCACATTTGTCGGAAACGTCACACCCCTTACCTTTACCGGTAGACTGTGCTTTGGGTAGTATTAGAAACAATGGCGTCAATAAAACCATACCAATTTGAGCCCGAATCAGACCCAGACAATTTTAGTGAAGATGATCAAGCAGAACCTGTTCAGTCCTCAAGAGTAAAGACTGCGGATCTATAATGATCGCTACTGAATGGAACTGTTAGTTTTGTATTTTTAGAACGATTATAGCCAAATATCTGTCGCAAGAACTATTAACCCAAAACGAACACTAAACATTGGCTTTACTATAGTAGCCAAATCAAACACAGAACCATGTTTAGCACGCCTGTAGATAAACAATACATAAAAGCTCTTATCAAAGAATAATTTACACTAATGGCAAGTTCGCTGTTGAGATTTTTTAAAAATAGTTTGTAACATTAGGTGTTTGTCGGATAACGTTAAGTATGAATGAGCATTTAACAAACTGGTTTGCAGAGCCAAACAGTGTTGTCATCAGTGTACTTCCGTGCTACAACGTACAATTAACAATACAAACTATTACAGGAAAACACATCGACGAAAAATAAATCATACTTACAGGTTGTGGCCTGTAAACAGCTTCTGTTTTTAAATCCATCTTTCAGGACAAGCCGTTGTGCGAATCCTTCATTGAACTTGCAATTAAGCTTTCCTCCGTGAAATGTGCAGTGGGAGCTGTGCGCCCCCGTTGTGCATTCACACTGGCAGCGTTTGTCTCACGCAGCTGAACCGCGGCTCGTGTATTGCAAATACAGACGAATATTGTCCATTATGTCACATTTTCCGGTCTTCTCCTCCGACCCCTATCTGTCTCGTGCTTTGATTTATGATGGGCAGCATATATCTGCTGCAAATGCGACCTGTTCCCCTCTGTCTCATACACACATGCATATAACATATTGTATGTTAAACGCACTGCAACGCACCCCCGTCCCTAGGAAGGCTGAACAAAGTGGACTTGCAATCCGGATGAAAATAACAGCGTTTCGTCGGCATTGCGGCAACAACACTCCAGCCTACTAACTATACCACAACAACGCTTCCCGCAGCGATACAAAATGGCCTCGCCCTCCCTTATTTAATATTCTCGGAGGAGGGCTTTATGTAAATATTGGGGCTGGTGATGTCAGCAACCCTGGAGGAATGTGTAGTAGTCCCTACTGGCCGTTTGCTGTAGTCCTTAGAAATTGATTTCTTTAAAAGCAAATATCTCCCTTTGCTTTAAACTTTGAACGTTGTAACTTTGCAGATGTTGTTTATGCTCAAACAGCAAACATTACACACTAGATAAAGTTAGAAAAGTGAAATTGTGGTTTACCACCCCTTTAAAGATTACCACGGCAAAAAAAAATTCTGTGTATTAACTTGCACGGATTAGTTGTTCACTCTAAGACCTGTAATGAGGGCTAACAAAGTAAATAAGATCAATCTTAATTTCATGAGGACTTTAAAAGCTCTCTCAGCAAAGCTGTATGACATTAGTTGTTTAAGCAAATGCTCCACTCTTCTCCACAATGGTAACCCGCTGTAATTTAATTTCTTCTAATAATTCCAACATAACTGAATATTAAACACTATTAAACACAATCAAGTCTCCCTCTTTCTCATCTTGCACAAAAATACATAAAATAACACTTTTACATATAAAATAACAACATTTACTGTCTCTTGATTTAGCCATAAGCAAAGCATGCTGGGAATTTACAAGCCCTGCCCAGTTTCAGTTAATGCAATACAAATCATTCATGTGATCTCAACACAAACAGACTTCAATTTGACTTATATTTAAGACAATCAACTTCAATTTGACTTATATTTAAGTGTATTGAACACAATCAGATTAAGTTATTACAAAATGTATAGCAATTGTGTTGCTTTAGCTCATTTTAATTAAGCAATTTGAACAAGCAATTTTATACTGAATATACAATTACATATGATATATTAGTAAATATATTGTCACATATTTTTAATATATGAAAAGCGGCAATTCCTTATGTATTAGTCAATATATTGTAATATATTAACACAATATATTATTCTGTATATTTTCAAATATACCGTTAAATCATTAAATATACTGAGGGAAATATATTTTCTTTGTGTAAGGGATAGTACACTTATTGATTATCCTGTCTCAACTGGAATTAGACTTGTGAAAGTTACCTTGACTTTACTTGCCTTCAAGTGCTTATAGGACAGGAGCAAAAAACAAAACAAAAAAAACATTTGGAATTGAAATGGTTTTCTGGTATGTGTAGTTCCCTTTCGTTCAGTCACTACGACGTACGTTACTGACTAACGAATGGGGGTTTCGCTTAGAAGCCAATTACCTTCGAGAATTCAACAGTGCCCAATGGCAGTGCCAATGCCATGGGCATGCGGAATTTGCATGCGTAACTCCGCCCCACCCTGTGGGTATATAAGGAAGTACACTGGCAACATCGCATTATGTTTCTGCTTTGGAGCCAAGAGCATCTCTTCACTCCTACAAGCCTGAATTCTGAAGTCTTCTCTTCAGTCTTCGAGACGAGCCGTTCTCCAGGGTGTTGGTGTGACGGCGCATTCCAGCGATCTCGCATTGCCTGCCTGCTGATCTGTGCAGTGATCTGCAACAGCTGTGTGTTTTCCCTGGGTGCTTCGGCACTCTGCAGAGCTTTCCTCTCACAAAAAGAGCTTGGGCGTGGCACGTCTTTTTCAAGACGGTTCGCCCGTGCACTTCCGGGTGCGATCGATCTCCGTTGCTGTCTATGGGCACATTGACTGCTCGACGTGTTTGGGCTTCAGCACGTTCGGGCAGTGATTGTGGATGTGTCATGTTCCCGAGACTTAGTGATCTCTGTGAGAAGAGAGAGTCCCCTCTGCCACACCCCAATCTACCGTCTCCGAGAGAGGTGGTACTTTGGCTGGTGGCCAGGGTGACCTGAGGGCGGTGCCGTGGTATTAAGAACCCCGACGATCATTCCTCGGGCCACGCCCCCCTCTCGCACATCGCTTCCCGCGAGTGCTGGACTGAAACAGCGGCCCGTCTCTGACGCCTCGTTCGTTTCGTTCACACTCCAGATAGCAGCGAGATGTCGATCGCTGCATCCCAAGGTGGGCTAGAGTCCTTTGGGGATGACGATTAGGTTGTGCTCCGCCTTCGGGTGTGCCAGCGCTGCCTGATCTGACCTAGAGTTGACAGCCATGTTATCTCGGGCAGCCGCGAGCCTCGGGCTGGTGTGGAACTCTGCCCTGTCACGAGCGCTCGTGGTTGCGCGATTGGTTTTGGGGGCGGCACCTGACAGCTGTTGGGCCCCGCCCCCAATGCCTTTCGCTCCCGAGATGCATGAGGAGATCACGCGGTCCTAGAAGTCCCGGGCTTCCCGTGACCGTTCGGTGGCCTCCTCCGCCTTCTCTGCCCTCGATGGGGTCACGGCCGACGGTGCTGGGGTTCCCCACTGTTGAACACTCTGTTGCGCACTACGGTGTCCACGGAGGGTTTGACGTGGCGTGGACCCTAAGCACCCCCCAAGCCTGTGGGCTCGTCTACTTCGGTGGCGTGGTCCTGCAGAGCTTGGGGCAGGCCGCCGCCCCTTTGCATATGCACGAGGGTGGAGCCGACCCAAGGGCTCTTCAATGAGTTGCGTGCCGCCACTGGTCCCGCCCCCCGGGCGGTGAAAGTGTCCACACGCTCCCTGGGTCGGGCGATGTCCACTGCTGTGGTCCGGGAGAAACACCTGGCCTTACCTGTTGATGTGGAGGATGTTGAGCGGGCCCGCCTCCTCAACTAGCCCATATCCCAGGCTGGCCTCTTCGGCGGCGCGGCTGAGAACTGCGCCCAACGGTTCTCGGCCGCCTGAAAGCAGACTGAGGCCGTAACACATACTGCCCCGGTGGCCAGCTGCTGCTCTGGCCGCCGGCACAGTCGCCTCAGTCCGCTTGCCGCCGAGGTCCGCTAGATTGGTTGCAGCGATCGACCTGAAGGACGCTTACTTTCATGTCTCCTTCCTCGACGCGGACCGTTCCTACGGTTTGCTTCGAGGGGCGGACATTCAGTACGCAGTCCCCCCATTCGGGCAGCTCTGTCCCATCATGACTCTACGTTGTTTATCGAGGCAGCCCTTGCGCCACTCAGGCAGCACAGGGTTCGCATCCTGAACTACTTCGATGACTGGCTCATACCGGGTCACTCTCGTAAGCAGGCCTGCGGACACAGAGTCCAAGTGCTCCGGCACTTAGCCCGTCTGGGCCTTCGGGTCGACTGGGAGAAGAGCGACTCTGCCCCGTGCAGAGGATCTCTTTTCTCAGTGTGGTTTCCGACTCGGTCGCAGGTGCGTGCTGCTTACCAGCGAGCGCGCACATAGTCTCTGCTGACTTGCCTTCGTCAAATCGAGGGTGAGAGTGCAGTCCCACTGAAACTATTTCAGAGGCTCCTGGGGCATATGGCATCTGCAGCCGCGGTGACGCCGCTCGGATTGCTACATATGAGACCGCTCCGGGTACGCTCCGGTTACAAGTGACTCGGGCCTGCTTACAGACTCTCACCCCGTGGCCGAACCTCAGTTTTCTACGGACCGGAGTGTCCTTAGAACAAGTTTCCAGGCATGTTGTTGTATCAACAGATGCCTCATCCACGGGCTGGGGTGCCATGTGCAATGGACAAGCAGCCGCGGGCTCCTGGACAGGACGCCAGCGCCTTCTGCATGTCAATTGCCTCGCGTTACTGGCAGTACGGTTCGCCCTGCACAGCTTCCGAGCGTTGCTGAGGGGTCAACATGTACTAGTCAGGACAGACAACATGGCCTCTGTAGCGTACATCAACCACCAGGGCGGTCTACGCTCCCGCCGTATGTCTCAACTCGCCCACCATCTCGTCTTATGGAGTCAGAAGCACCTGAGGTCCTTTCGTGCTGTCCACTTCCCGGGAGAACTGAACCGTGCAGCCGTCGAGCTCACGGCTTCAGCCACTTCCTGGAGAATGGAGACTCCATCCCCAGTCGGTCCAGCTGATTGGGAACGGTTCGGCGACGCACATGTAGACCTGTTTGCCTCCCAGGACTCTTCCCATTGCTCCCTGTATTATTCCCTGACCGATGGTCGGCACGGATGCACTGGCGCACAGCTGGCCGCAGGGCCTACGCAAGTATGCATTTCCCCCAGTGAGCCTTCTCACACAGGTACTGTGCAAGATCAGGGAGGACAAGGAGCAGGTCATGTTGGTCGCCCCGTATTGGCACGGCCAGACCTGGTTCTCAGAACTGCTACTCCTTGCGACAGCCCCTCCCTGGCCTATTCCTCTGAGATGAGACATTCTCACTCAGAGATAGGGCACCCTTTGGCACCCGCGTCCAGCGCTCTGGAAGCTCCACGTGTGGCTTCTGGACGGGACGCGGCAGGTTTGAGTAGTCTTCCACCTGCGGTGGTCGCTACCGTCACTTCCGCTAGGGCAGAGTCTACACGACATGCCTATGCTTGAAGTGGGACCTCTTCGTCACCTGGTGTTCTTCCCGCCAAGAAGACCCCTGGAAATGCCCGATCGGGTCCGTGCTATCGTTTCTCCAGGAGGGGTTGGAGCGAAGGCTGTCTCCCTCCACCCTTAAAGTGTACGTGGCCGCAATATCTGCCCACCACGATCTCCTGGGAGACAAAAAGGTAAGTCAGCACGACCTGATCATCAGGTTCCTGAGGGGAGCGAGGTGACTGAATCCTCCTCGCTCTCCTCTCGTTCCCTCTTGGGACCTCTCAGTAGTCTTAAGTGCTCTGCAGAGCCTTGCGGTCGGTTGAGATTAAATTTCTGTCTATGAAGACGGCTCTGCTGACCGCATTGGCCTCTCTTAAGAGGGTAGGGGACCTGCAGGCGTTTTCGGTTGACGAAGCGTGACTGGAGTTCGGACCGGCTAACTCTCACGTGATCCTGAGACCCCGGCCCGGATATGTGCCCAAGGTTCCCACCACTCCGTTCCGAGACCAGGTAGTGAACCTGCAAGCGCTGCCTTTGGAGGAGGCAGACCCAGCCTTGGCATTGCTCTGTCCAGTACGCGCTCTCCGCGCCTATGTAGACAGCACGCAGTGTTTCAGGACCTCAGACCAGCTCTTTGTCTGTTATGGTGGAGAGCGGAAGGGAAGAGATCTCTCAAAGCAGAGGTTGTCTCACTGGATAGTGGACACCATTGTTTTGGCTTACCAGCAGCAAGGTCGACCATGTCCCCTTGGGGTTAGGGCACACTCCACCTGGAGTGTGGCCTCCTCTTGGGCTTTTGTGCATGGCGCTTCGCTAACAGACATCTGCAGAGCTGCAGGCTGGGCGACACCTAACACATTCGCCAGATTCTACAATCTCCGAGTAGAGCCAGTGTCTGACTATGTACTCGCCCCTACGGGTGGCCGGTAATGGGCCAGGCTCAGGTGTCTTCGCTTGCTCGCCACTCCACTCCACGGACTGGATACGTGCGATATTTTCCTCAGGTGAGCTCCCCGAGAGCCCTGAGCTCCTCCAGCACTGCTTACGCCGACATCAGTTCAGTCTGCCCTTTCGAGCCCAGACCCTCATGTCCGGCCAGGTGCCCCGTGTGCATGGTTCCCCTCCGGCGACCCCCACACGTGTATTTCCACCATAAGCCTCCTCAGCGAGCAGGTGTCTTTCCCTTGGCAAGTCCCTGCCACCCTAGGGTTAAAAATCCACCTTCGGCTGGTACCCTAGAGTTCTTCCATATGCAGCCCTTAGCGGGTCATATGTGTATTCTCTAAGTCCTCCCCACGGGTAGGCATTTTGGCATGTCCTCACCGGAATATGCTTCCCAGTGTATCTTGGTATTCCTGTGATAAGTGGGAGTCCTTCGTCCGTACTAGTCTTACGACAGGGTACTCACACTTACGCAGGGCACTGAATGACAGCTGAGTGGCGTTGTTGTATTGGAACCCCCATTCGTTAGTCACTAACATGCGTCGTAGTGACTGAACGAAAGGGAACGTCTCGGTTACGTATGTAACCCTCGTTCCCTGAGGAGGGAACGGAGACGTACGTTCCTTTGCCACGTCAGCTGTGCTGCTGGAATGCGGAGTTCAGTCTTGGCTCCTGCAGCAGTAACATAATGCGATGTTGCCAGTGTACTTCCTCATATACCCACAGGGTGGGGCGGAGTTACGCATGCAAATTCCGCATGCCCATGGCATTGGCACTGCCATTGGGCGCTGTTGAATTCTCGAAGGTAATTGGCTTCTAAGCGAAACCCCCATTCGTTAGTCACTAACGTATGTCTCCGTTCCCTCCTCAGGGAACGAGGGTTACATAAGTAACCGAGACGTTTTTAGGGGTTACCATTGTGCTGAAGCCTGTGGTCATTATATTTCTCTATGTGTGTTTACTGCATGAGTAAATACATCTGCAATATTTTACACATGCTGTACCATAGTATACACCCCCCCAAAAAAAACGTGTTGGATTTACTACTTGATTTAATTGTGTACATCGCTCCCACATGAATCAATTAAAGGTGCCCTAGAATGAAAAATCGAATGAACCTTGCCATAGTTAAATAACAGGAGTTCAGTACATGTAAATCACATACAGTGAGTCTCAAACACCATTGCCTCCTCCTTCACATGTAAATCTCGTTTGTGAAAAACACCACGGAAAAATAGGCAAATCTCAACGTAACGCCAGCAGTGATGCAATACACGGGATCATTAATATGTACGCCCCCCAACATTTTCATAAGCAAGCACATGTTCACTATCTGGCGAAACTGCGCAGCCGCATCATCTCTGCAGGTAAACAAGCATCACGCGAGGATAGCGAAATGGCAGATCATGGAAACAAATGTTATGTTCCAGGCTGTGCAGGGGATGTGAAGACGTTTCATACTCTTCCCACAAATAAAACATGTCAACAGGCATGGTTGATGTTTATTTATAATCGGATATCGCAACAATTGAATTCAAAGTTGTTAGTTTGCTCGGGCCCATTTCACCACGGACAGTTTTTCAAACCCGGGACAATATCAAGCAGGCTTTGCTCAGCGTCTGACACTGAAGAAAGGGGCAATTCCAACCATATACCTGCAAGCAGTAAGTGATTTTATCCACTTCTTGACTGTCTAAACCATTTCTGATTAAATCGAAAGTTTCTTAGAGAGACAACATTAACGATATTATTCTTGTTGTTGTCTATATCCAACGCAAGATGCTATACGGTAAGAATAAGATAATCCAAGTGGCTTACATAACTAAATAGTATGTCTAATGACAAAGGTTAATATTATTTCATGCCAGTGTTGTCATAAATTAGTAAATGCAACCATAGATACGTAACATACTATGTTAGTTTAGTTGCTTACACATAGCTCACTCGATCCTTCTAGCTAACGTCAACACCTCCACCATTTAAGTTGAAACGATAGTAATTTGATATTTATTTATTTATTTATATTTTTGACAACTGAAGTATGATTATATACTGATTGATATATATAAGGTTGAATGCCTAATCTCTCCATCGTCAAGACGGTCAGTAAAGTTGTGTCTGCTATCATTGAGCCGCAGTGAAACAGCCAATCAGAGCAGAACTCTGCATTAATATTCATGACCCTTCCAAATAAGGCAAAAACAGACCATTTCATCCTGGGGAAGATTTCTAGAGTTGTAAATGGACCTGTAAAACCGTAGCTGGACAATTATTGACCTTAAATAAGCCATATACCCTCTATGTAGATACCAGAGAACAATTTAAAATGTTGTTTCAAATCATTCTAGGGCACCTTTAAGTTAAACAAACATAATTTGTCCATGTAACTTCAGCATCATGGAATGAATATAATATAAAATATTATATATATATATATATATATATATATATATATATATATATATATATATATATATATATATATATATATATATATATATATATATATATATATATATTAGGGGTGGCACGGTACATGGAAAAAACCCGAACCGTTCGGTTCGCTTGTCTCAGTTCGGTGCGTGTGCGTCGCACGGTTCGCGCATGCGTAATGTATCCTCGTGCCCGTATGTTACCTCAGACAGCGTGCAAAATAAGAGGGGTGTGTGGACATACAGTAAAGTAAAAGTGGAGTGCTGCAGGTCACGTCACATGTAGAAATGAAAGTGGGAGAGATAAGGAAGGCTGCCCAGAGTTGGAGGATGCACTAGCATCGTATAGCTGGCAGGGCAGATGCAGTGCGGAGAGCGGGTGCCGCGCCGCGCGTGCCCGTTGAGCAGACATACACTGGCAGTGTTTGTCTCGTGAGTCGCGCATCTGAACCGCGGCTCGTGTATTGCAAATACAGGCAAATATAGTTCATTCTGTCACGTTTTCCGGTCTTCTCCTCCGACCCCTGTCTGTCTCGTGCTTTGATTTATGATGGGCAACATACCGGTATATCTGCTGCAAATGCGACCGTGTTCTTATATACAACATATGAATGTGTGTATGAGACAGAGGGTCTCATACACACATTCATATGTTGTATATAAGTAATTCACATGATAAATGTAACATTTAAAAGTTAAGATATGCTTCTAGTTCTAATAATTTAAACATGCCTTTGAAGTTTGGGCAAAAACTTCTGGCAGTGTTGTGTTTTCGTGTATTTTATGTTATTTTTTCACAGAGCTGAATGTCATATGGTGATTGTGAAACACACGGGACACTTCATGGTGAAATGTGTTAATCGGGTCAGCTGAATTAAAGCCACAGTGCATTGTTCTGATCAAAATTGATATGATTAACATGAAAAATGTTACGCCAATGTGTCGGACTCGGTAGACAGCCAGTTAGGAAACAACTTGATATAAAAAATAATAATACTGTATCCTAATTGTGGATGATTAAGCCATATATATCATATGCTGAAGTAAATAAAATAAAAAAACAAGAACCGTACAGAACCGAAAACCGTGACCCTAAAACCGTGATACGAACCGAACCGTGGGTTTTGTGAACCGTGCCACCCCTAATATATATATATATATATATATATATATATATATATATATATATATATATATATATATATATATATATATATATATATATATAATATATAATATAAACAGATTCATGAATGTCGTAAAAGATGTTTGTCATCTCCATCCCAGAATATTCTAGGCCTTCAATACTCCTCTACCCACATCAGGTCCAGTAAGTGTTTTATCTCTGATCCAGCCAAAAGATAAAGACAAAAAAAATCCCTCCCTCCATCTTTTTTTATTCATAAGTATTGCTGCCGATTCTGCAGAGCTTGCCAGAAGCGCAGCTCATCCAAAGTCATTTGCAGCAAAGTCCATTATCATCATCACTTCTGGTGATGAATTCCCCGTGATGGTGGCACAGTTCGCTGCAGCCTGCACACATAATGACATTCTGCTCTCTCTGGCAGCACTCCTGTGCAGATAGCTCACTCTAAACCATCTGAGTGACAGACAATGCACCACTGAATACAGTGAAGAGCTTATCTGTCTGTAAAACGGGAAAGAGTAAGTTATTAACGTTTTCTAGTGCTGCGTGTGTTACTTTTATTTGATGGGAAAGAATAATACAGATGTGTCCTAGTGATTTGTGCACAGTGGGCAAACAGTGGTGCTCATACAGGCAATGGTAGTTTGAGCCTAGCTTGCAACACTCCACCCTTCCCATCTGATTAATTTACCTTTTAATAAAAGTGCCAAAATAAAAAATAAAAAATTAACAACAACAATGCTAATAATTTTATTTGGTAACTTTTTATTGAGAGGATTACTATTATTATTATTTAAGTAATATTTAACTGTGCCACCAATGCATTGTTAGCACCACACAGCACAGTTGTGTTCACCCCCTACTGTGGTTCAGTCAATGGCATTGCAGCATGCTCAGCTGTAAGCCTAAGGCCTCGCCTGCACAGTTACAGTAATGGAAGAAGACATCTCACTGCAGTATTGTGAACATGAAGTAGGAGAACTGACTTCATCTCTGTGAAGAAAAAAAAAGCGATAGTGAGGAAAAACAGCTTCATAAGCATCAGGCTGTCAGCGATGGAAGAAATTAAGGTTGATGCCCCATGAAAAGAAATGTATGAGGAAGAGCGAAGCCAATAACTTCCAAAAGGCTGTAGGACAGAGTCATTCGCTGTGAAATAAAACAGTCTGTGGACACTGTAAGTCTGTCCTGTCCACTCCTGCCTAGCTCAGCAGAACACGGCCCTTACTTGCAAGGAACTTGACCAGCTGCCTGCTATCAGGACTTTATCCTCTGAAGGAGGTTTCATGCCTCCTTAAAATACTCGGGTCTTTAGTGACCCGGATCTATATCTAAAATGGATGGATCTCTACCTGTCGCGATAATATAAAACTCTCCTGATATTAGAGTAGCAAATGAAGCATATTTTGTTACCCTTTTGGAGCTTAGAAGGGTTCAGTTTGAAATGTTTTATACCATCATCACTGTCCTCATCAGAGCTCATTTCCCAGTACATTCAGCATCTGTCTCATATTCATATTGTTGGCGACCCTATACAATTACAAAGTCATACTGTAAATATATATTTTTTATATTTTCTAGTTATATTGTTTATAATAAATTGATTGAGGAGAGAAATACTAAGGTTCATGTGTACCTTAAACACAAGGGCAGGGTAGTGAATGATGTTCAATACAAGGGTAGTGAATGATGTACCGGGTCACTAAAGACCCGAGGTATGCGTTTACGGATTAAAAGAGATCTGAATTATTATCTGATCTAGGGATGAAACGATTACCGGTTTCACGATAAACCACAATAAAATTTAGTGACGTTTAGTAATATCGTTTAAAATGTAACTATCATTAAAACCGCATGTGATTATCACGATTTTGAAAACTGGCGGTAAATCCTGTCGAGTCAGCGTCAGTCTGGTACAGGCGCACCGCTTTTTTTTGAATGAGAAGAAATGGCAGAAGGCAGTGACAGCGCCGGGAGATTGTTCAGCTCTCTAAAAGTACCAAATATGAGGTGTGGTCATATTTTGGCTTTTACAAAAGTCCTGAGGGAAACTTAATCGGAGATGGTCATCCTGTCTGCAGAACATGCCAGAAGAAAGTCGAAACACTTCAAAACTACGAACGCAAGGCAAGTGGACTTTGACCTCAATACCAAAACTATGTCTGGGAAATAATAACGTGAAGCGAATTAACAAATTCAGTCAAGACTAGGGTGACATGAAGGGATAATAATCAGGGCTTGACATTAACAACCACCATTTGCGGGTGTAACGTTATTTCGGCTGCACACTATAGCCACTTTGGATGTTGAACTTATTATAGTCTTCTCAAAAGCCATCTGTTATAAATCACGTTGCGCATTATAACCACTCACACGTGTTTATTTTGAGTTTATGAATGCAATGTCTCATAATCAGCATTCAGATTAGCCAGAGTTATGTTCAGAGTGCGCTCTCATTCACTGAAAAATGCACTCAAAGCAGAGATAAACATGGGATGTACGCAGGAGATTCACTCATCATACAGTGGTTGACTGTTTTTGTTCTATTTCAGCAGCGAAAATAGTTTCAAACAAACACAGCAGAACCACAGCGCATCTGATATGACTGCCATAAAGTTGGCGAATTTAGGGACCGTCTCTAAAGTTACATACAACATTGGTAACGTCTCGGTTACGTTTGTAACCCTTGTTCCCTGAGGTGGGAACGGAGACGTAACGTTAGTGACTAACGAATGGGGGTTTCGCTTAGAAGCCTATCATCTTCGAGCACTTAGAAAATGCCAAATGGCGTGCCAATGCCATGGGCATGCGGAATTTGCATACGTAGCTCCGCCTCACAGCGTGAGTATAAAAGGAAGTACGTGGCAATATCGCATTACGTTACCTGCTGAGGAGCCAAGACTGAACTCCGCGTTCCAGGTAGCACAGCTGATGTGGCAACGGGACGTTACGTCTCCGTTCTCTCCTCAGGGAACGAGGGTTACATACGTAACCGAGGCGTTCCCTTTCATTCAGTCACTACGACGTAACATTAGTGACTAACGAATGGGGGTCCCAATAAAATCACGCCACTCAGCTGTCTTCCAGTGCCCTGCATAAGTGTGAGTTCCCTGTCGTAAGACTAGTACAGACGAGGGACTCTCCACTTATCACAGGAATACCAAGGTACACTGGGAAGCATATTCCAGGTGGAGATATGCAAAGATGCCTACCCATAGGGAGGACTTAGAGAGTACACATATGACCCGCTAGGGGCTGCATATGGAAAAACTCTAGGGTACCAGCCGAAGGTGGATTTTTAACCCCAGGGTGGCAGGGACTTGCCAAGGGAAAGACACCTGCTCACAGCGGAGGCTTACTGTGGAAATACACGTGTGGGGGTCGCTGGAGGGGAACCATGCACACGGGGCACCTGGCCGGACACGAGGGTCTGGGCTCGATAGAGGGCAGACACACAGGTATCGGTGTAAGCAGTGCTGGAGGGACTCAGGACTCTCGGGGAGCTCACCTGAGGAAAATATCGCATGTATCCAGTCCGTGGAGTGGAATGGCGAGCAAGCGAAGCCACCTGAGCCTGGTCCATACCGGCGGGGGGCGAGTACATAGTCTGACACTGGCTCCACTCGGAGATTAAGAATCTGGCGAATGTGTTCGGTATCGGCTCGCCCCAAGGGGACATGGTCAACCTTGCTGCTGGTAAGCCAAAACAATGGTGTCCACTATCCAGTGAGACAGCCTTTGCTTTGAGAGAGCACTTCCCTTCCACTCTCCACCATAACAGACAAAGAGCTGGTCTGAGATCCTGAAACATTGCGTCCTGTCTACGTAAGCGCGGAGGGGGCGTACTGGACAGAGCAATGCCAAGGCTGGTCTGCCCCCTCCATGGGCAGCGCTTGCAGGTTTACCACCTGGTCTTTGAACGGAGTGGTGGGAACCTTGGGCACATATCCAGGCCGGGGTCTCAGGATCACGTGAGAGTAGGCCGGCCCGAATTCCAGGCACTCTTTGTCAACCGAAAATGCCTGCAGGTCCCCGACCCTCTTGATGGAGGCCAATGCAGTCAGGATTGTTGTCTTCATTGACAAATATTTAAGATCAACTGACTGCAAAGGCTCAAAGGGAGGCCTCTGCAGAGCATCTAAAACTACTGAGAGGTCCCAAGAGGGTATGAGAGGAGAGCGAGGAGGATTCAGTCACCTCGCTCCTCTCAGGAACCTGATGATCAGGTCGTGCTGACTTACTTTTTTGTTCTCCAAGAGATCGTGGTGGGCAGATATTGCGGCCACATAAACTTTCAGGGTGGAGGGAGACGACCCTTCTTGGAGGAACGAGAGCACAGACCCGATCGGGCATTTCCAGGGGTCTTCTTGGCGAGAAGAGCACCAGGTGACGAAGAGGTTCCACTTCAACGCATAGGCATGCCGAGTGGACTCTGCCCTAGCAGAAGTGATGGTAGCGACCACCGCAGGTGGTAGGCTACTCAAACCTGCCGCGTCCCATCCAGGAGCCACACGTGGAGGTTCCACAGATCGGGACGCGGGTGCCATAGGGTGCCCCGTCTCAGGAGGTCTCAGAGGAATAGGCCAGGGAGGGGCTGTCGCAAGGAGTACGAGTTCGGGGAACCATGTCCGGCCGTGCCAATACGGGGCAACCAGAAGGACTTGCTCCTTGTCCTCCCTGATCTTGTAGTAGGCTCACTGGGGGAAACGCATATTTGCGTAGGCCCTGCGGCCAGTGCATCCATGACAAGCGTGCCCTCGGACAGGGAATATAACAGTGGGAAGAGTCGTGGGAGGCAAATAGATCTATCTGCGCATTCCCTAACTGTTCCCAAATCATGGATGGAGTCTCTATTCTCCAGCGACTGTGAGAGCTCGTCGGCTGCACGGTTCAGGACTCCCGGATATATGGACAGCACGAAGGGACCAGGCGCTTCTGACTCCATAGAACGAGATGGCAGGCGAGTTGAGACATACGGCGGGAGCGTAGACTGCCCTGGTGGTTGATGTGCGCTACAACGGCCGTGTTGTCTGTCCTGACTAGTACATGTTGACCCTTAGCAACGCCCAGAAGCTGTGCAGGGCGAACTGTACTGCCAGCAACTCGAGACAATTGACATGCAGGAGACGCTGGGGTCCTGTCCAGGAGCCCGCGGCTGCTTGTCCATTGCACATGGCACCCCAGCCCATGGCAGAAGCATCCATCAATACGACAACATGCCTGGAAACTCGTTCTAAGGGCATACCAGCCCGTAGAAAACTAACGTTACGTCGTAGTGACTGAACGAAAGGGAACGTTATACACGTTTCAATAGCATTTGAAGAGAATGACAGTCATAAAACTGACTGTAAAGTGTTCATCTAGGTGTCAAGTATGATGCACACATTTTGATATTTAATAAAATAAACTATCAAATCATATGGAAATATGGATATGCATTATTTCACTAGGATACTGTTTGGGCTCTTACACAAAATATGCTGATTTAAATGCATCACTGCTGAACACTGATGAGAATATTGCTTGAGAAAATATTTACAGAGATAATATTAGAGATTATATTTACACAAAATGATTATTATTTATGCGTTATGCGTTGCTATTGTTGACGGCCATTATAAGGAAGGAAATCCCACAGGATAGAATCTATCTTAAAAAAGTGCATAGAGCTGCTTTAGTTACTTGATGTTAACTTGTTGAAATGTTTTAAGTGTGTGCATCGGTTCTTTTTGAACACTTTCATCTCAGTTGATCAAAACCGTGATGATATTGATAACCGTGATAATTTGGGCCACTATAACCGTGATTTGAAATTTCCATACCGTTTCATCCCTAATCTGATCCCATAAGAATTTCAGATTTACAGTAGTTGGTCTTAATCAAGAAATGATAAAGAATAGGCATGGCAATAATTAACTTTACTGAAAAGTTGGGTATACAGGCATTTTCATAAACACACACCAAGAAGAGCTAGAACAAATTGCAAGACTTCAGTGAAATAAAGTTTTGGCTGTTTCTTACCTAAAGCTATCATATGACTTCAGAAAATTTGGAATTTAGTGAATGAGTTATATAGACTTTTTATGACACTTTAATGATGTTTACTTTTTAGTAGCTTTAAATCGCCAATCTCCTTTGGATAAAAAACATTCTTCCAAATACCTTCATTTGAGTTTCACTTCAGAAATCAGTCATACAGGTTTGTGAGTAAATGATTAAAGGTTCTTTACACGTAACAGTTCTATTTAGAACCGTATCGTCCTTAAGATATGCTGAAATGGTTCTTTGTGTTAAAGTTTAGGATTCTTTATTCCTGCCTTTTTGTTTTTCATATATGCCAAAGCCACCTCATTAGTGATTTTCTGAAGCTCAGCTATACAACTACACAGACTGTCAACACGCTCTCAACAGGTAAATTTCTTTCTTAAAATATCTATATATTATTTGTACTTTAAATATTGTAACTGGTTTCCTATCAATCATGTCTTTTTCTCTTTTTTTAGTTAAACAGAACATGTAAGTGTGAGCAGCTCTGTTAAGGATACTCATCTTCTCTTCTCCACAAAGTAACAGAGATATTGAAATTATGATCCATTTTGTTAGATTTTATTTCTTTTTTTAAATTATTACTTTGTGCCTAAACATACCTAGTCACTTAAAACATTAAGTCTATCCCATGTCTTTATATCACTTTTTCCTTTTAACACAGTAAAGGGCTCACATAGGCCTACTGTTCATTTTTGTTAATTTTGGCCTTCATGAACATTTTGCATAATCAAATGTACAAACAAATTGTAACTCTTAACTCAATTGTGTATTTCAGATGCTGTCATGTACCATAACCGCCCTCATCATCTGCAGAGAGAAACTGCCACTCAGAATACACACATAAAGATGGATGTAAAGACATCATAGATAACTGTGAATATTTAACTGGAACTCGGTCTTCATAATATAAACATCTGTATCATGTTCAATGTCAATTGTTATTTATTAGAGGGGTAATGAATTGAGAAATCAACATTCCCTTGAGCTTTTGATATATAAAAGGTCATCTTAATATAAGAATATCCTGTAAGTTTTAGAATTGAAAACTTCCTTGTTAGTCAAAGAAAAGCTTTTATTGACAGCTGGCTCAGCAAACGATCGATCTCCGAATGTGCTAGACTATGACATCAGAGTGCAGTGAAACGCCGCCCCAATACGAACGCCTCATTCTGTAGCCCCGGCCACCGACTCATGCCTGTCCTTCATGTTAGATAAATAACATTGGCCTATGTGGAGCTAAACCGGATCGAACTTCCAAGCAATAAAGCTTATGGCATGTTTCATTTATTCGTAAACGAGACTGGATTTGCAGACAGGATGAGATTAAAAAACAATGCTGTGGCTTCTGGATCTGACAAGAATGATGCAACACAATTATGGGACTAAAGAATATTTTTTATATGTGATAGTATTGCATTGTTACATTTGCGTGTGTGTGTTAGTTATGTACGGTTTGCAGTTATATCCACCGATCGGGCCGGCCAAGTAATAAAAAATAATATTCCAATTAATTGTGAGTGGATGAAAGATAAATCATTGTGTTTGTTTACATTCCGGTTACATTGGAAGTTTTCAAAACAATTCCTCACGTGTAATGACTGGGGAGCCGTTTTGAATATAATATGCAAAAATGTTATCCAATCATAGCAGTGAGCTTCCAAGTCTTCAATGCGGCACGCCCATAAAAACTGAGTGTTTCAAGAGCTAGGCTCAAATCCAGGGTAGAAAATAACCTATTACTTATTTATTATGATGTTTTTGAAAGTAAAAACCATGCGAATGTCATAAGTTGACCTCAGACAACAGTATTAAAAAAAAAGCCAGTTCATGACCCCTTTAATGTATTCAGCTAACTGTTGTAAGAGCACATTTTTGCTACAATTTTCCATGTCAATTAAATTATAAAAGTACCTAATTGACACAACATGCTGGGGATTATTTTATGTAAATCCAACTAGGCAACAATATTGAGGACTAAAAAAAACCCAATATTAATAAATAATATATAAAAATAAGAAGATACTAATATACGTAAATGAATAAACTATTATTTAAAAGGTTATTTATAACACCATTAAGGTCCTATATAGCACTTTTTAAAGCATGGTTCTATATGGAACCTTATAAAAAGGGTTCTATATAGCACCAAAAAGGGTTCTGCTATTGTTACCAAAGAACCCTCATTTGGTACTGTTTAGAACCATTTTTCTTAAGAGTGTACAACCTAAAACATTTCGGAATCAGTGGAATAAAATGGCTGAAGGTGACACTACCAATAGCTCACCAGGAGCACTTTCTAACAAAGGCATGGCAAAGTGTCCTTCTCCTAAAGCTGACAACTGGTGATGGTCACCAGGTGGGATATGTTATCCTAACAGTCTGGAACTCAGCTGAATTATTTGCTGATAGATATAAACAGCTGTTATTCTTGGTAATGGAAAGCAATTAGAAACATCTGCACACTTGGCGGTGAGCGATGCCTTCCTAAGCTGCCCTGTTCCCAGGTGCCACTGGGAAATAATTACATCATCAGAACAGCACCGGGCCTCCAGGACTGGTACTGATCTGTGAAGAACATGAATGCAGCCCCTCCCATGCTAAATAGAAAGGCAGAGAAAAGGACAGCCACAAATTCAGCTTCTTTCACTGATATAAGCAGTGGACTTCAGTCAACCATTTATTTCATATCATTTTGTTTACAATTGCAATTGTTAAAAAGTGTTTAATGGTAATGTAATGCAATTTAATAATTATTTCCTATTTCCCTGTACTTAAAGAGACTGTTCACCCCAGAATTAAAATTCTGTGACTGCTCTTCTTTGGAAACCAAAATAAGAAATTGATTTCAATGCAATTACAATGAGTGGGGAATAAAGAAAGAAGATAAAAACACCATAATGCATCATAACAGTAGTCTATATGACACTCTGTGGCTATTCCAAGTCTTCTGAATTTGTATTCATTATACACTAAATCTGTCCCTTTCACTCCTTTGGAAAATTTGTGAGAAATTAAGAAATGTCCTATTTTTGAATAAATTGTTTATTTGAGTCTGATTTTTTTCAATTAATCGTTTGATCTTGATATAGAAATGATTCTGTAATGAATCAGACTACTCAGTGGCTCAAAGATCTGGTTGCAGTAGTAGGCTAAACTGCTCACTTGAAAAGAACGGAATAAAGAAAGCCTTGCTTTGAAACAATAAGGGTGAGTAAATGGTCAAATTTTGGGATGACCTTCTCCTTTAAGGGTGCGTTCACACTTGTAGTTCGGTTCGTTTGGTCCGGACCAAAAAACAAAAACAAAACATATAGTCCTGGTCCACTTAGCGTTCACACTGGCATTTTTAACAGCGAACCTAACAATACCGAACCAAATGGTCCCAACCTGATTGGTTGGCTTTTATGACATATATTTGTGCTGGATTAAACGCCATCATTTTATGCGTGTACATATGGTTTTATTTTTACCAGCTGAGAACTCACGAAGAGCTCATAAAATGTTCAAAACAGCACCAGGATTTCCTCCGTTGTAATCAGAAACGAAGACCTGCATATATTGATGAGGCACTTTACCTCCTCGCTGCTCCACGTTTGCCCTCTATTCATTTTGAGTACACCGATCTTTCGTCAAATCAGCTGACTTGTAGCGTCGCATCTTGGGACATCACGTCCTGTTTTTGGTTTGTTTACATGTCTTTTGTCCTTTGGTCCGTGTTTTGTTCATATATCAATCGAACCACACCAGAGTTCGTTTGGAAGCGGACCGAGACCCATCTCTTTAGCGGTCTCGGCCCGCTTGTTTGGTGTGCACCAGGGTTCGGATGGCAGCGATCACATATGTTCAAATGAACCGCACTAACCGAGCAATCGCACCAGGGTTCGTTTTAATCGAACCAAACATGACAAGTGTGAACGCACCCTAAGAAATTATGGAATTTAAAAGGAATCTCACATCTTTGTTTATGTCTTTCTTGTCTCAGCCTCCCCTTTAATAAACACATTTTCTTTTCTTGAAGCTCAGTTAAGGGAGGGCTGTGTCATTGACCTTTACACACAGCCCCCTCACCTCAGTGATGGGAGGACCCCACTGCGTGGAGTCTATTGAATTACTTTTACTGATGCATGCTTGTGGCTTCCCCTGGATATATCAGCAGCCCCCTGATGAGAGCTCTCCTCAACTGTAAATACCATCAGTCTCTACCACCCTGGAGAGAGCCAGAAGACGGCATTCTGGAGGGTCACAGTTCAGCAGACACAGACAAGGCTGTTTTGGTAACAGGAAAACGTCTGCTTGATTTTCATGATCTGGGTATGTTGAACATGGAGTGTAAGAGAGCACTATTTGCCTGGTTGTAAAAGTTTTTAAATTAATTGTATTGCATTTTTGTTCAGGCTGCCACATTGCCTTATACATACACTATACTGTTCAAAATATTTCAATATAACTTTTTAAAAAGAAATGAATACTTCAGCAAGGACACATTAATTTTTTTTTTTTTTGTGCAATATTATACATTTATTTAATTTCAAATAAATATGGTCCTTTTGAACTTTCTAGTCATCAATGAATCTTGAAAAAGTCTTTTGTTGTTTCCACAAAATTGTTAAGCAGCACAACTGTTTTAAAGATGGATAATAATAAGAAATGTTTACCAAATCAGCATATTAGAATGATTTCTGAAAAATCATGTGACACTGAGTAATGCTGAAAATTCAGCTGCCTTTACTGTATATATCAAGTGTATATACTGATCCGTTTTGTGATATCTAACAAGGACTTAGCAAAGATTCATTCCAAAATTTACATTTATGCATTTGGCAGACGCTTTTATCCAAAGCGACTTACATTGCATTCAAGGTACACATTTTAAATTTTGTCAGTTCTTGCTTTCCCTGGGAATCGAACCCATGACCTTGGCGTTGCTAGCGCCATGCTCTACTGTTTGAGCTACAGGAAAGCGCCTGTATAGTAAAGCAAAATAGGCTTTACTGTATTGTAATGGCAAGTCCGTTGTCTCTATAGAAGTAGAAACATCATTATTTCATAGTCTACCTCTCTATGCCTTTGGGAAGGAGATACAAACTGCTGTAGCACTGAACATTATGCTTGTTACCTTGTTCTATCCACACTGTAATCCCTCAGGCAACAAACAGAAAATGTCCGTCAGGACAGATGAGTCCAGAGGAAGCCTGATGAGACACCCAGGCAGGATGTGTTGATTTTGGCTGGCATAGCTGTCATGAAAGTTGCAACTGCACTTCAAAAATGAGGAGGCTAGTGCCACATGAGGCCATATGGTGACATGGTGAAGAGCGTGCACACACACACACACACACACACACACACAAACACACACACACAAACACAGGCAGGAGTTTTGAATGGCTGACTGTCCAGGTCAGCTTTTCAGCATTTTGATTGTGGCATAGTAGATGTAGGCTAGATAAGTTAAGTCGGGACATTAGGTCAGTGTATCTATCTATAGATTCAGAACATCCTGTACCG
Source organism: Romanogobio albipinnatus (assembly GCA_023566225.1). Lineage (NCBI taxonomy): Eukaryota > Metazoa > Chordata > Actinopteri > Cypriniformes > Gobionidae > Romanogobio > Romanogobio albipinnatus. Next base: position 36,635,536 of record CM042242.1, read on the forward strand.
TCTTTAACTCTGAACGGGGAGGCAGAAAGTGAGTGCACAACTCATTCAGTTTTGTGTTCTTTTTTTTCTCAGAGTTACACAAAAATAATATTACTTTAATTCCAATGGCCTGATGTAATTACTTGAGGCTACCATTTATCTTTTCATACACATGTTCAGAGTGTATCAGACATAATTAATTTGACCACTTCACAATTCCCCTGTAGCAGAACATCTGACTTGATGAAAAGCAGAATTGCGAGTGGTTGGGATGAAATGCATTACAAGCTAAAAAAGTATTCCAGCACAGATGGTACTTTCAGCCTTTTAATAATAAAATCTGCTTCTGTGTTATTTAAAAAATTACAATAACCTTTCCACTAATCCCCTGACTTTGGGTCTGGTACACCTGAACGACTGCATCACAATCCCTACCCCTTGATAACATATTAGGATTACAGTTTAGATTCTATATCTCAGTTCTGGCCTCTGTCTTTCTCATAAATATGTTAGATAAGCATATCTGTTTAATTTCATTCTCTTTGATCACAGGATTACACAGAAACAGTTGATTGTCAACGCAGACATACAGCCAAACATCTGCATAAGAATTTATACATCTGCATCAGATGTAATATTATGTTTGAGCATCATACATTTATTTTTGTGAGCACACACTGTTTAGCCCATATCAAATCAAATCAAATCAAATCAAATCACTTTATTGTCACTCAACCATATACACAAGTGCAACAGTAGGCGAAATTCTTAGGTGCAGTTTTGTGACTCAGGTAGATGTAATATGTTACAAAATCAGGCCTGCATGTCCATCGGAATGAAAATTTAATCCAAGTAATCATGCTGTGTTCAACACATCCTCAGCGGGGACTTCAACCTGCATGCACACCTAAATTGAGGTCCCCATGAGGAAACAAACATATATAATACAGAAAAAAAAAATGTTTTACGTTTATGGAGAGTACCCACAAAGATAGTGAACCAGACGTGTGTGTGTGTGTGTGTGTGTGTGTGTGTGTGTGTGTGTGTGTGTGTGTGTGTGTGTGTGTGTGTGTGTGTGTGTGTGTGTGTGAACAAATTAACTAATTTCTTATGCATCTAATCCTTGAGCCATTGATAACAGACTAATGCAGTTATGAGAGAGATAGAGAGAGAGAGAGAGAGAGAGAGAGAGAGAGAGAGAGAGAGAGAGAGAGAGAGAGAGAGAGAGAGAGAGAGAGAGGTATTAAGCGTATGTGAAGTCTGTGTGTCTCTCAACAGTGTTCGGCAGCAGCATCTCTATTAATAGCGAAACTGTAAGTTTATCTGCTTCAAGAACAGCACCATTATTACCTTGCTAGTGAGAAATTCATGTAGCTTTTAAGTTGTTAAACTAATTTACTTATAAAACTGTCAGAGCTGCACTGACAACGCGTTTCTGTGTGTGTCCGTACTGTATGTGTGTACATTTGAGTGGGAGACAGAACAGGAGTAAGAGAGTATATCGTCGCTGTCCGATGAAAACCACGTATGTCCATTTTGCCGATTTTGAGATTTTTCGACGGATTGAATGTCCAGGTTCATTTCCGTATACAGTATGCGTCACATATCTAAATGGCCAATGAAAAGTTGTGAAAACATGTCATCTGATTTTCACGTATATCCATTTGGTGTCAAAGCTGTCAATCACGCCGCGTATCTCCCGCCCTGTGGAAGCATCTCGCTGGTCTCGCCGGTCTCGTGAAATTGTTTCATCGAAGCTCAGCACTGGATAGCCGAAAGTACGACATTGAAGCTCTCCACAGTTTAGTTCTAATCTAGTTCTTCACAGATTAGTTTGCTTGCTAGTATGTAAATAAACTCGGTCTCTTTGATAAGATTCAGCCTTTTTTTTCTCAGTCAAACTGATCAAATTATAGCCTGTAATGCTACTGTCATGATTGTCACTAGAACATGCCTCACTCATACTGCGATCACCGCTTGCCAGAGGCTGAGAATATCCAGCATGTATTCCTCTGTATTCCTCACGTATTCCTCTGCTGAAACGCGACTTTGCCATTCTAATTAATGATCGGAAGAACGCGTATCGATCACTGTTACTGTAAAATATGCACGTATGTCCATTTAAACTCAATTTTGGTCAAATGTGGATTATATCATTACACTGTCAAGAATATGGTTACATGTAAAGATGCTGTACCAAGTATGACAACGCTACATTCAACTGCTTTTGAAATACAGTGTTTTTTTCACTTCCTGAAAAGTAAGCGTTTTGGACATACGTGAGTTTCATCGGACAGCGACGATATGCTTTCCGTACATCATAAATGTAATTTTGTGGAAAAAATGTTTAATTAATTTGTCAATTTTATCCTTTTTTTTTTATTTTTTATCCTTATCCTTTGTTTACTATATTTATTTGCTTGTTCAGTGTCACTGTGAGTTTTGATTCTTTTGCTGTTGTCTGCTGTATGGACATTTTAAATAACTGAAATCATTTGGGCAGGTGATATGAAACGGTAATGCAGTCAAGACCTGCCTGGAACTACTTTAGCCGTGTATTTCCCTAAAAATAATTCAGATAAAATAATTCCCTAAAATCAGATTAAAGCATTCAACCGCCCCGTAGCTTAAATATACATAAGTCCATTGTCTACTAGGTTTAGCCAACTAGCAAAGCTCCTTTTACCTTGCATGCTGTGCAAAATATTGCAGCACCTGCATGTTGTAGTGATTTCCTCAATCTTGGCAGATGGTCCTCCATCTCCCCCTCACCCTCACCCACCGGCCTCCCATTACCCAGTATCTGGCACCTGAGTCTACAGGGAATAGTGCCATGCAATGCCCGACTAACACAGCCTCAACAGAGCAACAAAAAAACAGGCATCTCCGGGCTTGACCTCTCAAAGCAAATCACACGCATCTGAATCACAGGAGCCAGATCCCTTGTGAAGAGCAAGAGATGTTTCTCTCCCCAAGACTAGTGTGGAAATATGCCCTGCAACTCATTTGCTATGTGTAATTTAGTGGCTTGACTGCTAGCGAAACACATGACACAAAGGTCCTTATGGCGACCGTAGCCTCGCTTAGCGCTGATTTAATTATAAAGCTCTTGTTTTTTGAACACTATGAGGGACATTAATGGATAAACTAATAGCGTATGTGCAACATGTCTATATCAGTGACATCTTGCATGTCCCTAAAAAGATTTGCCTGCTGTGAGGGAAAAGTTCACTGCACATTTCTACGCTGTCAAAGTGAGCAGTCCAAACATATCTAGTTTGTCTTAATATGGTTTAATGTGATGTACTCTGCTTGACAAAATGAAATAATATGACAAAGTGCAATCTCTACTAAAAAGAAACAAAGACTGAACAAGCAGGCTGGTCTCCAGGGCTTGAGTTTGCTGTGAACGTTTACCCTGTACCACTCTATATAATAAAGAACAAAGATTAGATTTAAAGGCAAATAGATTTTACACAGACTGACTTTTACATACAGAGAGATAAACATTAGTATATTAACATTTAATTAATGAATTTAATTAATTACCAGAGTGTTGCTATGCAGCTCTCTAAGACAGACAGGGGAGAGGATACAATAGTCAGACAGACAGAACTGCCAAGATAACAAAGGAGTGGCTACAGGACAACTCTGTGAATGTCCTTGAGTGGCCCAGCCAGAGCCCAGACTTGAACCCGATTGAACATCTCTGGAGAGATCTGAAAATGTCTGTGCACCGACGCTCCTCATCCAACCTGATGGAACTTGAGAGGTCCTGCAAAGAATAGGTGTGCCAAGCTTGTAGCATCATACTCAAAAAGACTTGAGGCTGTAATTGGTGGCAAAAGTGCTTCAACAAAGTATTGAGCAAAGGCTGTGAATACTTGTACATGTGATTTTTTTTGAAAAAACATGAAAGTAAATTTGCAAAGATTTCAAGCAAACTTCTTTCGTGTTGTCATTATGGGGTATTGTTTGTAAAATTGAGGAAAGAAATTATGAATTTAATCCGTTTTGGAATAAGGCTGTAACATAACAAAATGTGGAAAAAGTGAAGCGCTGTGAATACTTTCCGGATGCACTGTAGATAGACCAATCAATGGACGGACAGAGGATAAGATATAGAATCATGGCTTTCAATTATCCAAGAATCCAAATATATAATAAAATATATACTAAGCAGGTAAATGAAAACCTTGTGTAGCTTAGGGCAAAGTCAAGGAAGCAGGGCATTAAATCATTCTTAGAAAAGATAACATGGCCTTCTATTTCATTTCAATAGCTTTACGCACAGTCATTCTCTCACTCTTTGATGGAAAGACGGATCACAAGGCACTCTGAGTTTTAGACCTTCACTGTCTGCTGATATAAATCTTACAGATATTTTAATTACCCAACTGGATTCTTATCATACAGAATGTATTAAAATTGCTCCAAGCCTTTGGAACTCCACTCGACAAAGTGTTACGTGAAGAAAATACGTTATGTGAACCCATTGTGTGAATTGCCTTTAGTTTTATAGTAAATACATTTGTGTATAGTTACAATAGCAACAGTAGTTGGTGTAAAATACCACATTTCTTGTTGTACCTGTTTTCCCTTTATAGACTAAAGTCGGGAGGCCTGAAACAGTAGCATGTGCTCTGGCTGTGGTCCATGCTGATCCGTGGACCAATGGCAAAAAGCTGAGTCTGAAAATAGCCTGGCAGAAACCACAGTCCCAAATGGAGAAATATCCTGCTAAGTTATTGCTATTAGCAAAGTGAAAAGGACAGTGCTGACTGCAAAGATAAAATGAGCCTCTTTTGGATTCAAAAGTGTCCCAGATGCCCAATTGTACCATGTTACGTAACTGTATATGGGTCTTGTTTAACACAACATGTATGTTGTTGATGGTCTTCAATTAAGACTCTTTATGCCTCTCTTGAAGTTATGACATTCCATATCCATTTAGCTGGAATTAAATCCATATACAATAGTTTAAGGACGAAGGCTTTAAGCCTGTGGAATTGACCTCACAAAATCCATCTTCTAAATGTATTTACAGTTTTGAGGATTCACAGCATAATCCCTATCATGTATTTTAGAAATATGTACATGTTGGTGTTTAAGTAAGCACGTCATTATTCCCCCCAGATTTCTTCAATCTTCTTTCCATTCAATTATATTTGAGTCTAGTCCTGATCTGAAGTGGCGTTTAGATTGGATTAAATCGTTCCATACTTCAATCATGTCTCATGTCTATCTACAGGACTTCTGCTGATCTAATATCTGGTTGTTGTTTTTTTCTTCAATAACATATTTTTTTGTTTTGATTCTGGTGCAAAACAAAAACGCTGATCATAATAGGCAAAAAATATTTTAGTTTGTTCGTTACTTTAGAGATATAACATCTCACAAAAATAAAAATACATTAAATAGGTTGAACTAAGTTAATCAATTTTGTATCAAAAATAGCCTTTATCTTTAAGATATCTTAATTAATTTGACTCACAGTGACACTAAATTCTAAAAGCACATGATAGGATACATAAATTACCAGTTTTGTATTTATTTTTATCATATATTTTCATAATTAGGAATATCTGTGAAAATGCACCTACAGAGAAACATACAGTAAAATTATTTAGCATGCATGATTCTGTTAATTAGCCAAATGTATTTTTTAATTATCAGCACAAAATATGAAAACACACCTGTTATGATCTACTTTCCAATTTAAGGTTAAGGTTAAGGTTTAAGGTTTCCAATTTAAGGTTAAAGGGTCACTTCAGCGCTGGGAAGATGAATGTGTATTTAAACTGTGTCATTTATGTAGTAGAAATGTTAAATTATTTTTGAATTTGGTGGCTTCTAGACTGAGAAAAGACAGAAAATGTATTTTTGTCTCATATAGATGAAAGACAACAACTATCAGAATGCACTTGCTTCGCTGCCCTGCGTGGCCACTACCTACTGAAGTGGCCTACTCCCTACCCAGTGTCATTTTGATCTTCATAATAATAAAATAATTTAGTTCAGTTAGAGAATAAACACTACAATTAAAAACTGAACGTGTCTTTTCAATAAAGTGTGAGTGAGCCGAACGAAAGTCACAGGACAAACACAGCAGGAGTCAGATTTCATTCAGCACGAGAGGGAAGTAAGAGCTGAGCAGAGCTGAGGTAAGCGCGGCAGTCATTCTCAGCACGTGTCCAGTCTGGCGCGTTTTCTGATCGCATATGGAAGCTAAAATTTCATAGGAATTAATTGAAAAGTTGAAACAGTCACTTTGCTCCGCACCGCTCCGTTATGAATGCCCGAGGCAGAACCGAGTGCATTTACATTCTGTGCGTGAGATCTCTTCCCTGTGGGCGGGTTGAAAACATGCGGAGCAGCTCCCTCTACTGGCTGTAGTTTTTAGCCTCTGGCCCCCTCATATCCCCCTGAGACGAGAGAATTATGCATTTTATTTCTGGAAAAAAATTTCAGATATTTTCAGATATAAATTTCTCATCATTCAATTCCTGAACTGATCACAAATGTGGCTTCCATTTTGTTCAAACGTCTGTTCCATGACCTGACCAGAGTAAAGAACCACAACAGAACCACTCTCCTACTATCCCAATCTGTCATGTCTGTTCTCTCCCACGTCGGGAGCATGATGAGGAGGTCAGTGAAGACTAACTGAGAGCAATGTGATTCGGAGAGGACGTCCTCACGGGTTTTGGCTCTCCACTGTTCCGACATTAAGCTCATAAGAGTGCGACATATTGAAAAGGGGCTCAAGAAAACACGAACATTTTCATTGGACAGATTATACACAGAGTAGACAGATGTTTACAGGGCTTCATAATATTTAGAAAATATATAAATAAACAGACCAACACATGGTGTGTGGTAATGGGGGATTTTCCTAAAGGGCCCTGAGGCTGTCGCTGAAAAAGAGATTAGATCGCAGGAGAGGAGAGGCCTCATCAGCAAGTTTACGTGTATGATAATCAAGTGAAAATATATGAGACTCTCATAGACTTTCTGAATGATGCATTATCAGATAAGGTGCATCTTGGGGCAGCATTATTTCTGTAGCATATGGTGCAGGGTGCTTTAGGATATTCCCTGTGGAAGCTTGGTATTAAGCACAATGTGTGGTACTTCAATTAACCAGTACTGTTTATGCTCTCATCTCTTCCTTATGTAAAATTTTTTATTTAGGCTACTTTCCCTTATTCACAGAATGGGCTTTTAAAGGTCCCGTTCTTCGTGTCTTTTTGAAGCTTTGATTGTGTTTACAGTGTGCAATATAACATGTGTTCATGTTTCGCGTGTAAAAAAAAAACAGTATTTTTAACACAATTTACTTATCTGTATACCGCTGTTTTCACTGTCCTAAAAACGGCTGATGAGTTCCTTTATTCTATGAAGTCCCTCCTTCAGAAATATGTAACGAGTTCTGATTGTGCCAGCGGTTCCCGTGTTGTGATTGGACAGCAGCTTAGCGAACGTGGCCCGGTTCCTGTGTTGTGATTCGACAGCAGCTTAGCGCACGTGGAAAGGTCACGCCTCTTAACGGGAGATATATATGCGCTTAATGATCTCTACAGCGTCCCTGGGAAAGCCAAACAAAGGTGATTTGACTCCGGGATGAAAATAACAGCGTCTCGACGACATGGTGACAAACGCACTCAAACGCAACACTTCCTTTTCTCCACACGACACGTCCTCTTCTCCACGTGAGACAGCAACAAGACCACGCCCCCTTTTTGCACGTATTCTTGTGGGCGGAGGTTAGTCTGTTCTACTGTTCTATCAACGTCATTTATGAAGGAAGTACCAGGATGTAGTCCAAGCCAGCCGTTCGCTGTAGGCTTTGAAAGGGAACTTCTGTTAAATAAAATATCTCGTTTGGCATTGAACTTTGAGCTTTATAATTTTACAGGTATTATTTATGCTCTAACAGCAACATTACACACTAACTAAAGTTTGAACAGTGGGATCACGAAGAACGGGACCTTTAAATACAGGGGTGTGGAATATTCTGCTCTGGCAGATGCCAGCAAATCCAAACAAGGATTGTATGTATATCTGCTTTTAAGACTGTTGCAATATGGTGTTATAATGCCCTTTCTTTTTGCGGCTTGATATATAGTTTTATACAGGGTTGTTGAATGCTTGAATCTAATTGGTTGCCGAACATTCTGAGGTGTGCAATTATTTTCAGAGAAACGCACAGCAAAAGTAGTTCCAGGCAGGTCTTGACTGCATTACAGTTCCATATCACTTTGCCAAATGATTTCAGTTAATGTCCATACAGCAGACAACAGCAAAAGAACCAAAATCCACAACGACACTGACCAAGCAAATAAATATAGTAAACAGTAGAATAAAAACAAATAATTATTTCCATGTTTTTGCCACAAAATTACGTTTTATTATGTACAGAAATCACATAATCTTTCTCCCGCTCTCTCTGCTCTCCCATATACAGTACGGACACACACTCGTGCAGAAACATTGTCAGCGTGGTTCTGATGATTTTATCAGTAAAACAGTTTGCAACTAAAAAGCTACATTACATTTCTCACTAGCGAGGAAATAAATGCGCTGTTCTTAGTTTTGTTTACGTAGCTACAGTTTATGTGCTGTTGAACAACTAATAAAACTGCATTAGTCTGCATCAGTGGCGCAATCCTCCTTTACTAGCTCTAAAATTACGTTTTGGAATTAGCAACAGAGGCTTGGGTTTAGATGCGTAAGAAATTAGTCCTGCACACAAGAGCGTTTTAAGGTCAAACCCTTACAAATGTCTTGAAATAAATCTCTGAACAATGTTTTGAGGTGTGGTAACCGTAGAATAAGTGTAATAATTGACTCTGGGCCTTTGAATTATTCGAAAAATAATGTACACCAGAGGTGGTAATGCGGTCACGACGCGAAGCGGGTTGGGTGTGCATTATTTTTCTAATTATTCCTTACATATTATATTAAAGGAATATTCCTAGCTCAGTACAAGTAAATCTCAAACAACAGTGTATGCGACACAAACACAAAATTCATATCTGTTACAGTGAGGCACTTACAAAGCTGCAAAGATGTGAATGATAGTTTAACAGTATAGCCACAAAATGTATACAATATGCGTATGAACATGATTTAAAGGTCCCCTTCTTCGTGATCCCACTGTTCAAACTTTAGTTAGTGTGCAATGTTGCTGTTAGAGCATAAATAATACCTGTAAAATTATAAAGCTCAAAGTTCAATGCCAAGCGAGATATTTTATTTAACAGAAGTTCCCTTTCAAAGCCTACAGCGAACGGCTGGCTTGGACTACATCCTGGTACTTCCTTCATAAATGACGTTGATAGAACAGTAGAACAGACTAACCTCCGCCCACAAGAATACGCGCAAAAAGGGGGCGTGGTCTTGTTGCTGTCTCACGTGGAGAAGAGGACGTGTCGCGTGGAGAAAAGGAAGTGTTGCGTTTGAGTGCGTTTGTCGCCATGTCGTCGAGACGCTGTTATTTTCATCCCGGAGTCAAATCACCTTTGTTTGGCTTTCCCAGGGACGCTGTAGAGATCATTAAGCGCATATATATCTCCCGTTAAGAGGCGTGACCTTTCCACGTGCTAGTGATGTCCGGTTCGCGAACGAATCGTTCTTTTGAACCGGTTCTTTTTAGTGAACCGGTCGAACCAGTTCACCAAATCGGACTGAATCGTTCTAAACAGTTCGCATCTCTAGTAAGCACTAATCCACAAATGTATAAAATTAATCACTTTTTGACGTGTCTGACTGTCCCTCTGACTCGAAATAAACCAACATCCTGGAGTTATTCAGTTACTCCAACAGTACACTAACCTATTATAAGAGAGAACTGATGATGATTGATGTCAGCGAGCAGCAGCTGATGATACTGAGCATGCGCAGCGCACACGAACGAGCGTCACAGTTCTCGTTCTCGAGTTAAGAATCGGTTGCAGCGGTTTTCGGATCTGCAGTACACTGAATCGAGAACGTACGCAGACCGGTCTGTCACAGTTCTCGTTCTCGAGTCAAGAATCGGTTGCAACCGGTTGCAGCGGTTTTCGGATCACCAGTACACTGAATCGAGAACGTAAGCAGACCGGTCTGTCACAGTTCTCGTTCTCGAGTTAAGAATCGGTTGCAGCGGTTTTCGGATCACCAGTACACTGAATCGAGAACTGTTTATTTCGGACATGTCCGATTTGAGAACCCATGAACTGATACTGACTGAGCATGCGTGTGATTCTTCAAGAGAACGAAAAGCAAGTTTTGTTGAACATCGAGACGTATTATAATATAAAACATTGTGGAAATATGTTTTCATCATTTCAAGTTCATTACTGTCTTATCACTGTATGAGCATGTGATTGACTATTTATGATTGAAGTATTTATTTATTTAAAAGATTAATGTTTACGTGTAATTACAGTTTATGAGGACACATTCACAAATTGGGTTAGTATTAAATAAACAATGTTTTAATAAAAAAATATTAAAGTGTTCAAATAATACACACATTTTAAAAAGAACAATTGCTGGAAAAGTGCACTTACACACTGTAATTGTCTTACACACTATATTTAACAGGTATTGCCTGTTTTTAAAAAACTTTTTAAAAAGTTATTGTGCTTTATCAAAAATTATAAATAATAATAATAGCAAAAACAAAATGCAAAGGCAGTTTTAAACAGAGGTTAAGTTACCATATGCAGCTTGACTGTCTCTTATAATAGGTTTGAATTCAGAAAAACAATCTGCCTAACTTTGTTAGGACTCCATTGTATTTAATTTGTAAACAAGGTGATATAAAGATAAAAATGACGACCCTAATCAAACTACAGCGAAGGTGAAGCAAGCGACTCCTTTTGAATCGCTCTGGCGGTTCTCGAATCTCAATTTCGTTCTCGTTCTCGAGTCAAGAATCGGTTGCAGCGGTTTTCGGATCAGCAGTACACTGAATCGAGAACTGTTTATTTCGGACATGTCCGATTGAGAACCGATGAGATGATGATACTGAGCATGCGTCGAGCGACTGACTGACTGCACGGCGAGTCTCTCTGAGTCTGAACCGAACGAACATCAGCTGATATGAGCGTGTCTGTGAAACGACTCCGACATGAATGAGGTGAACATTTGGCGAACCGTATTTATTTAATTACAAAAACATAGTAAGTGGATCATGGTTTCTGCACTGATGAAGACTGATTTATTGATTTTATAAATGTAAAGATTGTTTGCATCACTGCATGTGTTTGGATGCTTTAGATGTAAAACTTTGGATTATGATTATCAGATTATGATGATATTTTTATCTGACTGATGTTATAATTACTGACTTTATATATTTTAATGTGTAAAGTGTGTTTATCCAACCCGCAATAGACTTGACGTAATGACGTCATCGCGAAATGACGTCATTACGTTTGAGCGTAAAAGAACTGGTGAACCGGTTTTTTGATCCGGTTCATTGAAACGAACTGTCCGAAAGAACCGGTTCGCGGAAAAGAACCGAACTTCCCATCACTACCACGTGCGCTAAGCTGCTGTCGAATCACAACACAGGAACCGTGACACGTTCGCTAAGCTGCTGTCAAATCAAAACACGGGAACCGCTGGCACAATCAGAACTCGTTACGTATTTCTGAAGGAGGGACTTCATAGAATAAAGGAACTCATCAGCCGTTTTCAGGACAGTGAATACAGCGGTATACAGATAAGTAAATTGTGTTAAATGTTTTTTTTTACACACGAAACATGAACACATGTTATATTGCACACTGTAAACACAATCAAAGCTTCAAAAAACGCGAAGAACGGGACCTTTAAGAGTTAAAAAAAAAAGCATGACCTTTTTCTGTGTATAGTTATATCCAATTTTACATCTGTGTCAGGGCCATAACCACAATAAAAATTCAGGGGGACAGCTGAAGTTTAGTTATGATAATAGGCGTTTCATTTCCGAAAAGCGCTGTAAGCAGTAAACCAATCATTTAACATACTGGGCCATCTGGCCAATCAGAGCAGAGTAGGCTCGCGGAACGGAGGGATTTAGGGATTTATGTGTTATCACACCACATCCAGCACGAGAAAGCCTAGAAAGGGATACAACTACGGGCACTGGGCATGCGCACATCAATATTGCATCATTTAATTACTGTATTTGCATTATTGTAATGCAAGGTTTAGGGTTGGGGTGGGTGTTGGCGTTAATAAAACACATCTGGTAAGTAGCAAATTTATTTATTGTTATTTTATTGTGAGATTTTGCCTCACTTCCTACCATTGCTGTACCCCTTCTAGCCACAACTCTTCTTCTCCGTTTTTTGGTGTATTTCTGTGGCAGAATTACAGTGTCACATACTGGCCTGGCATGTATACTACATCGTTTTGAGACGTTTCAGTGCTCCTGTGTGTACGCGGATATTTCTTGAAATGAGGGTAAAAAAAGGTTGGATAGGGAAAGCTCTGGCTTTCGTTTGGACGGGGCCTTAGAGAGACTGAATCATCTGACGACTCATTTGAGAATCATTGAACATTGTGGTGATGTGTAATGTATATTATGAGAAAATTAACCGTTTTTTTTTTTTTTTTTTACCTTTGATGCATGTAAACCTGTTGTAGTAGGACACCTGCAAAACAAAATTAGGAAACTTTAAAATAGCATAATAGGAGCACTTTAACATTGCTAAAATAAGTCCATTCTTCTGAAATCCCCAAAGCAGTAAACTATAAACAAAGGGCAAAGCAAACAGTAAGTTTATCAGCAGCTTTAATGATAGATGAAGCTCATTTCTGCTTTATGTGGGGGCCAGCAAGTCAGGCACATTTCATTTGTAACCATAATGACATAAACATCAATCTGTCTCAACTGCTGCTTAAACGACTGTGTAACCTTTACAGCCCTGTTAAAGAAAGATATATAACTTCTATAAAAGAAAGACCTTCTATGATAACATAAATCGCGTAACTTTTCTTTAGTTGGCTTGCCACCGCTTTTATGTTGGGTCAAAGGTATAAGCGCACATCCTCAGAAAAAAAGAAGCTACCAGCATTCTGAAGAGAGGCATTAAAGTAATCGGTGAAATTTTAACAGATTCCAAAACTGCCATGAACAACAACAGATTGAGACTCATAAAAGCAGTATAAAGCCTTTACTACCTACTGACATTCTGGCATAATGGAAATATTTTACAATGCTTTCCCTTTATGGACCTCCATCAACTATAAATTATATTATGCAAAAAAAACATCATCATCAGGGATGGCATTAACAATCTTCGCTTAACAGGTTCTGTGAAAAACGGGTTAGTTTTTCTGCATTTACCCTGGAACAAAATTCAATTTGCCACCATATTTAATGCTACATTTTTTATTATCTTGCGAGCATATGCTGAAATAGCTACAGATGATGAGAGGTAGCTGCTGGGCACAGTGATCATCATGACTTTCCATCTATATTTGAATAATAGAATTGGACAAAGAGTTTGTGACCTTAGTCAAGGGCTTTGCTGGCAGTGAGGAAAAAACTAGCAGCAAACTGCAAACAGTGTTTCGCCCGCCAGCACCGAGCTGTGAATATGCAAAGCTCTCTTGTTCTTCATGCAGGCTTTCAAAACAAAAACAGGATATTGTTTGAAAGCCTTTTGCCTCTTAGGGGCATCACTGGGCAGTGTTGCAGACTGCTTAGCTTTGCAAAAATGTTTGATGCCTCAGTTTTAGTGGAGCATATGCCAAAATCTGCAAAATATGCAGAACAGTATTGTTTTTAGTGTCCTTTTATAGTGATGTCATTGAGGACACAGAAAAAGCAAACAGCAGTGCAAAACAGAATCATCTGTGACTCATAGTCCAGATGCCTTTGATATAGCCTGATACTAAAATACTTACAACAATGCCACGTAGATGGATACATAAAGAAAAAAAAAAGTCACTTCATTAAAAATAAATTATTACCATCATTGTATCAATGACGTAATTCTTTTAACTATTGTTATGTAAAGTGCACTGTAACTACAAGACATATTAGTGCCTAAAGTCATGACTTTACTTTAGATAGGTCACCGTCACACTAGACTTGGAGAACGCAAAAATTCTTGCAATGGACACTGCAACAGATGAGAAATGACTTCATGCTCTGCAACACCTTTACAAAAAAAATTCCAACATGTAAAAATATACAATCTACTCCATTTTCCTGCAAAGCCACAAACCTAAAGCATTTCTGTTCTTTTAATTTAGCTAAGAGGTCACACTATGATGTATCAGTCTTCCACAGGTCACGCATCTTCACATGGCACAAATTTGAAGGTCAAAGTTCACCAATCATGGCCTTTGGAACGCAGTGAAAACTTCTTAGCATGAACTCCCATTTGCATGTGTTTAAATGGAAGTCAGTATGAAAATTTGAGTGTGCTTGCCCCTTAAAGAGATAGTTCTACCAGAAAGACTCGGGAGATAGAATGATAAATGAAGCATGCATTTATTGACAGCCCAGCAAGCATAATAAAGTTTTGGCATAGGCCCGTCCATAGTTTGCAATCCGAGGAGATGAAGGCAGGGGCGCAGCCGACCCCCCTTTGAAGGTATGGACGGAACCACCCTGGTGGTGGTGGGGAGGGTGGAGGCAGTTGTCGCGTCGGCATCTGCGAACTCAAACATGTGTAAGTACGACTTTTATACAGAGAGTATAAGACGTGATTGGATAGAATTGAAGGTAATAAGTGACAAAGTAATTAAGTCTTCCTGGCAGAACTTAAGCTAACGCTTCCATTTCACCCTTAAAGCTATGGTCTACGATTTCAAAGATTGTTCATTATTAATAACCTCGTTTAGATGCTGGTTATGGTTCTACAGTACAATCCTAACAATATGAAGAGAAAAAAGAATGATAAAAATCCATTCACTCTATTGGGTGTACACCCGCAGAGAAATTGACCAATGTAAGCTGTCCGGCCGGACAGCTTACATTGGTTAACTGCTCTCATCCAATTCCCTGCTCCACTCGCGTCTCCACCCACCGCACCCCACCCCGCCCCCTCCTGCGACATGAAATTTCGTGGGCAAGTAGGCAGCATCAACTCAGCAATGGATAAAAACCAACAAACAGACAGCAGCAAGCGGCCCCTGCTCACCCCAACAGTCAAGGTTGGAAGAAAGAGAAAGTCAATTGAGGAAAGAGCAGAGATTTAAAAAAAATCAATATAGGGTCCACCATTGCCCGTTGGAGTGTAGCAACAATGAGTTTCGGGGAATAATTAATTCAAATGGTGTAAATGTTCATGAGTCTATGAATATGACTTGCTTGTTGTACAGGTCTATTTTAATTTATAACGGAACCTTTAATCATGTAAAAGTAACCCTTATCCAAATTGATTTCTTCATCAATTGTCAATTTTGCAAACCTTAAGAAACATTAGAAACAAAGGTAGTCCAAGGCACTCGATGGGTGTGTTGAAAAAGTTAAAAAGCCTTTATTTTTTCATGGCTTAAACATTTAAAATTGGTGATAGGTACACCTACGCGTTGCGGCTTTACATGCCTTCGTCAGGGTGTCACAAACAACATCACAAGCTCATTCTTAATCAGCCATTAATTAATCAAATTACAGACACCTGGTCACTCAGTGTAAGGAAACCGAGAGAGAGAGGGAGAGAGAGAAGGAGGGAGAGAGAGAGAGGAAGAGAGAGAGAGAGAGAGAGAGAGAGAGAGAGAGAGAGAGAGAGAGAGAGAGAGAGAGAGAGAGAGAGAGAGAGAGAGAGAGAGAGAGAGAGAGAGAGAGAGAGAGAGAGAGAGAGAGAGAGAGAGAGAGAGAGAGAGAGAGAGAGAGAGAGAGAGAGAGAGAGTAAAAAAAAAAAAAAATAATAATAATAATAATAATAATAATAATAATTAAAAAAGTACGAATCGATATTATATATATTCAACAATGAAATTAAGTAAGGCATAGAAATACATAAATCAAGTAATTCTTATGATAAATTCAACATAATTCGTAAACATCAAATAATTCATAATATAACATATTACTAGAAAGAACTAAATTATATTACAAAAATGGTACAAAATCTAACTCTCCGTTTAAGCCTGGAAATGTAGTTGCTTTCAGTGTATAGATCCAGAAAGACTCTCTCCTTAAAAGCCTGTTAACCCTATCTCCTCCTCTTATTGATTTAGGAATATGCTCAATGCCGATTATTTTCAGTGTACTTGGGCTACCATGATTTGTATCTCTATAGTGTATAGCTATAGGGTATAGAGGGTTACAGACTCGAATGGCATTTTTATGTTCTGATAATCTTGTCTTTAATTTTCTTGTAGTCATCCCTATGTAAAAGCAGCCACATGGACACTCCAACCTATACACCACGAATGAAGTATTGCAATTAATTAAAGATCTAATTTTGAATTCTAAGTCTGAAGTCACATCTCTAAATGTATTCGTCTTAATCATATTATTACAGTGATTACAGTTGCCACACCTGTAATTTCCTCATACTAAGCCAGGTGTTTGATTTCTTAGAGGGAAGATGGCTTCTTACTATTTTGTCTTTAATCGTGGGTGCTTTCCGGAATTTAATAGAAGGAGATTCGGGCATGATTTCTCTTAGATAAGGATCACTCATAACTATCTCCCAGTTACTTTTTATAATTCTCTTAATTCTATTAGCCTCTGTGCTATACTGTGTCACGAAATAAACCGAATTATCAGAATCTTGTGATTCACGTTTTTGTCGTAATAGCTCATCTCTACTAATGCTTCTCACTTTATTGTATTCTCTGTTAATCACACTATGTTTATATCCTCGTTCCTTAAATCTTTGAGTCATATCTTGTGCCCTGATGTTAAAATCTTCTTCCTTATCACATATTCTTTTCAACCTCTGGAACTGGCCAAGAGGAATATTCTCAGTCATCCATAAAGGGTGAAAGCTGTCTGCTCTTAATATGGTATTTCTGTCAGTTTATTTCCTAAAAATAGTGGTATGCAACACTCCATTAATTTCTTTAACGATTTTTATGTCCAAAAAATTAATCTGAGTGTGTGAAAAATCTAGACTCAACTTCAAATTTACATTGGTATTGTTTAAATATGTATGAAAAGCTAGTAGATCTGCCTCAGATCCTGTCCATATCAATATAATGTCATCTATGTATCTACCCCACCATTTCACATACTTTAAATATGGATTGAAGTCAGAAAATACAAATTTCTTTTCCCAAAATCCCAAAAATAAATTTGCATAATTTGGGGCAAAACAGGCACCCATAGCTGTACCTTTAATTTGTTTATAGAATTTATCTTGAAACAAGAAAATGTTGTTATTCAATGTCCATTCTGCTAGTTGCACAATAAAACATGCAGGTGTCCTTTCAGTAGATGATCTCATATCCAAATAGTATGATAATGCTTCCAAGCCATCCTTATGGTCTATGTTTGTGTACAGTGATTCAACATCCATAGTCACCAATATGGAGGATTCACTAGTTTTCATTTTTTAATGGGTTGTATCCTGAATAAATGAAGGAAGTTTACCAACTAGTGGTTTAATAAAACTGTCCACAAATTTTGAAGCTGGCTCTGTAATGGATTCATTTCCACTGATTATAGGTCTCCCTGGTGGATTTTCAAGATTTTTATGTATTTTTGGAAGCATATAAAAGGTGGGAATCCTAGGATTTTTACAATAGAGAAAATCACACTCATTTTTTGAAATCCACCCCTCATCTTTAGCATGTAATAGAATGTCAGTCAGTTCATTTTTTATTCCTTCTATTGGGTTGGATTTGAGCATATTCCTAAATCAATAAGAGGAGGAGATAGGGTTAACAGGCTTTTAAGGAGAGAGTCTTTCTGGATCTATACACTGAAAGCAACTACATTTCCAGGCTTAAACGGAGAGTTAGATTTTGTACCATTTTTGTAATATAATTTAGTTCTTTCTAGTAATATGTTATATTATGAATTATTTGATGTTTACGAATTATGTTGAATTTATCATAAGAATTACTTGATTTATGTATTTCTATGCCTTACTTAATTTCATTGTTGAATATATATAATATCGATTCGTACTTTTTTGACTTGTATACATCTTTGCTATTTGTGTTTGCTGGTTGTATTTTTTTAAATATTTTTTATTTATTTATTTATTTTATTATTATTATTATTTATTTTATTTATTTTTTTCCTCCTCTCTCTTCCTCTCTCTCTCTCTCCCTCCTTCTCTCTCTCCCTCTCTCTCTCGGTTTCCTTACACTGAGTGACCAGGTGTCTGTAATTTGATTAATTAATGGCTGATTAAGAATGGGCTTGAGATGTTGTTTGTTATACACACCCTGACGAAGGCATGTAAAGCCGCAACGCGTAGGTGTACCTATCACCAATTTTAAATGTTTAAGCCATGAAAAAATAAAGGCTTTTTAACTTTTTCAACACACCCATCGAGTGCCTTGGACTACCTTTGTTTCTGAACTTAATTATCCCACACAACCAAAGAGCACCGAGATTTTACACCCTGTGCAGCACTTCTTGCATTCCTTGCTTTGATGACTTAAGAAACATTAATCTGTTTGAT
This sequence comes from Romanogobio albipinnatus, assembly GCA_023566225.1. Lineage (NCBI taxonomy): Eukaryota > Metazoa > Chordata > Actinopteri > Cypriniformes > Gobionidae > Romanogobio > Romanogobio albipinnatus. The sequence goes on from CM042242.1 coordinate 36,654,093, forward strand.
CAGGACAAATAATATTCCCTATGTTTGCACAATTTGTATTACTGAAATAGTAACAAGAAAACCAAGCTTAGTTGGTAGCTAAGATCTTACATCTCATTGACTTCGAGCTTGTGAGCAAAACAATACAGATTCAATTCAATGAAATTATTGGGTTTTAATTAAACAACTAAAGTATACAAAGCTACGATTCACACAGGGTAAATATGCATATACATGTAGGAGCAAACAAACGATATGGTACCAACAAGGAAAAATCAAACTTAACGAAATGATATAAAGGGGAAGAGAATGATGGAAAGATAGAGTTAACAAGAAAGAGAGAGAGAGAGAGAGAGAGAGAGAGAGGGGCAGTCCTTTCGCAAGAGACCTCAAGAAGTTAACACTCCAGGAATAATTCAGACAACCTTTACACGCAGTTTGATTGTGAAATAAAAATACTTGCATTAATATGGCCTTTCGTGTGTAAGTGTCTGTGCTCGAGTCGTCAGGGTAGTTTGGTACGGATCTTCGGGTTCCAGTAGGATTTCTCTGAAGCTTAGGAAGGCTACTGGTCTTTTCTCCGGGGAGAAAAGGGTCGTGGTGGCGGAATGCCCAGGGCCTTTTCTCTCAATGGCAAAAATGCAAAGAGTTCTTGGTCAGTCCCCGTTCTTATGGACGTCCCGGCTAACTGGAGTGATCCAATCTTCGAGATTTTCATTGTCCTTTGTCCTTTGCTGGGACCCCCCTCCTCTTGGCTAATCAAAAGGGGTGATCGTTTTACAACTCTTTCCTAGCTGTCTCGGCTGGAAAGCTGGTATTTTTTGTAATAATGCATCTTGTGGTAATTTGTGAACGAGATTCGGTACAGTCGGGTTTCTGCGATCGAGAAGATACCAAACACTATCGTTCTGCGATTTGAGAATACAGAGATACAGGAATTTTTACAGTTACTGGCATACAAAATTAATTTTACATACAGTAAACATCCTAGCTATTTTAATCCATCGTATGAAGACATTACCACAACAAAATATATATATTTAAACGTTATTGAGGCCGTTTGGTGAAAAAGTCCATTCATGGCTGAATGGGTGTGTGTGTGCGTGTTCGAAACTCCAACGTGTTCAACTGCGTGTGTGTGCGCTGAAGTCACGCAAAACAGTCCTGTGTCTATGTATTGTGTGCCTGTTGCACAAAGTGTGTGTGTGTGTGTGTGTTTGAGGAGTCATTAACTTTAGATAGCCAGTCAACATAAAGAACATTTGTTTAGTATGATCTGATTAGCAGAGTCAGAGATATTGATGATGCGTTCAAGATTTGGACATCCTGCAAGATGCCAGAACTGCTACAGTAGGAAGCTTCAGAGAAACCTTGGACTTAAAACCGACGCTGACATGGCTGACTATTTGTTGAGCAGGTAAGCATTTATTTATACTTTTATGGTGTAGTGTATCACATAAATAGCTTTTTATCAGTCTGACAACATGATCATGCTGCCGGTCGGCATTGGAATGTTAGCCGTTTAGCATCGCCTATTGCTGTTTACTCCTGCTTGATTGAGTGACGTTGTTCAGGTCGTTTCCCGGTGGGAGGGATCAGGTAGCACAGAGGGGAGGGGTGTGCGTGTGGAGGGGCGGGATGAGTTTTTTTTTTCAGGCTTTCTCGACTGATTTTCAACATCGTAGACTACAGCTTTAAATTAAATTTATATCATCAGTTACTCACCCTCATTGTTTCAAACAATGAGGGTGAAAGAAAGACTTTCGTTCATCTTCGGAAGATGTTTTTGATTAAATCTGAGAGATTTCTTTCCCTCCACTCTCCACACTCTACATGTTATGGAGCCAGTCACTGCATATTTCGGCTACGAGTGAAACACATGGTGACGGTCTGAAGTTAGAAGTTCCCCCGCTGAACATTATACAAGCTCCGGCACGAGATCCTGCACCGTTACGGTGGAAATGGGATAATAGAGATTGGACGATTACACTTGAATTACTTTTAAATGTTTAATTTTTACTTCTAATATTTGCTAAACAAGATTAAATGTAGGCAATATGCATTAAAACGATGTAAAACGATGTATGCTAATGTAAAATGTAAAATATGGTTGAAAATAAAGGAATTATTATGCAAACCGGTGGTTGTGTGGAGTATTTTAAAAACGTTTAGATGATTTAAGTTGATCTGTAAACATTAAAACGCTTCAAATTGTTATGTCAAGTTCATAAAGAGATCGTAAAACTAATCCATATGAATTGAGCGATTTAGTCAAAATTTTCTGAAGAGACACGACTGCTTTGACCGCGTCTTTTTTTCTTATTTCTGAAAGCTCTAAAAGTGTTGTTGTTGGCTTTGGGCAAGAAATTAAACTTATAACAACTGCAACTGAAGGTTGCCTTTACAAAAAAGGTTGAATCATTATCACAAGGGGAGGGTTTGACTATTGTTTTCTTTTACTAATTTGCCAAAAATACACAAAAATCAGCAGGATTCCAACCACATCAAAGACCCCCAAAAAACTGGATTGAAAATATAAAGCAACTTAGACACTTGCAAACATAATACAATCTGTTGACTTTTTTTACAAAGTCAAATAAATTAGTCCAGAAAAGGTTCACGAGAAGGCTCGTTGCCCACAATACAACTCTAAGACCAGGTAAACAAAAAAATAGAATAAAAAAAGATGACACTCAACAGTCCATGCCACCTCACCAAACATCCATTTTTTAAAATGGCCACCCTCTCCCTTTATCGGTAGGCCCATCATAATAAGAGTCCTTATAGGTCAACAAAAGTCCCCCTAATTCCCCCTCAAAGAAAAAGACATGCAAATGCTCAAAATCAACAAATGTGCAATAAAAAAATATATAATTTAGGCGTGGCACATGTACATATACAATGACCTTTTATATATATATATATATATATATATATATATATATATATATATATATATATATATATATATATATATATATATATATATATATATATATATATATATATATATATATATATATATAATGTTACAGAGTTACTTTTGGGAAGGGGCCCCATAAGGTCCACCCCTAGCATGTAGCCAGGCTCCTCCACCTCCTTGGACTGGAGGAAACCTGAGGGTTTGGTGTTGCTGGGCTTGTATTTCTGGCAGACTGTGCATTCCTTTGCGTACTTCCATAAATCTTTGCGCACTTCAGGCCACCAGGCGATTTCTAGGATTTTCAGAAGTGTCTTCATTTGTGCCAGATGTGCCCAGTGGATTGTTATGGAAATAATTGATGAAGGTAGTGGTTAGAGTCTTGGGCACTACTAGCTGGTACTTTGTGCCCGCAGCAAAGGGCGACACTCTATACCTCACCCCTTGCTGGACTTCCCTAAGGGGATGTTGCCATGTTGAGCTCTCGACAAGGCATCGGGCACTACATTTATCCGTCCCTTCCGGTATTGTACCTGGAAGTGAAACTGCTGGAGCCTTAAGGTCTATTTCGTCAGCCGGTTAGGTGGTTTTAGGAGAGTTAAAGGCCCAGGTCAAGGCAGCATGGTCTGCATACACCAATAATGGTACTCCTTCCAGGTAGTGGTGCCACTTTTCATCAGCCCAAACCACAGCAAGGCACTCTTTTTCTGAGGTTGAATAATTCACCTCTGCTCCCCTCAATCCTCTCGAGGCATCCTCAACCACCTTTTCTTCTCCCCTGCGTTCTGGGTTAGAACCGCTCCCAGGCCAATTGAGCTAGCATCTGTCTGGACCTGGAAGGTTTGCGACAGATCAGGTTGAGCAAGTACAGGGGCATGTTGCAGTGCCTGTTTGAGACACTCAAAGCTTAACTGGGTTTCTTTGGTCCATGTCCATTTCACCCCTTTCCTTTTAAGGTGGTTCAGTGGGGCAGCCAGTTCAGAAAAGTGTGGGATAAACTTGTGGTACCACCCAACCAACCCCAGGAATCTCAGAAGTTTTGTGGGGTTGGGTAATCACTGATGGCGATGATCTTGTCCAAGTCGACTTTTACTCTCTCCTTGGACACAACATGTCCCAAAAACTTAAGCTCTGCTTGAATCTAAGTGGCATTTCTTTAGGTTTAGGGTAAGATTAGCCTCCTTCAGTTTCTGAAAGACAGCTTCAAGATCTTTTAACGGTCCCATGGCATGAAATTTTCATTTTATGAGGTTTTTCAACATTAATATGAGTTCCCCTAGCCTGAATATTGTCTCCAAGTGGCTAGAATTTTTGATATTTTTGATAAATTTTGATGTGTAGCTAATTATTCAAGTTCACACAGAACTTTATTATTCGTGCACACGCTGCGGCTTCTCTCTCTCTCTCCCGATAGAACAGTGTTTTCGTATTTTCTATCTTGTGAGTCAGTGTTTTTGTACGTCCTCGTCACGTCTATCTGTTGTAAAATGTGCACACAGTCGTGAGTTTCTGCTCAACATCGGCAGAGCCACATCTTTAGAGATAAACTTCATCTGGCCCACAGCGGAGGCACCAAACGCGGTGCAAGATTAAGCAGACGGGGGGTAAGCGTGAGGGTATCCGGGCTAGGCTAGCCAGCTATCCCCACAATAAACTAGATTACATTCGATTACTGCTGTTGTGTCTTTGTTTGCACTGTGTACTCAATGCGCGTCACTGACGCTTTTCATATGATAAGAAAATATCTAAAAATAATGCTATAATCAACACTTACTCGTAACTCGTTCATCTCGACAGCTGTAAAACACATTACATGTGTTACAAAGTTGGTAGGAGGAAGACGGGCTCGTCGTGACTGGGACTCGTTTATTCAGAACTCTCAGATACAAACAAAATAAACTTGCGCTGACAGCGCTCTCACAACTCAGTAGTTACAATATAACTTTGTTAGCATTCGCTCCATCTCTGTCCACTAGTGATGTCCAGTTCACAAACGAATCGTTCTTTTGAACCGGTTCTTTTTAGTGAACCGGTCAAACCAGTTCACCAAATCGGACTGAATTGTTTTAAACGGTTCGCGTCTCAAGTCAGCGCTGATCCATCATTTACTAAAGTTACTAACTTTCTGACATGAGTGACAGCTCCTCCGACTAGAAATAAACTAATAACCTGAAGTATATGCTAGTAACTACAACAGTTCAATGAACTGAGACGTGCTGAGAGAACTGATGAGAAGTGAACTCAGGTCCATCCATCTCTCTGACAGTCTTGTGCCTCGTAGACTTCGTTAAACCACGCCCCCTCCGCTACAAGATCTAATACTCATTTTAAATGCAAAGATGTCAGCCAATCACAACAGTGGTCGATTTTACTGAAGTCTCACAGCAGACACGCCCCTTGAAACAGGGCATTCAGCCAGAGGGCAAACATCAGTATAGAAAAACTTTTATGATGTAAAACATTTTATGATGTAAAAATCATACTAACAATATAAGTACACCTCAGAATATATTATAAAATAAAAAATCCATGCCATGGGACCTTTAAGTGTTGTTGTTGGCTTGGGGACTAGACAATTATGTAATCTATGTAGACAAAGCACACATTTCCTCTTAGCTTACCCAACACTCTCCATCAACCTCTGGAACGTGGCCCCAGGATTTTTCATTTTTGAACCCTTTGACCTTGAGCTCATAGCACATTGTGGCAACGCTCAGCTGTACCCCGGTTTGTCTCAAGAAGTCCAGTCCAAGGATCAGAGGAAATGCAAGGTGTTTATCTGACATTATATAGGTGTCAATGGTCCAGACCATTCCATGCCACTCATAAACCACGGAGGTTCTACCCTTTGAAAGGCAAGCCTGTCCATCTGCTACAATGAACGTCATGCTCGAACTCTGCTTGAGTCATTCTTCTGTTTTTTTCACAGCCTCCCATAACTGTTTCTGCATTAAGGAATAGGTCGAACCAGTGTCGACAATGGCTTCGACATGGTAATTCCTCCCATCAATGGCCACTTTCAGCAGAGAAGGTATGGTTGTTTGAATCAATGAGATATGTTGAACTGATGCACTCTGTGGTTTGGATTGGTCACGTCGGATTGAGGCACTTTTTTTTTACTTTATTAGTTACCTTGATCTGTTTACTCAAGCCCAGTAGTCCTTTTTTGAATTCAGGGCTCTCCACCAAAGATCCCATGTTAAGGCGAGACACTACAGGTGAACAGGGAAATTTTTTTTATTACAAGATATCACTTTGAAACATCTCCAGTTTATTACTAGCATAAACATAAGGGGAAAAAATTATTACAAGTTTTGTGTAAATTAATGTTTAAATATGCAAATTAGGCCTTTTAAACTTCAATATATGCTCATTTGCATACATATCGAAAAACAAAATCTGGAAATTGGAAAGGACCAGTGTAGTAAAGCTTGTTTGTACGGGAAGAAGGAGGCGGGAACCGGCGGACAATCAAAAGAACTTTTAATCAAACAAACACAAAATAAAATGGCGGCGACAGCCCCTCGCGGACAACTGTCGCCTACATACAAACATATGAGAAACATTAAAAAACAAAAACAAAACAAAAACAAGAATGGGAAATCCCCCCAAAAACAAACAAAAACACAACATTCCATAAATGCACACCATATATTATCTCATGTAACCGTTATGATAATACCAACAATAATAATCAGAAAACCAACGAGGTAAGATAACACCGACTGTGAATACTTAGATCTAAACTATTATAGTAATACCAACAATGGTAATCGGAATACCTATAAGGTAAGATAACACCAATTGAGAATACATAGATCTATACTATTTTAGTAATACCAGCAATGGTAATCGGAATACCAACAAGGTAAGATAACACCAACTGTGAATACATAGATCTATACTATAATAGTAATACCAACAATGGTAATCAGAATACCTACAGGTAATATAACATAGAAACTGTATATATGATTTTACACCATTCCATTAAACCCCGCACTCCATGTAATGAGACAAGACCTTCTGTTTATACAGTGTTTTAAATTGGTGAAGGCTTTTACATAGTTTATGTTCAAGCCCCAGACCATTCCATAACTTAACTCCACATACAGACACACAGAAACTTCTCCTGGTGGTTCTGATCGTTGGTATTAAAAAGTTCCCATAACCCCTCAAACTATATAACTGCTCTCTCTGCGTAAATAACTTTTGTATGTTAACAGGCAATAAGTTGTAAAATGCTTTAAATAAAAATTGTGCTGTATTAAATTCAACTAGGTCATGTATTTTTAATAATTTTGATTTAAGAAAAAGTGGATTTGTGTGTTCAAGGTATTTCGCCTTATGTATAGTACGTATAGCCCTTTTTTGTAAGATAAATAATGAATGTATTAAGTAAGTATAATTATTTCCCCATACTTCCACGCAATAAGTTAAGTACGGCAGAATCAGGGAACAGTACAAGGTACGGAGTGTATTCTCATCAAGGACCAGTTTGGCTTTATTTATAATCGCTAGGCTTTTGGAGACCTTAGTTTTTATGTGTCTGATGTGAGTTTTCCAGTTTAGTTTATTGTCTATTATAACTCCTAAACATTTTATTTCAGAGACATTTTCAATTTGCATCCCGTCTATCTCTATCGTCTTATCCATTTTCTTCTTATAATTACCAAATAATATAGCTTTAGTTTTGTCTAAGTTTAAAGATAATTTATTACTATCCATCCATTTTTTTATATTCTTTAGTTCAGTGTTTACCACATTGATAACCTTATCACAATTGGCATCACTATAGAAAATATTGGTATCATCTGCAAACAGAACACACTTAAGTAGTTTTGAAACATTAAATATATCACCTTTCATGATGATAAATGTAATAAAGCTAATCGTATGCAGTTGTCAATACGACCTTTTTCTAGCATGAGCTGTCATAAGCTGTTTGTTTGTACATGTTATCCATTACTAAAGCCAATATCAATCAGGTCTCACAAGATGGATTATTTATTTCAGGATACAACTGCATAGCTCATAACAGCCAGTTTGGGATTAAGAAAATACATTTCAGCTTTGCAGCAGTGGACAGCTTGTATACAATTACCAATGAATCTAAAAATTAAAAAAAAAAAAAAAAACCTAAATCTGAAACGCTGGATGGAATACTTTGATTCAACCTTCATCTGAGAGGCTCAGATATTATCTCTTAGCTAAATCCTTTCTTCATTTCATCTTGGAGATCTGAACAAAATGCTTAAACATATGGCCCTAAATTACTGGCAATAACCTTATAACATAAGTCATTCAGATTAACACACCAGCTTGCATCATTTTTCTTTTTTCTTCCTTTTCTTTTCAAGCTGTCTTCATGATTAAATGTCAGATGTTTACAATCCTGTGTATGAGAAAAGTACAGAGCCCCTTGGGAATTTCTTTTAATGAAGCTCAAACTTATTAAAATAATACAAATCTGCTCCTTTGAGACTATGTATTCCTTTCTCTTAGATTCAAGATTATAATACAACCACATGATAAATTGCATTCTTTATTGTTAAAGGTGACATATTGCATCTTAATAGTAGGACATTATATATATATAAACATAATACATTATATGGCTGCAAGTGCAACTAACGATTATTTTGATAATCGATTAGTTGGCCGATTATTTTTTCGAGCCAATTTTTTTACTAACAAAACACACTATTCCAATTATATTAATGATATCAAAGAAGAAGAAAAAATACAAAAAACACAAACTGAGTGTTACCAGATAAGAGGAATGTTCTGCAGGAACACACACACATTCGCTATGCACATAGTAACTGTTCATGTCCTTTCTTTATCCTGTAAATAGGCTATAAGAAAAGTCTTACGTTTATATTCAATTACACACTGTTATCCATTTACAGTTACTACTTTCATTAAAAAATTTGAATTGACTTTTTAAAATAAATGTAGCATCCAAAAGCAGATATTTTAGCCAAATTAATGTTTTTGCGTTGAATATTATTGTCTACCTCTCTACTGCATTCTGTCTGTTTGACGTGTATGTGTGTGTCCGCCGCACTGGTGCTCATTCAGTGAAGTTTGAAGCTGTAGACTAGTATTATGTTTCTATAATTAGTAACATGTACAGATAAGGTCATAACCACTGTTCTCTATATAGATCAGTGGATATAACCTGTAAAATGAATATTTTGCGCTGAGGATGCACACACATCTGTCAAAGCGCATGACAGGGTAGGCCCTATGTTAAAACACTAATGCATTCGCTTGACGCTTAAAATAAAGAATCCTCATGTTTTGGGTGCTTGGATCATGTACCTTTTCCGAAGCAGCTCGCTCTGTTTACACTCCACTATTTCTAGATGCATTTTGTCCATAGAAATGCATTATTCAGTGCTGTAATTTGGCGCGATTGGTGGAAGTTGGTGGCAGACCCGACTAATCAATAATAAGAATTGTTGTCGATGATTTTCATTATCGATTATTATCAATTTTATCGACTATTTGTTGCAGCCCTATTAAATATGCATACAAAATTTGTATTTAATTCTGAACATACAGTACATTTGATGTTCAACTTTAAAGTTAACCCTTAAGCGCTTTTGTGGTCGACCCCCAATGATGTTTGCTTGAATTAAAACAAATGCTTCCTTCATCTAAATGACATGAAAATTACTTTGTGGACATTTTCCATCTCTACAAACAAAAAATAAATTGGAATGATATCTAGTTGTATACACTCACCTAAAGGATTATTAGGAACACCTGTTAAATTTCTCATTAATGCAATTATCTAATCAACCAATCACATGGCAGTTTCTTCAATGCATTTAGGGGTGTGGTCCTGGTCAAGACAATCTCCTGAACTCCAAACTGAATGTCAGAATGGGAAAGAAAGGTGATTTAAGCTATTTTGAGCGTGGCATGGTTGTTGGTGTCAGACGGGCCGGTCTGAGTATTTCACAATCTGCTCAGTTACTGGGATTTTCGCGCACAACCATTTCTAGGGTTTACAAAGAATGGTGTGAAAAGGGAAAAACATCCTGTATGCGGCAGTCCTGTGGGCGAAAATGCCTTGTTGATGCTAGAGGTCAGAGGAGAATGGGCCGACTGATTCAAGCTGATAGAAGAGCAACTTTGACTGAAATAACCACTCGTTACAACCGAGGTATGAAGCAAAGCATTTGTGAAGCCACAACATGCACAACCTTGAGGCGGATTGGCTACAACAGCAGAAGACCCCACCGGGTACCACTCATCTCCACTACAAATAGGAAAAAGAGGCTACAATTTGCACATCTTTGGGATGTGGTGGAACGGGAGCTTCGTGCCCTGGATGTGCATCCCACAAATCTCCATCAACTGCAAGATGCTATCCTATCAATATGGGCCAACATTTCTAAAGAATGCTTTCAGCACCTTGTTGAATCAATGCCACGTAGAATTAAGGCAGTACTGAAGGCGAAAGGGGGTCAAACACAGTATTAGTATGGTGTTCCTAATAATCCTTTAGGTGAGTGTATGTTAGTGACAAAAAAACATCCCTTTCAGGACGTTCAGGGGACCACGTAAGAAATTAAAGGGGGGGGGGGGGGGGGGGGGGGGGTTATTATGAATACACCCAACATGGTATAAAGAACACAGATAAACCATGCATCATCGTGATTGTGTGTTTATTGTCTTCAAAAGTGTCTATCTGCATGTTATAGCGATCTCAGGAAGCTTTGTTTATGTCAGGGAGTTCCTGATGTCACATGGTATACATCTTTTTCGTCTGTATCATATATGGACTACATGTGCACAGAGCGCCCTCCGGCTGCCAGTATGAACTGAAAACACAACATCAGAGTATCCAGCACTGATAATGTGCATTTTGGGTAAAGATTGAATAAATAATACTTCTTTGTATAGAAATTTGACACAGACATATGAGAATCTATCAATATTTCTCAAAAGCCCTGATGGTGCGTTCACACCGGACGCGATTCGCGCGATTCGCTTTACGAATTCGATTTACGAATTATTCGCGCGAATCGCGTCCGGTGTGAACGCACCATGAGGGATGTTGTTTGATCGCGAGTCTTCATGACGAGCATAGAGGAGGTTTTTATGAATGAGAGCAGCTGAAGCTCATATTACAATCAAAAGGTAACGACGCCGGTTTTCATATTCATAACTCCTGAGACATATTAACAAATTACGGTCACTATAAGACTTTGAGAATAAAACCGAGGTAAAAAAAAAAAAAAGGAAGCTTGAGTCTTAGATCTTTTTAATGATGTATAGTTTGTCAAGGTAATTACATCTTACAGTAATTTTTTATTTGGTTTACATTATTTAAAACCTGATATTTCAATGTTTTTTTAGACATATGTCTCATATTTGTGTGATAAGTTTTCACTAAGCTAGAGTTCCTTTTCTGAAGATTATCAGTAGACATCATTGAGAGAGAGGCTGCAGATCGCGCATCGTTTGTTTTCTTTATTTTGCAAAAAGCACAACATTTCGTTTTTATTGTGACTGTACACAAAAAAATAGAAACTTAACTGATTATAATGATATGTAACACTTGCCTGAATGATAAAAAAGTTATTTGAGAATTAAAATAATTCATATTAAAATATTTTTCTTTTTACTTTTAATGCCAGAAAAATATGTAGGCTAAGGCCCGCTAAAATCGTTCCAATGGAGGCTAACGCTCCGCGGGTGAAGGTCACTGCGCGTTCAGTGTTTTCAGCTGGGCAAAAGGATTTTATTCCAATTCATCTTTATCTGACTCCATCATAATCTCGAATTTAGGTTAGAATGCCAATTGGTGGTTTGGTCATTTGTATTTAATAGTTAACCACACATTTAATTATTCTGTTTAACCCTTTGTTTAAATTATACTCGTTTAATCTACTAGAGATAATTAATAATAATTCCAGAGTAAATCAGAATAAATCAAAATGTAACAATTTAAGTTTCAGGTAAATGTATAATGCCAATTACATGATCAATTAATAAATAATTAATAAAAATAATCCATACATAACATCAAATACTCTGAAGTAAAGAATAAAATATGAATACCTGACTTTCTGAAAATTACATAACGCTGAGCGTCTAGTAGACACCCAGCGTTATGGGCTGAACTGACCTTTCTGCCACGTCGCTTTAAGTACTCAGACCAGACAGAAATCTCTTTCAATTGGGAATTTACATTATCACTGTCCCATAGGCCTGTATTGTCAAGAGACCAAATGGCTGAAGCCACTATATGCAAAATATCTCTAAACTCTTAAAACCTTTATCATTTTTTGGTTTACTTCTGTGGGGATGATATCGTTGTAGGCTACCAGTCGCACTGAGACATTTCAAACAATATCAAACATGTTTAATACTGTATAGTGAGAATTCACATTAAACCATTGTGGGAAACCTTCTTCCCACACGAAGGTTTACTACAACCATATATATTTTGGGTGAATTCTGGAGGAAGGATGGGGGAAGATTCAGATGAAAGGAAAAGCATGTAAACTAAAGCCATTCTCAGATGATTCAATCCTTGTGACATCGTCTAGGATGGGAGTGCTAACTGTATGAGTGAGTTCAGATGCTAATTTTCAGAAAGTGTCCTTTGTCTTCTCAGGGAGTAATTGTCCTCAATCAGACATTCTGGCATTTTTGCTAGTTTTTCCATTCTCTTACAAATAGGCCTACATTATGCAAATACTTGCACGCAATGCAATCTCTTGGCCTAAAAAACAAACTTCTACTCGAGAGTGACTGGGATAAATACAATTGCTTGTGCTATTAACGGATGTTCTGTTATTTAGGTAAGTTGGTAAACATATGACTTCAACTAACCTGCTTCTTAAGATTTTCTTCCCGTCCTTCGGATGAGACGTTAAACCGAGGTCCTGACTCTCTGTGGTCATTAAAAATCCCAGGATGCCCATCGATGGGCCAAATTTGCCCATTGGTCCCTGTCCATCATGGCCTCCTAATCATCCCCATATATATACGATTGGCATCATCCCTCAGTCTCCTCTCCACCAATCAGCTGGTGTGTGGTGGGCATACTGGCGCAAAATGGCTGCCATCACATCATCCAGGTGGATGCTGCACATTGGTGGTGGTTGAGGAGATTCCCCCCTTCTATGTAAAGCGCTTTGAGTACCTTGAAAAGCGCTATATAAATGTAATAAATTATTCATTATTAATGATATAATTATATTTTCCACCATTATAGTAGTTGATCTGAAAGAGAAAAACAACATCCGTAAAAGACGTCATGTCGACTTTACTGCCACTTGCGGCAAACACTGAAAATGCAACATGATTTTTTAAAATGTATCCTTTTACATTTTACTTTATAGCAAACAAATATCGGTAACACATTATTAGGGGCCAAGCACCGAAGGTGCGAAGGCACCTATTGAAACCGTTAGATTTCTTATTTCTTATTATTCCGCCATATGTCAGCCCATAGAACCGTTTGCGGGAAAGTTATGAAATTTGCCACACAGATAGAGGACTGGCCCTTATTTTTTCCTACAATGCCGATTCGATTGCACCCTATGACGTAATTTTCCGTCATGAAAATGTTCTCGCCATTTTGAATTTTCAAAAAAAATAATTACTTTTTCGAACTCCTCCTAGGCCGTTGCTCTGATTTTCACAAAAATTTAACCAGATCATCTTCAGACCATGCTGACAAAAAGTTTTTTCATATAAATGTCTATAACTCCAAAACGAAATTAGATATTTTCACCAAAATTGACACACGCATGCATGGGCTCGCTCCGAAGACACATATACAAAATTTTAGGATTGTGCCTCTTGGTGGAACTGTAATAGAACAAAATATGAAATTCCCATAGACTACAATGCATTTTTAAGCCTTTTTGCCTAAAATCATCTTAAAATGTTTTTAATTGCTCATTGCTGCCGTTTATCTGACACTTCCAGCCATTTTGGCATGTCTTGTCTTTTTATTTGCGCTTGGCCCCGGTATTGCTGCTTGTTTTAGAGTGTCATTGTTACATGTAATTACTATAATAATAACTAGGGCTGGGTATTGACACAAATTTGATGATTCGATTCGATATTGATTATTTTGGATTTAAATCATGTACAATATATGGCAAAATTTCTCAAGGAAAACAAATCAATTAACTAATGCTGTAAACTATGGGAGTCAGACGGTAGGCTACTACATTAGCCTACTATAATATTGAAGGTAAAAATGAACTGAATTGTATTAGGGATGCACCGATCCACATTTTTTCACTTCCGATCCGATCCCGATACCTGAATTTGGATATCGGCCGATACCGATACTATTCCGATACCAGAGCTGTGTTTGCTTTAATATTATTATTATCATTATTGTTGATTTTATATGATGCTGACATAAACTCCACTCAACAGGCAAGTATGATATGAACATAATAGTGACCCAAATTATCACGGTTATCAATTTATATTTGAAAATCAACAAACAAAAAATAAATCAAGCAGCTCTACGCATTTTTTTAAGCTAGATTCTGTGGGATTTCCTTCCTTATAATGGCTGTCGTCAATGGCAACGTATAATGCATAAATCTCTAATATTATATCTGTAAATATATTCTCAAGCAATATTCTCATCAGTGTTCTATCAGCTATGACACATTTAAATCTAGCATATTTTGTGTAAGAGCCCATACAGTATTCTAGTGAAATAAAGCATTTTCATATGATTTGACAGTTTATTTGATTAAATTTCAAAAATCCAAAAGGTGTGCATCATACCTAACACCTAGATGAACACTTTACAGTCAGTTTTATGACTAAGTCATTCTCTTCAAATGCCATTTAAGTTAGAAACGTGTATAGCCTACCAATGTTGTATGTAACTTTAGAGACGGTCCCTAGATTCGCGAACGTCAAGCCAACCTAATGCCAGTCATAAAATGCGCTGTGGTTCTGCTGTGTTTTGTTTGAAACTATTTTCGGTGCTGAAATAGAACAAAAACTGTCAATCACTATATGATGAATTAATCTCCTGCATGCATCGCACGTTTATCTCTGCTTTGAGTGTAGATTTCAGCGAGCGTGAGAGCCGCGCGCGCTCTGAACAAAACTCCGCTAATCTGAACGCCTCTGATTATTATATTAATAAACTCAATATAAACACGTGTGATTGGTTATAATGCGCAACGTGATTATAACAGATGGCTTTTGAGAAGACCATAATAAGTTCAAAGTGGCTGGTGTGAGTGTTACACAGCCGAAATACAACCGCAGATGGCGATTGTCAATGTCAAGCCCTGATTATTATCTCTTAAATGTCACCCTAGTCTTGTCTGCTTTTTTAAATGTTTGATTGCGTTCGTTGTGTTGTACGACGCGATGGAGCTTCCACCTCTCTGAAATACGGTTTAGTAAACATTGTCTTGCTCTCTCTGCGGTGTTTCCAGTGTGAAGTATTTCCACACAGCTGACATTGGCTAGCCACAATGCTGCTCAATGCTATCCTGCTGCAAACTGCGGAATGGATTTCCTGAGTGGGGCGTGTCTCATAACTCTGTGTCTCATTGAGCCGCGCCTCCGTTCAGAAAATCCATTCCATAGTTTGCAGACAAGCCGGCGGGAATCACTTTTGGAAAGCGCAGACGTGGCTCATGGGTATCGGATTTCTCCGCAGGTTGGATCGGGAAAATCCGATACGTGAATTAAGCTGGTATCGGTCCCGATACCGATACTGGATCGGATCGGCCCCATCCCTAAATTGTATACAAACACTTAAATTACACTCAATGATGTTATTTTATAACAGTAAAGTGATATTAACTTCACAAATCACAATCATATTTCTACTCCAATTTGTTTTTGTAGTAACAGTGGTTATGTCCTTAAACATATGGTGGCTGTCATAAAAAAACTTGCCAGATTAATTCAAACATGCATTAAATATCGAAGAACATTAAACATTATAATGAATATGTAATGTGGGGCATATATTTATCAAAATGCTTCTCTCTGGAGTTCATTTTTCTAGCTGACTAACGAGTTTATGGACACTGGATATGTTTTTTCTGAGGTAAATGTGATGTATTACAATGTATTACATGACATTGTTTACCAGCTGTTTCACTGATGTCTTTCTGCGGTTGAAACACTGAGCGATTCCATGTGACATGACAGGGATTTTGGTAAGTTGTACTGTATCTTTTAACACACTTTCAGATGCTCATTCATGTCTGTGTATTTCACGCTGTAACTGGTGTTAAGGTGGAAGAGAAGATCAGTTCATGTTCATCAGTTCACTGCCACTTTTCTTGAGCTGAGCTGCGCCAGTGCGATCTCACGCCACAGTGCCAAAACGGTATAAATGTTTTTGAATTTCGTAATAAATTGGATGTAATTTGAGACTTTATTTCAAATCAAAACAAAGCACAAATATTATGTGATTATGGGAGGCGCGTTACAATGTTTCATTCATTCATCAACTGAAAACAGGATGATAATCAGTTCTTGGGATTTAAAGGGGTCATGAACTGGCTTTTTAAATTTTTTCATACTGTTGTCTGAGGTCAACTTATGACGTTCGCGTGGCTTTTGCATTAAAAAAAATCATAATGAATAAGTAATAGGCTATTTTCTGCCTTGGTTTTGAGGCTCTCTGAAGAAACGGTCAGTTTTGATGGGCGTGCCGCACTGAAGACTTGGAAGTAAACGCCCACGGCTAGGATTGAATAAGTTTGCAAAATAAAATAATATGCAAAATAATTTGCATATTTAATGAGCTTGAGCGCCTCTCAGTACATGTGGGAATTGTTTTGAAAGCGTCTGGGGAATCGCTCACAGGACTCACATATTATTAGGGATGCACCGAAATGAAAATTCTTGGCCGAAACCGAAAAAGAGGAAACCAAGGCCGAAAACCGAAACACCGAAAGAAGTTATGCCAATTATTAGTACCATTGCATTTATAGCTATGATTGTGTACTAACTTTACTAAAAATCAAGGCATTGCAATTGTATAAATTAATATTAAAGTTTCAAAGAATAAATCAATTACAAATTATGCCAATATTTATTTAGCACATTGCAACAATGCACAGTATAAAATATAAAATTCAAACTAAAATGTTTAACTTGACCCTACTCATGTATACATTAAATAATAATGTACAGGCCTACTGGCCTACAGAAAGGTTTTAAAATTAAATGTTCTCTCATAAAAACAAAGTGCATTTAGGTCAAGTGCATTTAAAATTTTTCTCTGTAGGACTACTACAAGACAGTGCATTCAGAACAAGTGCAACTGCTTAAAGATACAACTATTTTCTCTGTAGTCCTTCATAACAGTGTATCAAAACAAAGACTGCCATAGTCCATATGTTAACTGTAGAATAGGGGTGTAACGGTACACAAAACTGACGGTATCTGTCCTTAAATTAATTAAATTATAACTAAAAGTGTATTGAAGATATTGCTGTAAACTAATAGGGAGCACTTACTTGCACATTACTATTAAAGGTTAACAACAGAGCCCAAACTATTAGCCTAAATTCAATTGCTATTTATTTTTAGGTATAATAATCAACACTCAAATAACATAGTACGCAAACATGTAAACTTCACATAAGGCAGTATTTGCAATGACTTCTAAATCTAAATCTAAAATAGTTTTTTTATCCAATTCGTTGTTGAAATATAATCATTTATACACAGTGTGTCATTTTCATGACAGGTTTATTTAAACATACATGAAATAATCAAGACATCACAAACAGGTTCAGTAGAATATAATGAATATATGGCTAATATAATGAATATATGGCTAATATAATGAATATAGGCTAATATAATGCATATATTTAGTGAAAGAGTTGATTTCTCTAGTGAACTTACAGATGTGGACACTAAATGACTTCTGAGGTAAATGTAATGCTACAAGACATTGTTTAGTTTACAAGCAGTTATATTGATGTCTTTCCGCCGTTGAAACACTGACTGAGCAATTACACCACATATGATACATGACAGTAAGTTGTATCCTCAACACACCTTCAGATGTTCATTCATGTTTATTCTTTAGGAAGAGATGATCGATCGCGCTCACAGATGATCGCGTTCACGCGCGCGCCGCTTGAACTGTGATGTGATCTGTCACGCCACATTAAAGAGCGTCAAAACGGCATTTATCGTTTGAATTTCGTTATAAATGTTGATCAATGTTGGTGTGGGAACTGGGACTGAAGTGTGTTCCGCGCTTAAAACATGCCCACTGTTAACTGATAAAGATTGCATTCGGAAACCGTTCGGTTTCACAGTGAAGTCTGATCCTCGATCTTCTCATCGAGAACATGAGCTGCTGGATGGAGCAGACAAGTACTTGCGTGCCATTTTTGCCAGGTCAGGAAAGCGGCCGTGATTACTTCTCCAGTAGGCAAGAGGGTTAATACCTCTGGGGATGGGGACTTCAGTTCAGACAGATCACCTGAGTGGGCATGCTCGGAGGCGTTTACTTTTCTGTGCCGCGTTCCTATCGGAAGCGATTGTAGCGATCGGAATGTTTGGATTTCAGGTGATAAATTAAACCCGACGTGGAGAAAGTCTTTGCAGATGCACCCCCTCTTGAAATTTCGGCATTACATGTTCCCTTTCGAAAGGGATCTCGCACTGTATCATTCCCCTATGGGGAATGCCTCCAGCGTGACAGGTGTCTGAAATCACAATCAAACCACATCAATCCTATTGACCGGCGACAGCCCATGACGTTATCAAGGTGCGACCAGGAAGTATATAAGGGCACCTTGCCAACATTACATCGTCTTCAGGGACTGGTTCAGGGACATCTTCAGGGACTGGTTTGTCTAAGTCTAATGAAATTGAACTACTCAGAGATCGTTCAGGACGTTCAGGAAGTGCGCGGATCCGTGTCCCAGGTACCTTACGCCTGAGGACACTCATACTCTGTGCATCTTCTGTCTGGGCGAAGAGCACGCACTTGAGGGAGCCTCCTGTGCTAACTGTGAGCGTCTTCCCATCCGAACGCTCCGCTCTCGTTTGGTCCTCTTCTCGAGGGAGGAGGGACCAGCATCTGAGGGAGGTCCTGCCCACGCTGAGGCCGAGCGCCGGCTCCGTTCTTGGGGCTCTCAGATGGATTTGGCCCATCGTCTAGAGAGAGGTGTAGTTCCCTCTCGAAAGGGAACTCGCGCTGCGTCAGCTTTGACGCTACGGGGAACGCCTCCAGCGTGACTGGTGCCTGAAATCACATTGAATCACGTCAATCCTATTGACCGGCGACAGCCTATGATGTCATCAAGGTGCGACCAGGAAGTATATAAGGGCACCTTGCCAACATGACAGTATCTCTTTGTCTTCAGGGACTGTTTTGCCTGTCTTCAAGTGAAACGTCTACAAGAAGGATAACAATGAAGTGTGCTGAGAACGCCACTTCTGCAGGTGTGTTTTGAATGTGTATCTTGCGCTTTGGATACACACACACTTTGCGTTTACTGTCTGGGAGAAGAGCACGCACGAGAGGTTTGCAAACCTCTTGTGAAGTATTTGCGAGCGTTGTCCTCTGGAAACGCTCCGCTCTCGGCGGGACCTCTTCTCGAGGGGAGAGGTTTCAGCATCTGGGAACGGCCACGCTCGAGCTGAGGCTGAGCGGCGTCTAAACACCAAAAGCGCTTCCCAGATGGATCTGGCTCGTCGCTTGGAGACAGTTATGTTCTTGAGGACGATCCAGATCGCGAGAGGCGGACCTCGGAGGAAGGAGCTGGATTTATGTTCCTCCTCCTCGTCTGCTGCTCTTCCACTCGAGCAGAGGATGGGTGAGTCAGTTAAAAATGCTGAAGCTTTTCTTACCATCCTGTCCCATGTACGGGAGTTGCTGGAAGTCATGGAACGCGCTGCGGGTAGACTGCAGCTGCCTTTGCGGCGCGTGAGGAGAAAGGCTGAGCGTCCAAACAGTTCGGACGATCGGTTTCTCTCCGCCCATGACCTCCCAACTCCTGGGAGTCTTCCATTCCTTCCAGATCTCCATCAGCAGATCTCGAGGGAATGGAAGAAACCATACTCAGCCCGCATCTGTCGACATCGGCGAGCTAAATGTCGCTGATGTCGAGGGACTGCCTGGCTGGGTATGTGTCGATGCCGCCCGTGGACGAGATGTTATGTTTATCTCGCCTCTGGGCGGCCGGCGACACTGTGGCTCCCACCCTGCCGGTCTAAACGCCTGAATGGCAGGGCGTACATGTCAGTGGGTCGCGCTGCAGCGGCTTTGCACACCACAGCTGTGTTGCAGGCTTATCAGGCGGACCTGCTGAGGGACCTCGATCAGGGGGGAGGGACCCCTGAGGCGGTAGTCGAGTCGCGCCGGACCGCAGTTTTCGCTCTCCGGGCCACCGTACAGATAGCGCAGATGGAGGCGAGGGTGGCCACGGAGAGACATCTGTGGTTAAACCGTTTGGGCATCGGGGAGAAGGAAAAAATCCTTTCTCCCTGATGCCCCGGTTTCGCCATCTGAACTTTTCGGCACCTCCGTAGAGGCGGTGGTGGGAAGGTTCGGAGAGGCGAAGGCGCGCTCGGCGGCATTCAGGACATGCATTCCGCTGAGGTCCGGGACCGCGCCCAGGCAGTCGGGTGTCCCCGGCCCGTCCCGGTCTGAGGGCTGGAGACGGGAATAGCGAGCCAGCGTCGCCTCTCGAGCGCCCCGCCGCGGAGGACGCTGCCTTTTTTCCCTTCCTCTGGTTTTTCCCCCGGGCGCTTTTACATCAGGCCGGTGGCTTATGATGAGCAGAAAATGTAAGATTCTGCCGGCTCGCCTGGTTTGTTTGCTGAAAGCGCCCCCCTCAGGATGGCGGGCGGATACTAGCCTTATGGCTGGCTGGAAGCACCGCTGGGAGCGATTGGTGAGTCCCCCTCTCTGAGGGTGAAACATTTTCAAAACTATGTTTTTCAGAACTCCTATACCTTCGCTCGCCTGAGAGGTTTTCTGGGGAAATTTGGATCGCCGCTGGATCTTCGCAGGGCCTGCAGCTCCCCGTGAGTAAGCTAAGAACAATCTTCTTAGCAACATTATGTGGTTGTGTGTGAATACCTCACTTTCTGCTAGTAGAGTCTGCTGCCTCTCCGTGCTATGTTTTCCCCCACTATGTGGGTAACTGAATCACGCTCTTGCCCGAGGGCTTGTAGTGTAAGAGGCGAGCTGTGTTTTTCCTAGCGTAAAAGACCGGGTATGCACTAACGCACGAGCTGTAGTGAGATCTGCGCCCAGCTCTGCGGGGCTTTGGGAAAAGGGCTTTTGGTGATAATATTTCTTTCCCGGGCCCTGAGTGGATCTAGTGCGGACTTATGTCGCACCACTTGGCCTAGGCTTTGTCAAGGATGGGGGCGTTCCCTTTTAATGAAGTTGTTCGCCCCTGGCCTGTCTTTTTATATAAGAACATGGCGTTGTTTATGCATCCTTGTTTCAGCCTCCTCTGTTTCAGAGTCGTCCGGCCAAGGCCCGCCCCCTTTTTCTGCGTTCTGGGGTCACAAGTAATGCAGACGAGGTGGTGCAGGAGACAGCGACTTCGCCAGTGGTCGTGGGGTGGAACTAAGCGTCTTTTCGCCAGTGGCGATTAGACTTTATCCGCTGTTTCCGCCTTTCGGAGCTTGGTGGCCGCCATCTGCTGGCGGCCCCCGGCCTCTTCCTGGAGGATGGTACGGCCGGTGGATTTCACATTTCTGTGATAATTTTCCCTTGCTTTATGTCTCTGCTTCACCTCCTTTTAGGGCCCGGGTCGAGCTGAACATCGGGTAAACCTTCTGTTTAATGCGGTTCTGGTTGGATGCTCCCCTGAGGCCCGAGCATTGCCGATGGCTGACGCCCTCGCGTTTACGGTTGGCCGCTGCACTGAAACTATGACAGCCGCCCCGATGCAGGTGACGTAAGTTGTACTCCCCTCGCTTTAGAGGGTCTTTGTTTAAGCACTTCCGCTGAGTACACTGCTGTTGGCAATATGATTAGGTCCATGTTTGTAGGCACTGCCCGAGCCAGCCCCAGGTGCGGGCATAGGAGCCAGCTGGCTGTGAGTGGCCAGCTTGGACGGTCTGGGCAGTAGGACTTCAAGACAGGTAGTAGGCATTAACCGGCCTCCTTGCAGGAAAGTCCCGACACCGTGGCCCACGAGTGGGCCTCGGAGGCTCTTCTCCACTGGTGTCGACGTCAGCAGTGACCCGTCATTTGGCCCTGGGGATGAGTCCCCAGGTGTTAACTGGATTTCCAGGCCTTTGTCAGCAGCAGACAGCTGCCGTCAGCCCAGGTAGCAGCAGCCAGCCTTCTTAGAAAGTCACGGCAGGATCCTTGGAATCTGCAGACCCCCTATTCGGGGGGGTAGGTCCTGCCAGGCCTCCCTGAGGGGTAGGCTCCCGGTCTGGGTTACCTTCGCTCAGGAGTTAGGCCCTGTCTGGCCTCCCTGAGAGCCTGCTGTGGTCAGCAGGCGCTGCCTGGTCTCCCCCGAGGGGGCACCATAGGCATTAAGTCCCTCGACGGCTGGTACGAGCTGCTAAGTAGGTGGTAGGCCCTACCGGGCCTCCCTATGGGCCTGCTGTGGGGAAGCAGGCTCACTCGACCTCCTCTGCGGATGGCATTCCTGGGCCCCAGTCACTGGATGGCTAGCACGAGTGCTAGTGGGTAGTAAGCCTCATCCGGCCTCCCTGAGTGACCTCCCTGGAGGCAAACTCCCAGTGCCCAGCCACTGTGGCGGTGAGCATGAAGTGCTATGGGTAGCACCTTCTGCTATCAGGTGGTAGGCACGGATGGCCTCCCTGAGGGCGAGCTCCCGGTTCCCAGTCGCTGTGGTAATGAGCGTGAAGTGCTACGAGTAGCACGTTCTGTTTTCGGTTGGTGGGCATGATTGCCTCCCTGGAAGCGAGCTCCCGATCCTCAGGCGCTGAGAAAGCGAGTGAGACGGTTAGCGAAGCGCTACGGGCGGCATGTTCTGCTACTAGGTGGAGGCATTGCACCTCCCTGGAATCGTTCCCTGGTCCCCAGTTTCGGTAACGGAGCGTAGCATGGGCTGCTATCAGGCAAAGCTGCACGGGCTTCCCTGAGGGGATTCGCTTTGGAGTAGTAGGCCCACGTGGCCTCCTCTAAGGGCACGCTCTGGTCTCGTGGTCTTCTGGAGGGGTCCAGTCACTGAGCAGAGGCCGGCTCCCCGGCCGCTGTGGTGAGTGTGAAGTGCTACGAGTAGCACGTTCAGCTAGGCTGTGAGTGCCCGATATCTTTGCAGTTGGTGGGCCCGCTTGGCCTCCCTGATGAAGCGAGTCCCTGGTCTTCCCAGCTACCTCGAGGGCTAGCACGACTGCGATCAGGTATCAGGCCCGTATGGCCTTCCTGAGGACTAGCGCTGCTATTGGATGCGCAAGCGGTCTATACAGGTTACCAGGTGGAGGCCCCTCTCGGCCTCCCTGGGGGACGAGTTCCCCAGGCGGGAACACACAACTGGCTTTACGCTGACAGCTAGTGGCCACCCGCTATCAGGCGCCGGTCTCTGGCCGTTTGCGAGACCTGAAGGCGGTGTTCTTACCCTAGCATGACGAGGTGTCACTGTGGCTATGCGGTCCCGACAGGACGGGACCTTCATAGTTGGCCTACGGCATGGTTACCTACCGGCAGGCTTATGAGCTCCTCTCAAGTGAGGGTCTGCTATGAGCTTACGGCCGCCTGGCGCTGATCCATTGGTGGTAGGTCCCGAGGGGCCCCCCCCAATACGTTCAGCCTGTAAGGCCTTTGGCCTCCTAAGCACGTTTTAAAGTAAGTGTTTGGTAGATGTCAGTGGGTCGCGCTGCAGCGGCTTTGCACACCACAGCTGTGTTGCAGGCTTATCAGGTGGACCTGCTGAGGGACCTCGATCAGGGGGGAGGGACCCCTGAGGCGGTAGTCGAGTCGCGCCGGACCGCAGTTTTCGCTCTCCGGGCCACCGTACAGATAGCGCCGATGGAGGCGAGGGTGGCCACGGAGAGACATCTGTGGTTAAACCGTTTGGGCATCGGGGAGAAGGAAAAAATCCTTTCTCCCTGATGCCCCGGTTTCGCCATCTGAACTTTTCGGCACCTCCGTAGAGGCGGTGGTGGGAAGGTTCGGAGAGGCGAAGGCGCGCTCGGCGGCATTCAGGACATGCATTCCGCTGAGGTCCGGGACCGCGCCCAGGCAGTCGGGTGTCCCCGGCCCGTCCCGGTCTGAGGGCTGGAGACGGGAATAGCGAGCCAGCGTCGCCTCTCGAGCGCCCCGCCGCGGAGGACGCTGCCTTTTTTCCCTTCCTCTGGTTTTTCCCCCGGGCGCTTTTACATCAGGCCGGTGGCTTATGATGAGCAGAAAATGTAAGATTCTGCCGGCTCGCCTGGTTTGTTTGCTGAAAGCGCCCCCCTCAGGATGGCGGGCGGATACTAGCCTTATGGCTGGCTGGAAGCACCGCTGGGAGCGATTGGTGAGTCCCCCTCTCTGAGGGTGAAACATTTTCAAAACTATGTTTTTCAGAACTCCTATACCTTCGCTCGCCTGAGAGGTTTTCTGGGGAAATTTGGATCACCGCTGGATCTTCGCAGGGCCTGCAGCTCCCCGTGAGTAAGCTAAGAACAATCTTCTTAGCAACATTATGTGGTTGTGTGTGAATACCTCACTTTCTGCTAGTAGAGTCTGCTGCCTCTCCGTGCTATGTTTTCCCCCACTATGTGGGTAACTGAATCACGCTCTTGCCCGAGGGCTTGTAGTGTAAGAGGCGAGCTGTGTTTTTCCTAGCGTAAAAGACCGGGTATGCACTAACGCACGAGCTGTAGTGAGATCTGCGCCCAGCTCTGCAGGGCTTTGGGAAAAGGGCTTTTGGTGATAATATTTCTTTCCCGGGCCCTGAGTGGATCTAGTGCGGACTTATGTCGCACCACTTGGCCTAGGCTTTGTCAAGGATGGGGGCGTTCCCTTTTAATGAAGTTGTTCGCCCCTGGCCTGTCTTTTTATATAAGAACATGGCGTTGTTTATGCATCCTTGTTTCAGCCTCCTCTGTTTCAGAGTCGTCCGGCCAAGGCCCGCCCCCTTTTTCTGCGTTCTGGGGTCACAAGTAATGCAGACGAGGTGGTGCAGGAGACAGCGACTTCGCCAGTGGTCGTGGGGTGGAACTAAGCGTCTTTTCGCCAGTGGCGATTAGACTTTATCCGCTGTTTCCGCCTTTCGGAGCTTGGTGGCCGCCATCTGCTGGCGGCCCCCGGCCTCTTCCTGGAGGATGGTACGGCCGGTGGATTTCACATTTCTGTGATAATTTTCCCTTGCTTTATGTCTCTGCTTCACCTCCTTTTAGGGCCCGGGTCGAGCTGAACATCGGGTAAACCTTCTGTTAATGCGGTTCTGGTTGGATGCTCCCCTGAGGCCCGAGCATTGCCGATGGCTGACGCCCTCGCGTTTACGGTTGGCCGCTGCACTGAAACTATGACAGCCGCCCCGATGCAGGTGACGTAAGTTGTACTCCCCTCGCTTTAGAGGGTCTTTGTTTAAGCACTTCCGCTGAGTACACTGCTGTTGGCAATATGATTAGGTCCATGTTTGTAGGCACTGCCCGAGCCAGCCCCAGGTGCGGGCATAGGAGCCAGCTGGCTGTGAGTGGCCAGCTTGGACGGTCTGGGCAGTAGGACTTCAAGACAGGTAGTAGGCATTAACCGGCCTCCTTGCAGGAAAGTCCCGACACCGTGGCCCACGAGTGGGCCTCGGAGGCTCTTCTCCACTGGTGTCGACGTCAGCAGTGACCCGTCATTTGGCCCTGGGGATGAGTCCCCAGGTGTTAACTGGATTTCCAGGCCTTTGTCAGCAGCAGACAGCTGCCGTCAGCCCAGGTAGCAGCAGCCAGCCTTCTTAGAAAGTCACGGCAGGATCCTTGGAATCTGCAGACCCCCTATTCGGGGGGGTAGGTCCTGCCAGGCCTCCCTGAGGGGTAGGCTCCCGGTCTGGGTTACCTTCGCTCAGGAGTTAGGCCCTGTCTGGCCTCCCTGAGAGCCTGCTGTGGTCAGCAGGCGCTGCCTGGTCTCCCCCGAGGGGGCACCATAGGCATTAAGTCCCTCGACGGCTGGTACGAGCTGCTAAGTAGGTGGTAGGCCCTACCGGGCCTCCCTATGGGCCTGCTGTGGGGAAGCAGGCTCACTCGACCTCCTCTGCGGATGGCATTCCTGGGCCCCAGTCACTGGATGGCTAGCACGAGTGCTAGTGGGTAGTAAGCCTCATCCGGCCTCCCTGAGTGACCTCCCTGGAGGCAAACTCCCAGTGCCCAGCCACTGTGGCGGTGAGCATGAAGTGCTATGGGTAGCACCTTCTGCTATCAGGTGGTAGGCACGGATGGCCTCCCTGAGGGCGAGCTCCCGGTTCCCAGTCGCTGTGGTAATGAGCGTGAAGTGCTACGAGTAGCACGTTCTGTTTTCGGTTGGTGGGCATGATTGCCTCCCTGGAAGCGAGCTCCCGATCCTCAGGCGCTGAGAAAGCGAGTGAGACGGTTAGCGAAGCGCTACGGGCGGCATGTTCTGCTACTAGGTGGAGGCATTGCACCTCCCTGGAATCGTTCCCTGGTCCCCAGTTTCGGTAACGGAGCGTAGCATGGGCTGCTATCAGGCAAAGCTGCACGGGCTTCCCTGAGGGGATTCGCTTTGGAGTAGTAGGCCCACGTGGCCTCCTCTAAGGGCACGCTCTGGTCTCGTGGTCTTCTGGAGGGGTCCAGTCACTGAGCAGAGGCTGGCTCCCCGGCCGCTGTGGTGAGTGTGAAGTGCTACGAGTAGCACGTTCAGCTAGGCTGTGAGTGCCCGATATCTTTGCAGTTGGTGGGCCCGCTTGGCCTCCCTGATGAAGCGAGTCCCTGGTCTTCCCAGCTACCTCGAGGGCTAGCACGACTGCGATCAGGTATCAGGCCCGTATGGCCTTCCTGAGGACTAGCGCTGCTATTGGATGCGCAAGCGGTCTATACAGGTTACCAGGTGGAGGCCCCTCTCGGCCTCCCTGGGGGACGAGTTCCCCAGGCGGGAACACACAACTGGCTTTACGCTGACAGCTAGTGGCCACCCGCTATCAGGCGCCGGTCTCTGGCCGTTTGCGAGACCTGAAGGCGGTGTTCTTACCCTAGCATGACGAGGTGTCACTGTGGCTATGCGGTTCCGACAGGACGGGACCTTCATAGTTGGCCTACGGCATGGTTACCTACCGGCAGGCTTATGAGCTCCTCTCAAGTGAGGGTCTGCTATGAGCTTACGGCCGCCTGGCGCTGATCCATTGGTGGTAGGTCCCGAGGGGCCCCCCCCAATACGTTCAGCCTGTAAGGCCTTTGGCCTCCTAAGCACGTTTTAAAGTAAGTGTTTGGTAGATCCGAGGATCGAGCGGCTTGACTCCCCTCGCTAGCAAGGGTTTGAAAGCACTTCGCTGAGCGCTGCTCTCCGGGATAACCCGTCTCTGAGGTCCGGCTAGTCGGTGGCACTGCCTTTCTTGCAGCACCCTAGCGGGATGTCTCTTCGGAGGCGAGTACCAGAGGCTCTGTACTGTACAGACAGGGTTGACTGTATTACGTGTCCCATAGCAGACTGGGTCACCTGGTCAGGTCTCCCTGGTGGCATTCGGTGAGAACCTCCCGAATAGTGACTGGCATGGGTTCCCTCGGGTTCCCTTTGCCACGTTCCCTTAAAGGAACCCCTTCTAAGTCGAATGGGTTGGTTCCAGGCCTTCGAGCAAGGCCTGGGAAGGACCTCATGTGTGTGAAGGTTTCCTTCTCAGGCGATAGCTTGGGCTATGACCGTAGGGAGCGCTGTCACTGACAGCCTAATGTGACCAGAAGGGGAGTGGTTCAGGCATTTCAGCAGAATTTGCTTGTCTTGACAGTTGTCACTGCCATTGGGCATGCACTCCCGTCGGCATGGCGGCGTGGGTATATCGTTCCCCGTAGCATCAAAGCTGACGCAGCGTCTCGTTCCCTGTTCTCAGGGAACAATGGTTACATTTGTAACCTGAGACGTTCTCTCTGATGATCGGCCAAATCGCGAGGGACGGCTGCCGGGGGAGGATTCGGATCTTTCCTCCTCGTCAGCCGGTGCTCTTCCGGATGAGCAAGTGATGGCTGAGCAGGGTGGTGATGAATCGGTTGAGGCCGAACCCTCTCAGCTGTCTTGCCCCGTGTATGAGGAGCTGATGGAGGTTATGGAGCGTGCCACCGCAAGGCTGCAGCTTCAGTGGCGGCGTGTGGGGAGAGAACCCGCACGTGCGAGCCGTCTTGACGATCGACACTGAGTACTCCCACCCTGCCATCGAAGGCGCTTAAGACCACCTCGCGTCTTAATGGCAGGGCATACACGTCAGCGAGTCAGGCTGCGGCGGCTTTGCACACCATGGCGGTGTTGCAGGCCTACCAGGCTGATCTGCTGAGGGATCTCGATCAGGGAGAGGGCCTACTCCCTGATGCGATGGCCGAGTTGCGCCGCACCACAGATTTTGCTCTCCGGGCAACCAAGCAAACAGCGGTCGCCATCGATAGCTCGATGGCGGCTATGGTTGCCACGGAGAGACATCTGTGGCTGAACCTGGCGGACATCGGGACGAAAGAGAAAGCCTTTCTCCTCGATGCCCTGGTCTCGCCCTCTGAGCTCTTTGGCACCTCTGTTGAGGCAGTGGTGGGGAGGTTCAGAGAGGCGAGGGTGCGCTCGGCAGCTTTTAGATCTTGTATTCCGCGGAGATCCGGGGCTGTTCCTAGACAGGCGGGAGGCCCTGGTCCGTCACGACCCGAGGACTGGTGGCAGGACCAGCGAGCCAGTGTCGCTTCCCGTGCGCCCCCTCCTGGTCGGAGTAGGGCGTGGAGGAAGCGGGACACCCGCTCCCGGAGGAGGAAGGATGCTGGGCAGGTGACCCGGAACCAGCGCCATGGAGGACCCCGCTGGGATGAGTCTCCGCCTCCGAGGGGCTGCCTTCCAGAGCTTGTGTGACCGCCACCTTCTGGCGGCCCCCGGCCTCGTCCTGGAGGATGGACAGCCAGTGGGTTGCATATTTGTATGATATTTTACCCTTGCTCTATGTCTTCTGCTCCACCTTCTTTAGGGCTCGGGTTGAGCTGAACATCGCAACCGAAAAGTAAGGCGGCCGCCCCGAAGCAGGGGACGTAAGTTGTACTCCCCTCATTTTAGAGGGTTTTAAAGCATTTGTTCGCTGAGTGCACTGCTATTGGCAATGTGATTAGGTACATGTTTGTAGGCACTGCCCGTGAGACTGTGCAGTGGAAAGCCAGCTGGTTATGAATAACCAGCTTGGGCAGTCTGGAGGCAGCAGACTCCAGGACAGGTAGTAGGCATCTACAGGCCTCCTTGCAGGAGAGTCTCGTCGCAAGCGGCCCACGAGTGGGCTCCGGAGGATTTTCTCCATCGACGTCAGCTTCAGCATAAACCTTGTCAACTAGTCCCTGGGGATGAGTCCCTAGGTGATAACTGGATGTCCAGTTCTCCGTCAGCAGCAGACGGCCACCGTCAGCCCAGGTGCAGCAGCCAGCCTTCTTCTAACTGCAGCAGGGTTTATAGGCCCTGCTAGGCCTCCCTGAAGGGTAGACTCCCGGTTCTTGGGTTATCTTGGCTCAGGTGGTAGGCCCCACCAGGCCTCCCTGAGAGCCTGCTATGAGTGGCAGGCCTTGCCCGGTCTTCCCCGAGGGGGTATTCCTGGGCATTAGTCCCTCGACGGCTGGCACAAGCTGCTAGTAGGTGGTAGGCGTTACCAGGCCTCCCTAAGGGCCTGCTGTGGGGTAAGCAGGCTCACTGGACCTCCCCGGAGGGGGCGTTCCTGGGCTCCAGTCACTGGATGGCTAGCACGAGTTGCTAGTAGGTAGTAGGCCTCACTTGGCCTCTCTGAGGGCGAGTTCCCGGTTCCCAGTCTCTGTGGCGGTGAGCATGGATTGCTACGAGTAGCACATTCTGCTATCAGGTGGTAGGCGCTGGGCCTCCCTGAGATCATTCCCCGGTCCCCAGTTGTGGTGCCCGACGACTGGCAGGTGGTAGGCTCACTAGGCCTCCACCATACTGATGGAGCGAGTCCCTGTTCTTCTCAGCTACCTCGAGGGCTAGCTCGACAAGAGATGCTATCAGGTGATAGGCCTGTCTGGCCTCCCTGAGGGCGAGCTCTGCTGGTTGGACACGCAAGCAGTCGACACGGGTTACCAGGTGGAGGCCCCTTCTGGCCTCCCTGGGGAACGAGTTCCCTGGGCGGGAACACACAACTGGCTTTATGCAGACAGCTAGTGGTCACCCGCTATCAGGCTCCGGTTTCTAGCCGGTTGCAAGACCTAAAGGCGGTGTTCATTACCCTAGCACGACGAGACAACGCTGCTGCTATGCGGTCCCTGCAGGAAGGGACTTTCATAGATCGCCTACAGCATGGTTACCTACCGGGCAGCCCCTTTAAGCTCCCCTCTCTTGGAGGGTCGTCTGTGAGCCTAAGCTGCCTGGACCTGATCAGGTGGTCGTAGGCCCCTAGTGAGGCCTCCCAATAGAATCAGCTTGTAGGCCAGTCTGGCCTCCTGAGTGTTTCTACTTGATAATAGCTCAGTAGATCCTAGGATCGAGCAGATTACTCACCTCGCTGGCAAGGGTTGAAAGTGCTATGCTGAGTATTGCTCTCCAGGATTCCCGTCTCTGAGATCCGGTCTGAGGAGGACACTGCCAGTTTGCAGTACCTTGGGTTGGATGCCTCTCCAGGAGGCGAGTGTCCAGAGGCTCTGTTCTCGAACAGACAAGGATGGCCCGGCCGAAGTGCCCTTCAGAAAGGCACCAAGCTAGGCCTCCCTGGTGGCATTCGGTGAATTCTTCCCGAATAGTGGCTGGCTGGGGAGCCTTAGGGCCCCCTAGCCACATTCCCTTAAAGGAGCCCCTTCTATTGAATTGGTGGATCCAGGCCTTTGAGCAGCCTGATTAGGACATCGTGCAGCCGCACTAAGGTTTATTACAGGGCTTATAGCTTGGGCTATGACCGTAGGGAATGCTGTCACTGACAGCCGTGTGTGACCAGAGGGGGAGTGGTTCAGGCTTTTTGAATTTGCTTGTCCTGACAGTTGTCACTGCCAGTAGGCATGCACTCCCCTCTGCATGGCGGCGTGGGTATATCGTTCCCCGTAGCGGTAGCTGACGCAGCGCGAGTTCCCTTTCGAAAGGGAGCGTCTCGGTTACGTATGCAACCTATTGAAATACGTCCACACAGTCCGAGTATGATCACGAATGAAGCAATAACACTTCAAATAGAGGATTCTCCAGCCTGTGACCGTGCTAAGGTATGTATTCAATAGTTTCAAACGATCTGTAACAACTGCAATACTAACACATATAAAAATATGTTTTACTCACATAAGTGTGTTGCACCGTTCCTGTCGGATGCAATATAGAAGGCACAGCATTGTGTTTTAATCTCAATATGTCTGCAAATCCAGTCTCAACCTGTATCTTGTTTACAATCGATTCCGTGGTGATATGAAGCGAACAAACGTGCAATGTCTTACACACGTGAGCTGGAACCGTCATGTTTATTGCTCGGTAGTGCGACCCGTTTAGCTCCACGAGTCGGTGGGCGGGCTTGAGGCGGCACTTCTGTATCCTATTACATCAGTGATCAACATATTCTGAAATTGATCGTTCTCTTTCATAGGTTCACTCGACGCTGCGTCACTTTATGACGTAATGGGAACGCCCTCTGGGTGTGCCGATTGTCTGAAGCCCTTATAGAATCACATCAATTCATTGGCTGATGGCGCGGGTGCCGCCCCGCCGCTCTTACATCGCCACCTTATACTGGCGCGCACACAATCTGCTCCTCAGATTTCTCTGCCTTCACGAAGCGGCCATTTCATGCTCTTCGGTTTCGGTTTTTCTGGCCTAAATATCTTTGATTTCGTTCAACTTTTATCACCAGCACTTCAGCGATAGTGCGGATAGTGGAACTTTGTTCTCCTTGCGGTGAAGTGCCATGGAATTTCGTTGTTGCCTGCCGCCGTGCACTCGCTTCATCGCAAATGACGACCCCCACAGTAAGTGTGTCAAATGTTTGGGGTTTTCTAAATGTAAATTTAGCAAAAACCTCCTTCTCAAAACCCTCTGCTCGAGGCTCGCTGTTTTTGAGAGGGAGTCATCCGTTTTTCCCTATCGCGCTCCCGAAGCCGTGCAGGCCTCTCTTGGATCCGCGACCTGGGGTTCGGATATAGAGCTCGAGGATGTGGAGTGTGGTTTCCTTCGGACTGGATGATGTCGTGTTCACCGCAGCGTCCGGCTCTAAACGCAGGCCCGTAAAATCCTCAATGACGACGCTCTCCCGCCTAGCGGCCAGGAAGCGTGACCTTCAGCGGCATCCGTGGAGCTCGTTGACGTGCTTTCGTGCACTACGGAGAAGCTTGGGCAGCCCCGCAAAGCACAATCCTCTCGGCTTGACGAGAGGTTTCTGAGTGGCCCTAATTCCAGGCCAGCGCGGAGGAAGCTGCCATTCTTCAGGCCTTCTCACAGAAGGGAATTCACCAGTAGGAGGAGCGACCAGGGTCATCCCCCACCCACCACGATCTGGGGAGCTCGTGGTCGTCCGTTTCCTCGCCAACGTCCTCACAGGCGCATCGACCCAAAGTGGCCCAGCAAACCCTCTGCTTTGGCCACTTCGATTCGCTCCTGACCCTCCGGTCAGAAAAAGGAGAGCTTCGGCTCACAAGCATTTCTGCCCGCCTCTCACCAGCTCTCCTTATCCAGCTCTGTTAATTTCACAGCCCAGCATGCTTCGAAATACAGAACTGGCCCGACCCACGCCTTTTCCGGCGCTTTCTCCCCTCACGTCTGATTGGCTCACCATCCGCCGCTCGTTCAGATGGAGACACATTCAGTCTTCTCTGGGAATTAGCGCGGCCTATTTTTCCCACTCTGGCCGTGACATCTCCCACTCCGCGCCAGGACGCCACATGCTCTATTTCACGGATGGCCACGCCTCCCTTCAAGGTTCAGCTCGACACCCTATCTCAGGTATGTCCACCGCACCTCAACACCCCACTTCCTCTGTCACATTTCTCCCACGAGTGGAAGCTTTTGCCAGGGGTATCATCCTGGGTCCTCCGCACAATTCAGTCTGGTTATACATTCCAGTTCTGTCGCAACCCCCCTCGCTTTGACGGGGTCATTCAAACTGTAGTAAGCAGCGCCTCAGAGGCTTCTGTTCTACTACAGGAACGTACTTCTCTCCTCCTCAAAGGGGCGATAGAGGAGGTCCCATTAGCGGAAGCAAAATGTGGCTTTTTCAGCCATTATTTTCTGGTTCCGAAGAAGGACGGCGGACTGCGTCCCAACTTCGCCCTCTACAGAGGGAAGTTCAAGATGCTAACACTCAAGACTATTCAGTCCGGAGGACTGGTTTGTTACGATAGACCTGAAAGATGCATACTTCCATATTCAGGTCGTCCAACGACACAGGAAATTCCTCAGATTCGTCTTCAAGGGGAGGGCTTATCAATACAAAGTCCTTCCATTCGGCCTCGCCCTGGCACAGAGGACGTTCACGAAGTGTATGGATGCTGCTCTGGCCCCCTTGAGGCTCCAGGGTATCCGTATACTCAATTACCTGGACAATTGGTTCATCCTGGCCCACTCCAGGGAGTTGGTGACTCGCCACAGAGATGTCGCTCTGGATTCCGTTCTGACGCAGGCCCGCTTGGCCCCTGCTCGGATTTCCAGTATTGTGACATGCTTGGCCCACTTCAGGCTCGGCCATCATGTTTCTGTGGGTACGTGTCGCAGGCTCCTGGGTCTCATGGCCACAGCTTCCCCGGTGCTTCCCCTGGGACTGCTCCACATGAGGCCCTTCCTCTGGTGGATGAAATGCTCAGGTGCACGATCAACAGGATCGGCCCTTCGCCTATTGAAGGTGTCGCGCGGCTACTTCCGCGCCCTATCAGTATGGCGGGACCCTCTCTTTCTTCGAAAGGGGGTCAATATGGGGGCTGTTTTCCATCGCCAAATGATCACGACGGACGCCTCTCTAACCGGCTGGGGTGCGGTATTCGAGGGTAGACCGGCATGCGGGGTCTGGGAAGGGGAAGTTTTCTCTTGGCATATAAACTGCCTAGAGCTGAGAGCTGTGTCCCTGGCCCTTCAGCACTTTCTCCCCTCTCTCATGGGACATCATGTCATTGTCAGGACGGACAACATGGCGGTGGTGTCTCATGTAAATCGCCAAGGGGGATCACGGTCACACACCCTGGACAGGCATGTGTGCATTCTCCTCCTGTGGGCTCAGGGCAAACTTCTGTCCCTGAGAGCAGTCCATGTATCCGGATTCTTGAACCTCGCAGCAGATTACCTTTCGAGGCAGAAGCTCAGGTCGGGGGAATGGATGCTAAACCCTCAGACTGTACCTCAGATTTGGGAAGTGTTCAGCAGAGCGGAGGTGGACCTCTTTGCCTCGAAGGAGTCGTCCCAGTGCCGGCTCTGGTTTTCTCTGAGCTCCCCGGCTCCATTGGGGATAGATGCGTTCACGCATCCATGGCCCAACCTAAAACTCTATGCATTCCCGCCCATCAAACTGATTCCGGCGGTTCTGTGCAGGGTGAGAGAGAGCGGGGTCAGCCTCCTGCTTGTGGCTCCACTCTGGCCGTCCCAGACTTGGTTCTCGGAGATGATTCTCCTTCTGGATTCTCCCCCCTGGGAGATCCCGATCAGAGAGGACCTATTGTTCCAGTTTCAGGGCAGGATTTGGCATCCTCACCCGGAAATTTGGAAGTTGTGGGTATGGCCCATCAAGGGTCAGTAGCTCTAGACACTGGTCTTCCTGCTGATGTTCAGGAGACCATTGCGTGTGCGAGAGCTCCTTCCACTAGGAGGCTCTACTCCTCCAAGTGGAGGGTCTTTGAGTCATAGTGCTCGTCCCATGCAGTGGATCCAGTTAACTGCCTGGTGGGACCAGTACTGGAGTTCCTGCAAGAAAAGTTTGCCGCTGGAGCAGCAGCTACCACCCTTAGAGTTTACGTTGCTGCTATCGCTGCTTGTAGGGAGTTTGATGATGTTCCCCTAGGCAAGCATAAGTTGGTTTCGTCTTTTATGCGAGGGGTTAGGCGCCTGAGGCCACCACACTCCCCTGGCATTCCCTCTTGGGACCTCTCAGTTGTCCTGGAGGGGTTAACAAAGGCTCCCTTTGAGCCCTTGGAGTCTGCTCTGGAGTGGAGTCTGACTCTCAAGGTTGCTCTTTTACTAGCATTATCCTCCTTGAAGCATGTGGGCGACCTACAGGCCCTCTCTGTTAGTGGGCCCTGTATGGATTTTGCTCCTGGTCTAGTCAAAGTAACCTTAAGACCTAGGCCAGGTTATGTGCCCAAGGTTTTGTCTTCGTTTCGTTCTCAGGTTGTCACCTTTCACTCTTTTCACCCTCCTCCTTTCGACTCGAAGGAGGACGAGAAGCTTCATTTGCTCTGTCCTGTCCGAGCATTGAAGTGTTATGTAGACCGGTCTGACGGTTGGAGGAAATCTAACCAACTCTTGGTGTGCTTCGGTGCTGGCCGCCGCGGACTTGCCGTGTCGAAGCAGAGGATTTCCCATTGGGTGACGGAGGCTATCTCGCTGGCATATGAGGTGCGTGGTATACCTTCACCTCTTAGCATTAAGGCACACTCTACCCGAAGTAAGCTCCTCTTAAGCGCTTTTTTAGAGGGGCTCTTCTGGAGGATATTTGTGTAGCGGCAGGTTGGTCCTCCCCACACACTTTTGTGAGGTTCTATAGTTTGGATCTCGACATGGCTCCAGGTTTGCATGTTCTATCGGCTTAATCTGGCCATGCAGGTTATCTGGTATTCTTTGAGTCAGATATGGCAGCGCTTTAGCTTGGCGTGTGTGGTATAGCGTTCCCATTCCGTCATAAAATGACGCAGCGTCAAGTGAACCTATGAAAGAGAACATCTCAGGTTACTTGTGTAACCTATGTTCTCTGAGTAGGGAACGAGACGCTGCGTCCACTGCCAAGCTCCTCGTGCTGCTGACAGGCCTTCCTTTTCGGCAGAGAAATATGAGGAGCAGATGGCGCGTGTGCCAGTATAAGGTGGCGACGTAAGAGCGTCGGGGCGGCGCCCGTGCCATCAGCCAATGAATTGGCGTGATTCTATAAGGGCTTCAGACAATCAGCACACCCAGAGGGCGTTCCCATTACGTCATAAAGTGACGCAGCTTCTCGTTCCCTACTCAGAGAACATAGGTTACACAAGTAACCTGAGATATTTTCTGGGCCTGGTGTCAATAAAAGCTTTTCTTTGACTAACAAGGAAGTTAGCTACAGGATACCCCCCCCCCCCCCCACTTCTGGGGAGTACCGGCACACCCCAACACCCCCCCAACCCCCTCTTCAAACACTGGATATAGGCCTACTTAAATATGTGTAGTGAAAGCTAATTTGCTAATAACTAAAGATGAGAAGTTAACAGTCACATGCTTGTTTTGAAATAGTTTATGCTTTGTCCCACTGCTTGCACATCGCATATGAGTTTTTCTTTTAATGTATCTGTGAGTCAATTAATTGTGTCGTAAAAGGCCACCGTAAACTGTGTGCTGAGTTTAATGAGTCTGACATTATCACATCATTACACCAGCTGGCATAATGGAGCATGTGTTGTTTGTCATAATATGCCATGCCATGCTTAGCAGTTATTGGCTGTTTACATTAGCAGCTTTGAAGAACTTCAAAACCGTGAATTTGAATTTCTCAGCAAAGTCTTCATGAATCAGATTTTGGGCCACATCTAGTGCTGTATGATATTTTGAGTTCTGTAACCATTTTGCATGTTTTTTGGTACTTGCCGGAAATGTTACATTGCGTTTAAGGTAGGCTATTCATAGTTAGCCTACTTTGAACTTCTGGTCGCTGCTCGTGTGGCTGACCGTAGGCTTGTAGAGTAACATAACTATAGATTTTGGTGTTTGTTTGTTTGTTTGTTTGTTTGTTTGTTTGTTTTTGTATATTGAGTGCATTTTTATTCGGACAGTTCACGTTATCTTTTTTGAGGAGACATTTACAATTGTTTAGCCTGAACGTAGATCGCGATCGCTAACTAGTTGACTGAGTGTTTGGTGCTTACTGGCGATCAATATGGATTATAGAAGACTTTTTTGGTCATTGGTCTTTTTTTATTTTTTTGGAGCATGTATTCTGCTTATCAACTGGATCCAATCCCCCGGAGAATCTGTGACTTGTATACTCAAGAGATTTTTTGCTGCAGCTGCAATTTCACCCTCATCAGGCTACTGTTATGGAGAGGATTCCAGAGGAAATAAGACGCAAGAGGCCATCTACCCCAAGGGAATCTTCTCAAAACAAGAAGGTAACGAGAAGGGGGAAGAAAAAGGGTGAAATAAGAGCTAGACTTAAACGGGAGAAATGTAAACATCGACCGCTCCCCTCAGTCATCAATTACATGCATAAATATAGGACTGCTTCTATTTTAGCATTCACTGAAACATGGCTGAATAAGAACGATGATGATGATACTTTATATATTGATGGCTTTGGGTCTCCCCTAAGACTTGACCGGGACAATAAGCTTACAGGCAAACAGCACGGAGGGGGTGTTTGTTTATATGTAAATGCACAATGGTGTTCAACGATTGTCATAAGGGAGAAGTTGTGCACCTCTGACATTGAACTTTTGTCCATGTCGTTGCGCCCTTTTTATCTGCCCAGGGAATTCCCAGGGAGCTTTTTTTTTATTGTGGTTTATATTCATCCGAGAGCAAATGCGACCGTAGCCACAGATCAAATTAAAGGGTTAGTTCACCCAAAAATGAAAATTATGTCATTAATTACTCACCCTCATGTCGTTCAACACCCGTAAGACATTCGTTCATCTTCGGAACACAAATGAAGATATTTTTGTTGAAAGCTGATGGCTGAGAAAGGCCTCCATTGATTCAGTACATTTACACTCACAAGACCCATAAAAGACACTAAAAAGTCCATCTCACTACAGTGGCTCTACAATAATTTTACGAAGCGACGATAATAGTTTTTGTACGAAAAAAAAATAAAAATAACGACTTTACTCTACAAGTTCTTGTCTTTCTTGTCGGCCTCTGCCGTGAAACTCACAAAGCAGCACGACGCATGCGCGAGAATATGACGTAGCGCTGGCGTTCGGGAATCCATGAAATGCACACTTTAGTCACATTTTGAGCACTACGCCGAGACCTAAAGCACGATCAATGTAGAATTCAACAGCTTAGATACGGCGCGTCTTCCTCTGCTCATTGTAAACAAATCTCCTCGCTTCTGGGTCACGTGTCCGAATGCTGGTTCTGCGTCATATTCTCGCGCATGCGTCGTGGTGCTTCGTGAGTTCACGGCAGAGGCCGACAAGGAAGACAAGAACTTGTAGAATAAAGTCGTTATTTTGATTTTTTTTTTCACACAAAAACTATTGTCGTCGCTTCGTAAAATTATTGTAGAGCCACTGTAGTGAGATGGACTTTGTAACAACGTTTTTAGTGCCTTTTATGGGTCTTGTGAGTGTAAATGTACTGAATGTCAATGGAGGCCTTTCTCAGCCATCAACTTTCAACAAAAATATCTTCATTTGTGTTCCAAAGATGAACGAATGTCTTACGGGTGTCGAACGACATGAGGGTGAGTAATTAATGACATAATTTTCATTTTTGGGTGAACTAACCCTTTAAGAACGCCATAGACAGACTGGAATTAATATCTCCAGATTCTCCTAAATTCATTCTGGGCGACTTTAATCACTGTTTCGTAGAAAAATCATTAAAAGGTTTTCAGCATTATGTCACGTGTGCTACTCACCTGGGGAAAACACTGGACAAATGCTATGACTCAATCACAGGTGCATACTGTATAGATCTATCGCTCTCCCACCACTCGGCTCTGCTGATCACTGTTGTTACTGCTTGCACCAGCATATTTACCGGATATAAGGAGGACAAAGAAGGTTATAAAGGTTGTTAAAAAATGGACTAACGACAGCATTGATATGCTACAGGGATGTTTTGAAACAACTGACTGGAATACGCTCATAGCGCCATCTATCGACATTAATGAGCAAGTAGATACAGTAACATCGTATATCTCCTTCTGAGTGGACAACATCATTCCTACAAAAAATATTACCATCTTTCCTAACAACAAGCCCTGGGTGACTAAAGAACTCAAACACATTTTAAATAAGAAAAAGATCTCCGGCTCTGAGTATGAAAAAAAGGAGGTTAATAGAGAGTTTAAGCGTGCTATTAAACATGGCAAGCTAAAATATAAGGACAAGATTGAGCAAACATTCACTCAGGGGAACCTTCATACAGCTTGGCAGGGTCTTAAGAACATGGCAGCAGTTAATATTGCTCCCACTGCTCGCAAGCACATTCAGGTTGCAGGTAGCAGCTCAACATCTCTTCCAAATGACCTTAATTCTTTTTACACCAGATTCGAGACAGATAATAGCACTCAAATAGAATCAATAATTTCTACTTTAAAACCTGGTAACTGTGCTCTCATCATCAGTACAGAGGAGGTTGTGCGAGCCCTTAAGAAGACCAAAGTTAAATCTGCGCCTGGTCCGGATACTGTCTGTAGCCGAACCTTAAAACATTGTGCGGAGCAGTTAGCGAGTGTGTTTCAGACAATGTTTCAGAACTCCCTGGCCAGTGGTGTTGTCCCTCAGTTGTGGAAACATTCCACTGTCATTCCAATACCAAAAAAGAATTCAATCAACGTCTTAAATGACCTGAGGCCCATTGCTCTCACCTCTCTTGTGATGAAGGCAATGGAGAGGATTATTAAAAACTACATCACTAAAGTACCTGAGTTGCAGTTGGACCCACTTCAGTTTGCCTATTGGCTTTATGCACAGCTGCACTACTTCCTGAACTTCAGCCAGCTCCTTTGTTTCCTGTCTGCCATTATTGGACAAACTGATTAATCCAGGTGTGCCTGACCTCTGTAGTCACAACAACAACAATCAGACACACCTGGATCAATCAGTTTGTCCAATAATGGCAGACAGGAAACAAAGGAGCTGGCTGAAGTTCAGGAAGTAGTGCAGCTGTGCATAAAGCCAATTGCACAGGCAGAGGGGTGGATGATGCAAAAGTGTTTATCACAGATATTGTCCATAAGCATCATGAGTCTCCTAATACCACAGCTAGATTTTTGTTTGCTGATTTTTCTTCGGCATTCAGTACGCTACAGCCACATATTCTTGCTGATAAGCTCATCAATCGCTTCCATCTGGAGGACCAGCTGATCTCCTGGATAATTAACTTCCTGACAAATAGGTCTCAGCGAGTGCTGGTCAACAACACCTTTTCTGACCTCCTTTATACTTCAACCGGCTCTCCACAGGGCTGTGTCCTTTCTCAGCTCCTCTTAATTCTGTATACTGACGATAGTAGGTCCACCCAATCTAATTGTAGTCTAATTAAGTTCGCTGATGACACCGTCTTATTGTCTTTGCTATCAGACTCTCAACAGCATTACGACCTAGCTCTTCAGGAATTTGTGGAGTGGTGTGACAATTAGTGTTTGGAACTCAACGTAAATAAAACTAAAGAGATGGTGGTAACTTTTTACAACAAGCAGAGGCAGATGGCTATGGCAATCACCACTGTGATTCATGGAAAGCCCATTGAGATCGTCGAAGAGTACAAGTACCTGGGCACAATTTTTGATAATATGCTGAAATTCACCTCGAACACAGAAGAGATATTGAGAAAATGCCATCAGCGGCAGTATCTCTTAAGAAAGCTCAATTCCTTTGGGGTTAGTAAGAGCATTCTTACTATGTTCTACTACTCCTACATCGAAAGTGTCATTACATTTTCTATCGTTTGCTGGTTTCACTCCATCAGCCTTCAAAACAGAAATAGCTTGGAACGTACGGTAAA
The DNA here is from genome assembly GCA_023566225.1 of Romanogobio albipinnatus. Lineage (NCBI taxonomy): Eukaryota > Metazoa > Chordata > Actinopteri > Cypriniformes > Gobionidae > Romanogobio > Romanogobio albipinnatus. The sequence continues at coordinate 36,694,904 of CM042242.1, forward strand.
AGTCTGTTCTAAAATTATCGGGCTTCCTATTAGGACTCTTTCTATTATAAGTGATCAGCAAACACTGAGGTTGTCCTGCAGGATTCTACAAGATCCGTCACATGTCCTTTTTTCTGTTTTTGAGTGGCTTCCCTCTGGGCGACGTCTTCGTTCTCCGGGCTGTAGGACACAAATGAGGAGGGCAACCTTTGTTCCAAAATCGGTGCAGCTTTTAAATTTACAGGCGTCTCTAAGCACCATTAAGTTCACCATGCAGTGATTTATTTATTTATTTATTTATTTATTTTGCATATATATATATATATATACATATATATATTAACGTATTTATTCTTTTTGATATATGTTTGGACTTGTTTTAATATATTTGCACTTGTGCACACTGTGTTATTTTTTTATTGTATGATTCGTTTATGCATAGTGTGTTGAATTGAATTGAATTGTTTAAGGTAGGCTATCCATAGTTAGTTCATTCATTCCTTCCTTGGGAATCAAACCCATGATCTAATGCAATGCACTACTGTTTGAGCTTCAGTAATGTAATTTAGACATTTGTGATGTATTAAATGTAGATTCATGGTAGTCTTTTTAAATAGCAATACAAGCAGCTCACATTACCGAATTTTCCAGTTCAGACGTGTAAATCATACAGTTAATATTTTTGTACACCACTTTTTCTCATAAGACAAAGTGTATCCCTCTATACTCAGTCAATTCTGCTCACCATCATTCTTGCAGCAGAGCACAACTACACCCAGCACGCAGCACCACCCCACACCATCTCAAGGTCACTTCCTCCTTCAGCTTTGAAGGATGATGGGCAAGCCCAGAGTCTGCTTCGGCCTGGCCTCTCTGCCTTGAAAGATGGTGGAAGAAGGCGAGGCGAACCCCTGCCGCTCAATAACTGGTACCAAATGTTGGCTTCTAACAAAGGTGTTGACCCTTGAGCAGGCAAAGTCCCAGGGCACCTCACTGCAGAGCTGGAGGACAGGTAGACAGCTGTCTTCTGTCAGCCAGCTCCAGCTGAAGATCCCCCACCACCCTGCAAACAGTGAGGAAACTTTCGGGGGAAAAGGGGGGTTTTGACTTCGTTCAAGACCCAGACAAACTTTTATGAACATGTTGAAGGGTTCCAAAGCCCTCATCCTTTTTAATCCATTAGTGATTGTGTTTATTTAGTGGTTTTGTTGATCTTGTGGGAGGTTACAGCTGGTTATATTAGTACAGGTGACGGATTTGGATAAAATTAAGAAATTATTCTGTAATAGCCAGACATCAAAGCAGGCACATAAATGCTGTTTCAAAGCTTAAAGCTTTATTTGCATAAATGAGAGTGACTGGGTTTTAACTGAGAGAATATTATGATATTACACACAGACTTTATCAGGCTGTCTTGAGCCATTTTTGCCCCACTAGCCAAAAAACTCACAGACTGAGCGCTATCATTCTTGAGGGAAGAAGCTGCATAATTAATTTGTATATTCTGCAGTGACAGATGTTTGATTTTGGCCGTAAAAGTAATTAATAAGGGGAGTCAAGAGAGGCAGATTGTTTGAAGATTATTTATGAAGACCTCCCTCTCCCCCTGGTGGCTGGGGGAGTGTCACCTCTCCTTCACGGCCTCCTGTCTTCACCTGCTCCCCGAGACACAGATGTTTGTCTGAGGCAGATGACCCCAAACACACGTTTAGTATCTGTCCCTTAAGGGAATGGCCATGCGGCAGCACGGAAAGAGAGAGAGGACTGTGCAAGGATTGCACTTCTGCCTTACCACAGGCATTACATAGGGCTTAAAGGGTTTAATTCATATTACAATGGCACTACCTCTGCTTTTATTTGATCTGGAGGACTACCTGATTACAGGGAACAGAGTGGCTTAAGGTTTCAGAGAAATGTGGGACAGCTGTTGAAGGGAGCCGTGTGTGTGTGTGTGTGTGTGTGTGTGTGTGTGTGTGTGTGTGTGTGTGTGTGTGTGTGTGTGTGTGTGTGTGTGTGTGTGTGTGTGTAGGGGCTGCAGCTCAAAATTATGAATTAATAGAGGTGTTAAACGTGGAGTGCAGAAGGTACTAAAGACAGTCGAATGAATTAGTGGTCTCAGGCTCTCAGCCTCAGAACCACCAATAATATGCACTGCACTTTCTCGATCTGGCAAGCTTTAACCCGACTGGGTGGCTTTACGCAATTTCAGGTGTTTAGCAGGGTTATCATTAACTATAACTATTAAAAGCATTGGTCCCACTTTATATTATGTGGCCTTAACTACTATGTACTTACATCAAAAAATAAGTACAATGTGCATTGCAAAATACTTTTGATGATATTGCAGTGGGATATGGGTAAAGTTAGGGACAGATGTGGTGGTATAGGTAAGTTTAAGGGTAGGGTTAGATGTAAGGGAAGGGTCAACAGTGCAATTATAAATGTAACTACAGAAATGAATTACAAATTGCATTTTTTAATGTAAGTACTGTGCAAAAAACATGTATGTACACAATAAGTGCATTGTATCAAATAATTAATTTCAATGTTAGTACATAGTAGTTAAGGCCACCTAAAATGAAGTGGATCCAAAGCATTTTTTTACACTACACATGGAGTATTTAACATACAGCTTAAAAATAAAGTCTTTTTAAATACCTGGATTTTTTTTTACATGCCATGATCCCCTTGATCCATGTCTATTTAAGTAATTTTACACTGTTATCACACTGACCAACTATGTGCTGTTTTATTTTTATTTTTATTTGTCATTATATAAACAAGATCTGATGCTTTTATAGGTGTATATTTTCTCTGATACCGTTATAAATGTAGTGTATCTTTATTGTTTTGGTTTTTGTTTTATATTGAAAAGTGATAAATAAACAATTGGTAAAAATTGTTACTTGACCTTAAGCTGAAATAAAAAACGTAATAAGAAAAACACTAAAATTACAAACTGGAAATAAATAACTAAAACTGCAAAAATTAATTAAACCAAAATAGCAAGCAATATTTAAAATATTTAAATGAAAACTGAAAATAAAAATAATAAAAATAAAAACTAATCAAAGTATGACTAAAACAATAATGGTACATAAATAATACTAAAATACTATTGTTTTAACTACCCAACTGATAATCATCAAGTGGATCATGATTAAATATGAGAGACACACACATGCTCGGAGTAAAAGCAAGCCTAATCAAATTCAGATCACTGTTTTGCAACAGCATGGTGGCCATAATTTATGCCTCAATCTCGGCTGGAACTTCTGCTTTTCTTTGCCTTTATTTTTGTGTGGCTGGCTGTGTGTGTGCGCGTGTGGCAGGGATAATAATAAACTATAATGGATTCCAAACAGAGAGGACAGCGAGTGAATGTAATTTCCTCAATGTGGGGATAAATCAGGAGGCTGAGGGTTTTACTGGAAAGTTCTTGTGGCTATTCAAATCTGCTGCCGTGATTGAAGCAATCAGAGTGGATCGCTGGGCTGTAATTCGACAGAAGGTTAGTGCAGGTGACCCGCCACAATATGATCTTGTTTATAGGCGGAAATTGCGGCAAGATTACTCTCTGGGGTCTTATTAGACGGGGTGTGATTAAAGATGAAGCTTTGGTGTCTGACGTGGTGGGAAGTGGTGTCTGGAATTTCGATCATTGTTTTATATGTAATGTGCTGGCATAAATTTTCTCCGACAACAACCCAGGTGGGTTTTGTTAGCTGGTTAGGCCTTCAGTAGGAGTTAGGGGCTTACATTAATTCAGGGGAGGGCTTCCCTGCAGGATTATGAGCATTAGACAGTATCTAAATGATAATAGTGATAGCAGAGACCATGCATAGACAGATAGTCCAGGATTAAGAGTCTACTGATCCCTCTCAATAATGACTCTTTTGGACGAGAGGGAACCCCCCCAGCTCCATAGGCAGCGGGCCACCGCATATCAAGGTGTCATGGAGCCTAAGAGAGGCGGTGGCCTACATTCACTGGCCATCTGACACAGATAGACTGGAATCTTTTTCTGAATCATTGATTTCAAGGTTAAAGAAGTTCCTGATTGATTTTTATGCCATTATATAAAAATACATTATGAGAGGTGCACACAATAGTGCATTAAAACCAATGTAGATTAAAAAGTAGAGCCATATACAACTGTACAGAACTGTACAATTAACCAGAAATGCAGATGAAATTAATTGACTGGCGATAAATTACATCACACTTGTACATGGATTCAATCTATCAGATAAATAGAGAGATTAAATATAATGAAGAAGGTGATCATAAAAGGATACATTTGCATACTAATTAACCCAGTGTAATACACTTGCCAATAATCTTCAAACATGTCTAAGAAAAGGTACAGGGGTAATTTATTGAAGAGTGCTATAATAATTTAGCCATGACTGTGCAGTTTGATGTTAACATGCACACATTTTCACATGTTTTCAGCAAAGTACTTTTTGACTTTTAAAGTTGTGCTGAATTGTGCTTCATAACTCACTTTAATGTGGAGCTCAGGCACTTCATTCTGCACTAATTTTGTGGAACGATGCATTAACTTTTAATCAGAACTTCAGTAAGACGTTGAGCATTCTTCCTTTTTTCCCCCGACTTAATGATAATGAAAAAAATATTGCAATGACATGCCACTAAATAAAATTCAAAACCTGCCCAATAATCATGTAAAGTACAGTAAATTGTCACCACCAAGATTTTGAGTCCTGAATCTTGTGCAAGCCACTTCAGATGGTCAGTGCAGCCTATGTAATCTGAAGGATTTATCTAATAAGATATCTGCCAGGATGATGTGGAAACAACCAACAACAAAAAAAACAAGACAAAAATGTCCTTTGATTGTAGCAGATGCACCGTCTTAAGCGAACCAGCAATCTTCATGTTTAATATGAGGAATACATCTGTTCATGGTTCAAGCCTCCTGCTCCTTCCTGCGACAGTATATCTGCAACTGCATGTTTCTCTGTAGCATAACGTTAAACCTCTCTACAGCAATATGTAATTAAACTTAGGAAGCATATTTCTAATCCTAAAGGCTATTATAGATTTACTTAGGCTGGGACATTGTCTGACCCTACAATAGCATTTTTTTATTCCTTCCATGCTCACGACAAACCTCTGTGTGCAGTTAAATGGGTGGATAAAGAGTTTTAAATAGATGAGAGCTTGGGTGCCGGCCTTCGGTTTTGTATTTGGTCCAAAGAAGATAGAGCTTATCGCTCCACGCTGAAGAGTGTAATTATTCACAATACTTAGCGTCTATAGCAAATGACATATCTGTGAACCTGTCTCCAGTCACATTATAGAAAGTCAAAATGTAGAATGTGTGTGTGTATGAGGCTTTAATTACTGAATAGTCGCTTTGCACCCCTGGAGGATTAAAGTACTGAGGATATGTAATTATTAAGTGCTCTACATTGTGAGCAGGGCTGTATCTGTGATTAAAACTGACCTATCCCTCAGACAAATTGCTTTGAAATTCGGTGAATACTTAAGTTAATTGGTACTTGTGTTTTCTGGCCCTTGTCGCTCGGCTGTGCGCGCATGTCCATACGTATGCGGAGAGTTGGAGAGGGATGATGTAACATTTAGCCTGCTTTTGACAGAAGGACCCTTTTCAGCTGGATTCATGTCTGGTATTGCATGTCGCACTGAGCAGTTGGACTCTCCGTCCTTCTCTGTCATGCCGCATCCGGGAGAATCATCCAGTTCTGGTCTCAATGTTAATGTATTCCCCCTTATTTGACTTTTTAATAGGCTTTTACCTAATTATCATCACATGGTCCAGAGCAGGGGTAGAGAGAGGAGACACAAAAGGAGGTCATCTTTGGCAGTGTTGGCAAGCAGCCTACACCCGAGCACCGTTACAGTGGCCATCGCTCTGGCCCATGATAAATTTTCCCCTTGAACATGATGTCAATATGTTGATGTGCCTGCTTTTATTAAGACACCATCCAACTGATAACAAGTCCTGCTGCGTGTTACCAACATAAATAATTAGTGCAGAGACCAAGGAACGGCAGGTGGCTTTTGGCACAAAGAAATAATCATACTTGATGTGGAAAATAAAGTAAAAGGAGCCATCTGTTCCCAGCAGGGGTACAGGGAGAAAAAAACACGTTAACATATTGTCACTAACGTTATGAAATACACAGTTAATAATTCAGTCATGATTCCGACTCTGGCCACTTGTTTAAAAAATATGAAACGTTTGAAGGTGCACATCTTGTTGCTGAATTAACCTCAATGTTCAGTGTTATTGGCTCTTCCGGTAATTGTATTACTTAGTTTAATAACAGATGTAGGGAGGTCATGTCTGGTAAATATTATGACGCAAACAGCAGATCTGAAATGGACTAGGACTCGACTGCGGCTAAGTTAGTAGAAGTTCAGGCAATGGATGGGAAGTGACTTAAGTCATGTCACATGATGCACCTGGGGGCAATTCTTACCACTTGTGAAGCAGTTGATGCAACTAGATGTTTTCAGACATTAAAATGTGCCTGCATTTTGCCTAATTAACTAATTCCTTGGACAACCAATTCATTCATCAGATATAATCCACTTGAAATCCTCCATTCACTCAAATGACAATCCATACTGAGTTTTACAGAAGTTCAAGACAGAATGGTTGGCGCAGAAAACAGCAGGAACATCCTTCCTAACAAAGCTGTGACATATCGCAGATCCTCTGAGGCATCTTGAAAACCAAAAGGAAACACTCCTTTGCCCAGGAGCAAAGAAGCCATTACAGCATGTAGTAGAAGATTTAATAGGTGTCATAATTTATCACGTAAACCGAAAACTGTTTCTTAATTAAGTACGTGCGTTAATGAATTTTTTAATTTGCTCCCTGTAAGTACTTTGCTATGCTAATTGCAATATTATTCACATTAGTTATCGGCTGTTGCCCTTGGCTATTTGCTGTAGTAGGAGAGGGACCTTTTTCATCCTCCTATCTCAAGTTCATTAACTCATCAAACCTGAACAATTTTAATTTCAGGACATCGGTCTCTTGGAATTCTGCTCCTGAAGATTGCATTTCTTACTATAGGATAAAGAACAGTACAGCTAAATGCAGGACTCATCTGTTTGGTTTTTTTTTTTTTTCTTCACTTTGGACCAGTCATTTGTATAATTTATTAGAGTATAACAAAGGTTGAATGTTTCAAATTGCAATATGGGTGTTAGTGTGAATAACCATCATAATCCTCCAAGTAACCCATATTCAAGTCTTTAATGTAGTGACAACTGTGTATCACAACTGTGCTTCTGTGTCAAATCCTCCTAAAGTAACATATTAAATAAGGCTTTGTCCCCAACATAGTGTGTTTCATCCACTGACACAGCTTGCACTGGAAAGCCCTATATGTTTTCTGTCATGGCGGCCCACACCAGTGCATCACTCAGCGAGAAAACCTGCCCCACTAATGCTGATACCAAGATGCTCCAACCACATGGCACTATTAGGAATGGGGGGAAAAAATCTGTGAACATTACCCGATAATGTTGTAGAACCATCTGCAGAGAAATGTATTTAATATTCAGTGGGGATCCTACTCACTGACATTAGGAGACCCATAATCCCTTGTAGATTAAATTAAATGTAAGCTCTGAGTATTTATCTCAAGCTATTGTTTTCATCAGCACTAAAGATATTGTTCCCCGCCTCATAATACTGAACGAGACTGTTGTCATCCACAGCCTCTCGCTGAAACGCAATTTTATTCCAGCTTTAATCTCTCAACAACATGTTAGTATTATGATTTTTAACTACACTTCACTTAATGGTGGAAAAATATGCATTTTTGGTATTAAAATAAAGCTTCTGTTACATGAATCTAAAAGCAGAAGGAGCATTACACATAACACTCATAACACATAACAGCAATTTGTCAGCTCTCACTAGGATAATGGAATAACTTTTATTTATTACTTTGACTAAGACGCTTCTGTTAAATTGCAGTTGCTTTTACTTAAAGTTAATGCCTCTGAGGGATGTTTGCAGATGTCATAAATGCATTTTTTGAAATTAAAACAAATGTTAAAAGAGGAAGACAATAGTTGCCATTTAGAGTTGTTCATTCATCAAGATTGCCTCCAACTACTATGAAAGTCAACGTTTTGTTATGTTTTATTGATTAACTTAATTAAATAGGTCCTTGGTTATGATTTCACTTTTTGAACTTTATGTAATGTTGCTGTTTGAGCATAAACAACATCTGCAAAGTTACAACGCTCAAAGTTTAATGCAAAGGGAGATATTTTCTTTTAAAGAAATCGCTTTTTAAGGACTACAACAAACGGCTGGTAGGGACTACAACAAGCTTCTTCCTGGGTTGGTGACATCACTAACCCTAAAATTTACATAAACCTGCCCCGGGAACACGCAACAAAGGGGGTGAGGCCATGTTGGGCTGCTTTAGAGAAGAGGAAGAGTTGTTGTAGAGCACATTTGGGAGTCTGCTCAAGCTATTGCTATATTGCAATACACTATGTAACAGAAATGCAATATCATTTCATAAAAGCAAGACGACAACAACCTGTTCTATCTTCATGCAGCGTATAGTCTTTGGCTCTGAAGTAGGGCTGCACGATATTGGAAAAAAATTACATTGGCATATTTAGTTTTTCTGTGATATATATTGCAATATGAAAACAATTTCACCAGATGATTTGAATAGCTCTATTTGAAAAGAATGAATCATTCTAGACAAGCATTACAAGCATAAAGATAATATTTAAATAAGCAGTGCTTTATGATTTTCAGGTAAATCTAACAGTATTCAGGTACAGAAATTCAATAAGCAACTGTCAAATAGCAGTCTTCACTAGCCAATATAAATGAAATATAACTAATATAATATAATTAGTTAATAAATGCTATCATTGTTAAAGCTACAAGTCATTTTCTCTTTTGTTGTTTGGTCACCATTGGCGACAATCTCTTAGAGATTGAATAACAAACCTTTTACAATCATATTGCAAATACAATTGTTAGGCTTTAGTGCTAATCCAATTTATGTTGTTGTAATTATGCTTCCAAAAAGTTGATTCTGCGGTAATTTGATCTCATATTTAATGTTGTTGTTTTTTGTAAATGTTGAAGATTTATGTTACAAATGAAAATCATTAAAATTATTTAATTTATTTTGGGACAAAGGTCTTTTTAATGATTTTCAGTAAATAAAGCAACAGATTTTCAATAACGGAAGATTATGTAAAAGTATGGTATTTCGGGTAAAAGGCACAATAATTAACATGATAATAAACAGCTGGCTGACTTTACCATTTGTTGACATGACATGGTTAGATTCAGATGGTAAATAAATATCATATATCAAGTTGGTTGTCCACCTTAGAGATAATCATCATATTTATAATGAAAGCCTCAGATTTAAAAAAGTATGATAATCATATCATATAATAATAATATATTTATTTGTTACTTACTACTTTATTAAATTATTATGGGATCTCATTAAAGGTCCTGTTCTTCGTGATCCCATTTTTCAAACTTTAGTTAGTGTGTAATGTTGCTGTTAGAGCATAAATAATACCTGTAAAATTATAAAGCTCAAAGTTCAATGCCAAGCGAGATATTTTATTTAACAGAAGTCCCCTTTCAAAGCCTACAGCGAACGGCTGGCTTGGACTACATCCCTCTCCTTCCTTCTTTAATGACATCACTAGAACACTGAGCATGCATCTCTGGTACCGGGCAACCTGTGCTAAGCTGCTGTCGAATCACAACACAGGAAACGCTTGCACAATCAGACCTTGTTACGTATTTCTGAAGGAGGGACTTCATAGAACAAGGAAGTCATCAGCCTGTTTTTAGGAGAGTGAAAACAGCGGTATACAGATAAGTCAATTGTGTGAAAAATACTGTTTTTTACACACGAAACATGAACACATGTTATATTGCACACTGTAAACACAATCAAAACTTTAAAAAAAAAAAGGAAAAACGGGACCTTTAAATGCTTTCAGAATCTTTACTTTAAAAAAAAGTTTCTCTTTTATTTATCAAAACAAACAAAAATAGTAGGCTACAAATTTTGCTAAAGAGATTTTTTTTAAAGAGGGGCATTGTGCACGGGACACGCATCCGTTTCATTCATCCATTGTTTACAACATATGACCGATACATATCCTTTACAAGGATACTCGCAGAGACGGGCATTTTGACTTCATTTTGTGAGCATGTCAGTTAAACTTAAAAGAAAAAGTCAAAATGCCCACGCGCTGTTTTCTGTGCCCACAATATATTTGACGACTACAGTCCTCATAAGCTTGATGCCTGACTCACTTAAAAACACAAGCAAATATTAAACTTTCACTCTATGATGGTTAAACTTAACGATTAATCCACAAATCACATGCATTCTGAACCGGGGTGCAGCTGCCCGTACCTACGGACCACAGGTCAACTAAGATACCTCGATAAGATACTTGACATCGCACATATCTTTATCGATTAGGGGTGTGAACCTACACTGGTCTCACGGTTGGGTTCGATTACGATTATCATGCCATCGATTCGGTTCAATTCGATATCACGATGCATTACCAATGCATTGATGATGCACTGCATCCTCATACAATTTTGTCAGTCAGTTATATGAACTGAACCTTTAATTTTATCTGCTCAAAGAAAACACGCTTCTTGAATGTATCAAACAAAACTCAAGTCTGGGCACAGAAGACAACAGGAGCATTTAGAACAAATAGAAGAAAAAAAAAGAAGAAAAAAAAATTCTAATCACTTTATTGTCACTCAACCATATAAACAAGTGCAACAGTAGGTGAAATTCTTAGGTGCAGTTCCGAGCAACATAGTAGTCATGACATGACATGTACAACATTTAAAGCAACATCAGATTACACATCTGATGCGCCCACAATTACTCACAGCACAGTAAACTCTACAATAAACAATAAATAATTTACACAATGTGAGTGTAGTTCTCACAGCTTTAAACAATATACACATACTTACAATATACATATACTTTAAACAATATACACTAAACATACATTAAACAATATACAGGGAGTGCAGAATTATTAGGCAAATGAGTATTTTGACCACATCATCCTCGTTATGCATGTTGTCTTACTCCAAGCTGTATAGGCTGGAAAGCCTACTAACAATTAAGCATATTAGGTGATGTGCATCTCTGTAATGAGAAGGGGTGTGGTCTAATGACATCAACACCCTTTATCAGGTGTGCATAATTATTAGGCAACTTCCTTTCCTTTGGCAAAATGGGTCAAAAGAAGGACTTGACAGGCTCAGAAAAGTCAAAAATAGTGAGATATATTGCAGAGGGATGCAGCAGTCTTAAAATAGCCAAGCTTCTGAAGCGTGATCATCGAACAATCAAGCGTTTCATTCAAAATAGTCAACAGGGTCGCAAGAAGCGTGTGGAAAAGCCAAGGCGCAAAATAACTGCCCGTGAACTGAGAAAAGTCAAGCGTGCAGCTGCCAAGATGCCACTTGCCACCAGTTTGGCCATATTTCAGAGCTGCAACATCACTGGAGTGCCCAAAAGCACAAGGTGTGCAATACTCAGAGACATGGCCAAGGTAAGAAAGGCAGAAAGTCGACCACCACTGAACAAGACACACAAGCTGAAACGTCAAGACTGGGCCAAGAAATATCTCAAGACTGATTTTTCTAAGGTTTTATGGACTGATGAAATGAGAGTGAGTCTTGATGGGCCAGATGGATGGGCCCGTGGCTGGATTGGTAAAGGGCAGAGAGCTCCAGTCCGACTCAGATGCCAGCAAGGTGGAGGTGGAGTACTGGTTTGGGCTGGTATCATCAAAGATGAGCTTGTGGGGCCTTTTCGGGTTGAGGATGGAGTCAAGCTCAACTCCCAGTCCTACTGCCAGTTTCTGGAAGACACCTTCTTCAAGCAGTGGTACAGGAAGAAGTCTGCATCCTTCAAGAAAAACATGATTTTCATGCAGGACAATGCTCCATCACACCAAGTACTCCAAGTCCAAGTACTCCACAGCGTCCAAGTACTCCACAGCGTGGCTGGCAAGAAAGGGTATAAAAGAAGAAAATCTAATGATATGGCCTCCTTGTTCACCTGATCTGAACCCCATTGAGAACCTGTGGTCCATCATCAAATGTGCGATTTACAAGGAGGGAAAACAGTACACCTCTCTGAACAGTGTCTGGGAGGCTGTGGTTGCTGCTGCACGCAATGTTGATGGTGAACAGATCAAAACACTGACAGAATCCATGGATGGCAGGCTTTTGAGTGTCCTTGCAAAGAAAGGTGGCTATATTGGTCACTGATTTGTTTTTGTTTGGTTTTTGAATGTCAGAAATGTATATTTGTGAATGTTGAGATGTTATATTGGTTTCACTGGTAAAAATAAATAATAAATTTGTTTTTTGTTAAGTTGCCTAATAATTATGCACAGTAATAGTCACCTGCACACACAGATATCCCCCTAAAATAGCTAAAACTAAAAACCACTTCCAAAAATATTCAGCTTTGATATTAATTAGTTTTTTGTGTTCATTGACAACATGGTTGTTGTTTAATTATTAATGTTGTAAAATTAATCCTCAAAAATACAACTTGCCTAATAATTCTGCACTCCCTGTACATTACGCTATAATAATAATAATATACAATGTACAGTATACAATATTATTCACAATAGAAATCCAATGTACAATAGATGCTATGTGATAAATAAATGTGTATATAATGTGTGTGTATCTACAGTGGGTTGTGCTGAGTGATATTCTGTCTGTTTGTGGGAAGAAGCTGTTCTGGAGTCGGCTGGTGCGTGTTCTGATGCTGCGGTACCGCCTGCCTGATGGCAGCAGTGAGAGCAGCCCATGGCTTGGGTGGCTAGAGTCTCTGATGATCCTCTGAGCTCTCTTCACACACCGCCTGGCATAAATGTCCTGGAGGGAGGGAAGCTCACCTCCGATGATGCAGCTGGCCGTGCGCACTACCCTTTGCAGGGCTTTGTGGCTGCGGGCGGTACCGTTGCCGTACCAGGTGGTGATGCAGCCAGTCAGCAGGCTCTCTATGGTGCTGGTGTAGAAGCGTGTGAGGATGTGGCGGTTCATTCCAAACCTCCTCAGCCGTCGCAGGAAGAAAAGGCGCTGATGAACCTTCTTCACAACGGCCTCGGTGTGGACGGACCATGAGAGTTCCTCTGTGATGTGGACACTTGAAGGAACTTGAAGCTGATGACTCTCTCCACCGGTGCTCCATTGATGGTGATGGGGCGGTGTTCTCTCTCATTCCTCCTGAAGTCGACCACCAGCTCCTTGGTCTTGCTGACGTTGAGGGAGAGGTTGTGCTCCTGACACCATCGTGTCAGAGTGTGCACCTCCTCTCTGTAGGCCGTTTCATCATTGTCAGTGATGAGACCTACCACCGTCGTATCGTCAGCAAACTTGATGATGGTATTGGAGCTGTGGGTTGCCACACAGTCATGTGTGTACAAGGAGTACAGGAGTGGGCTGAGAACACAGCCCTGAGGGGCTCCAGTGTTGAGAGTCAGTGATGAGGAGATGTTACTACCCATTCTGACCACCTGGCGTCTGTTTGACAGGAAGTCCAGGATCCAGCTGCATAGCAAGCTGTTTAAGCCTAGAGCCCGGAGTTTCCCGTCAAGTATGGAGGGCACAATGGTGTTGAATGCTGAGCTGTAGTCTACAAACAGCATTCTCACATATGTGTTCCTCTTTTCCAGGTGGGAGAGAGCAGTGTGTATTGTGGATGAAATGGCATCATCAGTGGAGCGTTTTTTGCGGTATGCAAACTGCAGTGGGTCCAGTGAGGGGGGGAGAACAGAGCAGATGTGGTTTCTGATTATTCTCTCAAAGCATTTGCTGATGATGGGGGTCAGAGCAACAGGACGCCAGTCGTTTAAGCAGATGATTTTTGACTGCTTCGGTACAGGCACAATGGTGGACGTTTTGAAGCATGTGGGGACCACAGACAGGGAGAGGGACAGGTTAAAAATGTCTGTGAAAACTCCAGCCAGTTGGTTTGCGCACGCTCTGATGACGCGGCCCGGAATGCCGTCTGGACCCGCGGCTTTCCAGATGTTCACCCGCCGGAAGGATCGGGTAACATCCGCTACAGATACAGAGAGTGAACTAACCTCTGCATCTTCAGCCACGAGCTCTCTCTCCGCGAGGGCGGTGTTAGTTCCCTCAAAGCGAGCATAAAAGGTGTTTAGCTCGTCCGGGAGAGAGGCAGCGGTGTTCACGGTGGAGTTTGTGTTCCCTTTATAGTCCGTGATGGTGTTAATTCCCCGCCACATGCTTCTAGAGTCGGTGGTGTTGAACTGTTCTTCAATCTTGTCCCTGTACTGGCGTTTTGCTGCTCTGATGGTTTTCCGGAGGGCATAACTTGCTTGTTTATGCTCCTCTGTATTCCGTATAACATAACACTTATTAGTTAAAAGTGAAGGTCCGCGCATTGAGTGCCGCGCGAACATCCCCATTTAGCCACGGCTTCTGATTTGGGTACAGCCGAATTGTTTTGGTCGGAACAACGTCTTCTACGCACTTCCTGATGAAACACGTTACGCTATCAGCGTAGACCTCGATGTCGTCATCAGAGGCCGACCGGAACATCTCCCAGTCCGCGTGATCAAAACAGTCTTGTAGCATAGAGTCTGATTGGTCCGACCAGCACTGGATGGTTCTGAGGGCGGGTGCTTCCTGTTTCAGTCTCTGCCTGTAAGCGGGCAGAAGGAGAATGGAAGAGTGGTCCGATTTGCCAAATGGTGGGAGCGGGAGGGATTTGTAGCCATCCCGGAAGGGAGAGTAACAGTGATCCAAAACACGGTTCGCTCTCGTGTTGAAGCTAACATGTTGGTGGTATTTAGGTGCAATGCGTTTGAAGTTGGCTTTGTTAAAGTCCCCGGTCACAATAAACGCATTTATTAAAGAAACGCGTTTCTTGCTCACTCACTGTCCTATACAGTTCCTTTAGTGCCCGGTCTGTGTCGGCTTGTGGGGGAATATACACAGCTGTGATGATGACCACTGTGAATTCCCTCGGTAGCCAGAATGGTCGACACAGAACCATGAGAAGTTCCAGATCAGGAGAACAGAAAGACTTGATAGAATGTACGTTTTTCTAATCACACCAGGATCTGTTGATCATAAAACATACAGCCCCGCCTTTGCTTTTCCCTGAGAGATCTTTTTCTCTGTCCATTCGATGCACAGAGAACCCCATGGTTTCGATGGCCGAATCTGGAATCTCAGCAGACATCCAAGTTTCTGTGAGGCAGATAATGCAGCAGTCCCTCGTCTCTCGTTGGAAAGAGATCCGTGCTCTCAGCTCGCAGAGTTTATTGTCCAGAGACTGAACATTAGCCAGTAAAATACTGGGAAGCGGGGGTCGGTTTGCGCGGCGTCTTACTCTGATGAGCACGCCGGCTCTGCTTCCCCTTCTCCGGCTGCGTTTCCGCGGTCGGACTGCGCAGACAAAGGGCTCCGCTGCCGTGTTTGTAAACAGCGGGTCGTCACTGAAGAATTTAAAGTCCGGTTTTCGGTGTGCGATTGCCGAACCAATGTCCAAAAGTGTCTGTCTGTCGTACGCAGTAAGGCAGACAACATCCAAGACAAAAAACACAAAAACTATAAACAGAACAAACAAAAAACTACAATGTTGTAACGGAGCTCGCAACGCAGCAGCCATCCTCGGCGCCATCTTGAGCACACAATAAAAGACACTTCAGTAGGTGGTCTGCACTCAATACAGTCAAAACTAAAGTCTAAATGTATCTGGTTGTTGAAACCACATATGTAAATTTTACTCCTTGCAACAATGCTAAAAATGTTTTACATGCGAGCGTGTTATAGGCTATATGACATAGCCAGATATGACGCCGCAGACGAGCAGCTGAGTATCTCAGGCAAACGCACAAACTACCGAAAGTAAAGTTGCAGGTGCTCAACATGCAATCATATTCATTAAAAGTAAAGAAACTGAATGATCTGACCAGTGCTGTTGCCACGCTCTCTCCTATTGCAGTCTTTGATTTATCATTTCAAATCAAAGACCGCAATAGGAGAGCACACGGCTCAATGATGATCAATAAAATGCAGCTCATATCTGTTTTTCGGTGACATGAACTCCAATAAATCTGCATATAGTACAGGAATTGAAGATCGGATTTATATATCCGTTTTGCGGAGATACATTTATGTGCCCAAGTGTAAATGAAATAGCTTTGATTTACACACAGTGCGTGTGTTCTCCAGGTCGTGCTTACCAGGTTGTTAATAAAAGCCGAAATGTGCCCAGATGTCTGCTTTTAGTTGGAGCATTTTAATTACTCTCACTCGTGTCTCGCCTCCCTCTGCCATTGTATGCTACCACGACAAAGCATGTGCTTTGACGTCAGAAAAGAATCAGTACATTAGAATCGGTTATGGTCTATTACTGAACCATCTGCATCGCGATGCATCGAAGAAACGATTAATTTCGACACCCGTAATATCGATGCTAAAACGATATATTGTGCAGCCCTATTCTGAAGGCATCTTACAACAGATCCCACAATCGCTATAAAAACGATTTATAGACTATCATGACAGAATGCTTGCAGATAGTTAACTCCACATCAGCTACATAAATTCATCAACTAACCATTCAGAAACGTCTTTTTGCAATCGACATGTTGTCACTTCTTCTTGAGTCTCTCCATCATTGTCCGACTCCGGTTTGAACATTAAAGGCTGAACAGTGAACAGTTTCTGATATTTTCAGTGAGTGTCTGCGTGAGGTAATCTGAGCTGCTGAAAACAAACTCTTGAAGCTCCGCCCTTTTTTTAGAAAGGGGTCCGTGGGCAGCAGAAAAGACACAAAATCAGCGCGTTTTTGCTCACTCTCAAAAAGTGACAATTTTTATCATGCAATGGAGTTTGTGGGATATTTTGAGCTGTAACTTCAGATACACGTTGATATAGCATCATATGCTATGTGATGCTTCACATAGCATCGTTGATGCTAATCGTGTTAATGAGACTTATTTTACATTGTTTTACAAAAAGTAGCACAATGAGACCCCTTTAATTCAGAACATGACCTTACTTGCTCCATTGTAGATGATATGATGAAATGTATTGCACTAACCTATAAAACCTGGAAAAAGGGACAGTCTATGAAAGCCTTTCCTAAATGGAAAAAACCCCCAAACATCTAAATGTAACCCTGCAAGTAGCTAGCACAAGGGTTGAACAACATAACTACAAAAATCATCCACAGTGCTTGAAGTATCATTTGGTGTGTGCTCCATCACTGCTGATCTATTGCTTCTCAAATCATCTCTCAGTGAAGCCCAGTGTGGTTGATCAAGCCCTTCTAACAACTGGAAGACATCACAAGTTAAACACTCATTATTTTAATTTGATGCTAATCATGTGTTAATGAGACTAATCCTTGCAATGATTCAGGTAATTTGCTTAATGGCTGCCCAGAGTACAGATTACGGTAATCAGTCACGTTTGATAAGACGTCTGTTGCACAGAGGGGAAATTCTCAGGTATGAATGTAATTCAACGGTGATAAGATACATTTCTTATTCCCTTTTACATCCAACTGAATTCAAAAAGATACTGCAAATGACAAAAAACTCCTGTTATGATCCTTTTGATAACAATCTGTCAGTTGAAGCTTGACCAGCATTGTCACTTCTTCCATGCAACCACAACAAAAACCTTTAACTGCATGTCAACAAAATGAGACAATGATTTCCATAAATATGCAAATTAGTGCACATTTAAATAAATAATACCTCTTTGCATTGTTAAACCAGTACAAATGTACTGTGATTAATCAACTGTGGAAGACTGGTTACATTAAGATGAAGTTCACTTATAGCTTTTCACTATGGGACATCATGCAAGACTTCTCATAAAAACAAGTATAAAGTGTCATATTTCCCTACCATTTATTATTTCATCTCTGATATTAAGGTGTTAAGGAGAGTGCTTAAGCAGAATAGATGGTTGTTCATAATGGAGACACAGATCTGTGCCCTGTTGTAGTGAGCATTGCCTCTCTGGAGATCCTGAGGAGTGACCCCCCCCCCCCCCACCCCCACCCCTACCCCTACCCCTACCCCCCGTGTTGACAAATGACAGCAGCATAATGACCTAAGCGTTAACAAATATAAATAGGTGCTGCTTACATTTAACTGTCATCAAAACAAATGCTTGTTAGGCGTTTATGACTTCCCATTTGAATGATGAATATCTTAATTATCTCATCACTGTTGCAAATCTGAATATTTTCCAGACTTCAGTTTTATTTTGTTTTCTTCATTTTGATGACAAAACTTATAAAGAACAGGAATGAATCTATTTTGTACAAAAATAATTAAACACATTTGACAAAATATGTATTTTACTATATCTTCTAATTAATAACAGTTATATTACGGTATATAACGTAATGGATGATGCGCATGACAATTTTAATTGCTCCCATTACAAGAAAACAAGGGCATATGCAAATTTGTCCCCAAACAAACAAACAGAAACAAAAGGGTTTTGTCATAGTATTTTAACCAGCTAAGACTTATAAGAGGCGACAATGAAGAGCATTTGTCACATAAATTGAAGGATAACCTATATTTCCCTTTTTAATCCTGCCTGAAATGTGTAAATACCCATATAGGGTCTAAAGGATTCTTTTCAGCCCAATATCTCACTGTAATAATGCTAGTCTATTGTGCCGGGCTGAGGCTTACACTTCTTAGCATGCTGAGTGACAATGGACTTATGTGGCGTTCAGATTTGGCAAAGAAGCTTTGGTGTCGCAGATTGCCACACAGCTCTGATATCTCACTGTGGCCGATACGCTTTGAAGCCTTACATGCTTTCAGCGGCGCTCTAGCATGAACCGTGTCCAAGCTTCCCACTCTGATAATGGAAACAGCCCCAATATCCTCCCATTGACTTACAGAGCAAACGCTTACACTTGCTATTATAGAGATTACAAAAGTGAACCCTAAGCCTGTTTTAATTCACATTATTGTTAGACAGCTAGATCTCTACTTAGAGGGGCATGTAGATTATAAAAGAGCTATATTAAGTGGATCAGTTCAATTTGTAATATTACACTCTAAAAAATGCTAGGCTAAAAACAACCATTGCAGGGTTATTTGGCAATCTAGTCCTGGGTAAATATTGGACAGCACATGCTGAGTTTGTTAGGTTTTATACATTAACCCATTTGCTAGGTTGTTTTTTGACAGTGCTGGGTCAAACAACCTGATACTGAAGGTTGTTCCTTTAAATAATAATAATAATTGAAAACGTTTTAGGAAGAGACAAAAGCAGTCTCTGTGAATCTGTGGGAAGAAAACTTGTATCAGTAGGCTATATATCTATTACAGCTCATTAAATTACAATCTTATGCTTATATTCATGTTTTATGCAATATTCAAGTTACACCAAAAACAGCTTTACCTTGTGTCATCTCGTATAGCGGACATATAAATTTCACCCAATTTAACAAATAGCGCAACCACAGCTGCAAGGTTAGCTTACTACATTTTCTCTGCTAAAGTGTAAGATCTTTCCACTAATATTTGTAGCATTTGTAAATGTATTGAGGTTGTATGGACATTTGAATGTGTGTAAGAAATATGTCTCACTTGGTTCTTGTTGCTCCAGAGAAAATGAATAACGGTGAGTGGGCAACAACTTTAAATACACACAGTGCACAAAATGAGAATAATACTAAATATTAGCAAAATGACAATAATCAAATAAAGATACCAACAGAAAGAAAGCACATAGTGTTATATCCAAGTCTTCCAGCATTCATAAGTTTATATTTACATGCAAATGTTGTGTTTTTCTTTGCTAAAACACATTTATATGTAAAATATGGATTTGGATGAAAGTTTAATGTATTTATATGAAAAATAAGGATTATATGCACGAAATGAAACATCTCTTGAGTGCATGTTGTGAGGAGGAACTTAAGGATGAAACATCTAGGAAATGAAAAAATAACTCCTCATAAAACACATTAGCCATCCCCTGATGAACCTAAATGTGCATGTAAACATTTTAACAAAGCAGAAAACCTGAGAGCTGTGGGCTGAGGAAATTCAGAATAACACTATCAATGTGGCATGCTAGCTAGTTTTTTATGAGGAATAAATATGGCCACCAATTTCTTAACAATGATAATCTGTGAATCTTTTGGGTTCAGTAAAAATTAGGTTAAGCTACAGGACATTAGCACACATTCAATTGTGTTTTTTGTCGTAAACAAATTATATCATTTTTGTCAGTGTTCAGGCTAGGCTGTTTTAGCTATTGTGCTAAAGAAAAAGGAAACAGAATTAATGTTAACATGTTAAATGTTGCTTTGTTTTAATAAGTTGAATTGATCTCAAGATCTTGTAATGTCAACCTTATCCTAGGTTGACAATATGTCTGCAAGGAAAATATTCAGCATGACAGAGTTTAGACTGACAACAAAGGCACTACATTCATCATATTTCACTGTGCCAACTGTGTGAATGCATCCACGCCGGCCCTTCCATTGAATGACTCCCAGTTGTTTGTGCCTCCCTCAGACTGCAGTAGTTTATGAAGCCATCTACTGATTGGAGTTGGTATTACACCTGCATTTTTTATCCATTTGACTGTTGTTCTCTGCCCTGTGTAGTTCCCACTTGTATTAACAAGAGCTCTTGGAATAACATGCATCATAATCTGCAACATATTCCCTTCATAATCTAAAAAAAAAAAAACACCTAAAGAGGATGAATATGAACCTCTTCTTTAAGCTGCTTTCATACAGGCAGATGAATGAAAATGGAGCAATTACTATATTGAGGTCATGATGGTAAGAAGTGGATCATATTCCTTTGAGAGGCCCATCTTTATGTTGAGGGACACAGGAAAATTGTAGACTTAATGTTTTGAATGATTATAAAAAAGACTGAAAACCATTGCCCATCTAAAATGTTTGTATTTAGAAGATGTGAGGCCAGTGGCATTTTAATACATTTGGCATGTATATATATTTCAAAAACTACTACTACTGAATATATATAAAATGATTTATGATAAAAAAATAGACATAATGAAATAAGTATTTTGAAAATGTTCTCTTAAATGTTAAGACCGCATAAAGTTGTAGTTAGGAGGACTGTTGTAAAATAGGAGTTACACATTTAACTTATGCTTTTTCTTTCAAATTAACAAATGCACATTATTCTATCAATAATTTGTTTTATTTATTGTATCAGTTGCAGTCTCTCACAGCATTTGAATTTTAGGCCAATGTCGGTGAAATCATCCTTCCTTGAAACAAAGTAATTAAATTATTTTTTTTATCAAATAAAACAATTTTAGAATTAAAATTAAGATAATTTTATATCAACAACTTTTATGTAAACCTGTTTTGAGTTCAGTTTTAAAGGTAGGAATCTTTAAAAGTAATATGGAAATGTCTGCAAATGGTGCATCATCATATGCAAATGCGTAATGCAATAATCTAAACTGCTTCTTACGTTTTTATAGTATTTGTTTAGTATACAAAAAGAGTGTTTATATTCCCTCAGGCTAAGGTGAAAAGCAGAAATAAAAAAATTATAAAAAATAAAAAATATTTACGCATTTTATAAGAAACATTTTATATGTAATATGAATTGAAAATCATAAATTATGGGGACTTTGACAACTTACAGGATCCAATAAATCATGACTTTATAGCATAAACAATGACTTCTCAAACAAATGTCACAGTAACTTGTGAAACTTATCCATCATCCTTGTACCCATAAAGATTCTAGCTCACGTATAACTTAAAGTTGAATGGATGTCTTGTACTTTCTCCTGTATTGTGCAATCAAAGTTGAAACTCTCTGGATTGCATGCTCTTAACAGGACCTCAGTACTCCTCGGAGTCTGCTCAAGAAATATTGCTGTGCATCAGAGAAAAGCCTTGAGGGGAAACGGGAGTCTGTTTGTCAGAGAAAGTACCAGAGCCTCAACCTGCGTCACTTTGGATTCCTCCACACGCTACATGATCCTCCCCATTCCCCGCTAGCCTGGAGACAAAAATCCGGGCAGAGAGGCCCGCAATAACACATAGACGTGACAAATGATTGATTCCTTCCTAATTCTCTCAAATAAGATGTGTGGGGATGAGAAGAACTATAAAGGGCAGGGAGAAGCGGAGAACGGGCTGAAGTGGAGAGTGATTAGTAATGCCACCCTGTGTCAGGTAAACTCCCTGCTTGTAGCTAACTGGACATGTCAGGCAAGCTAAATGTTATGCTGTAAGCCTATGACAATGGGGTTAAAGATGTGGCCTAGAAATGCTTGGCTTGGATGGGATGAGGGGGAACAAGTCATTGTTCTGTGAAACATCATGCTAATTGTCGGAAGGGAAGATCCTAGTCGTGAACACGAGGAGGCTAGAACTTTGAAACAAAGTAAGAAAGAAAAGCACTGGTACATTTCCCTGAGCCCCATGTTTTTCCACAATTGAATCTGAACAACAATGGATTAGTGAAGCAGCAAGTGCTAGCTTTTACTGTGACATTGATGTAGAATAGAATTTTAGGCCATTTTAGGCACCATTTGTATGTAAAGGAGTTAAATAAGAAGATTTAGCAAATCATATTAGGCCATAATGCCCATCATTTTTTAACACTATTAATAAGATGATTTTTAACTGAGATGTTATCATAGATTACCTAGCATATCATACCTTTAGGCTTTGTAAATAATTACATCAGGACGTCAACAAGATGCTCAGTTCAGTATGAAACCCAGGCCGGGTTGTCTTATTCTGGTGCGAAGTGCAAAGTCGCTGATAACAGCCATCCCACACAACACTTGACCAGTCCAAACTTGACTGCTAAGATGCTTATTTAAGTGATTTTTATAGAGTCTGACAAAGGAGTATACATTTCCCCAAGTGTTTTGAGCCATCAGGTCATTCAAAAATCATTCCAAACTGGCTTCATTAGTGCTTTACAATCCACAGCAAGCAAGCCAAAGGTGACATGACAAGAAAAATGTGATGAAAGAATAAATGTACTTAACCAGAAGGCCCTGGGCACACTACAAGCATTTATTATTTAAAATCATATTTGTTGTTATGTTAAAATATGCTTAAAGGGGTCATGAACTGAAGCATCTAATTTTCCTTGAGCTTTTGACCAAACCAGAGGTGGAAAGTAACGAAATACATTTACTCGCGTTACTGTAATTGAGTAGTTTTTCTGTGTACTTCTACTTTTTTAAGTAGTTTTTAAAAATCTGTAATTTTACTTTTAAGTATGTTTTGTTTGAAGTATTGTGCTTCGCTACATTCTAAACCACATCCGTTACTGAGTAAAAATAAATAATACAAAGGGGGGAAAATCGCGATCCGGAAACGACTGCATTGAATTGAAGGGCGAGAGAACGAATATGCAAAAATCACAAAAAGATGGAGACGGATGGACAAGACAGACGTCAGACCCAGCTGACTTTAAAAGTCATGTAAGGATGAGAAGCTATTCAAAGTGGAAGGGAGGTGGTGAAATGAAAAACTTACCTTTCACCAATATCTTCGGACAGGAGAAACACACGTACTTCAAATTTCCCACGATCGAAGAGGGCGCTAATACGCATGTGCGAAGCAAATATCACAGATTAGACTTGTTGAGCACTCAGGTTATTTGATGTGTCTCAAATGTACCCCTGTACCAACTGTACTCGGTCTACCAGACTTAAGTAGGCCTACGCGATGCTTGTGGTGTTTAACGTCTCAAAAAACATATGTGGGCATTAACATACAGTATGAACATTTCCAGAGCTGATCTGAGACCCCCTAATGAACATTTTCATCATTTTATTTGATTAAAAGCCATTATCAAATACACAGATCTTCCCTGAAATAGGTCCTCACTAAAACCCGTCAAAATAAACGGTTTAACTAGATGAAATTGTGACAGAAATATATTACTATTGTAGGCCTATAGAATACTTGTCAAAATAATAATATTAATAATAACAACAATAAAAATATTACATAATTTAAACATATTTAAGAATATATTTTTAAATTCATGGTTTAATTTAGTATAACAGCAGTGCTTTTCCCAAACAAATGAAAGGATAAGTGTTTGATTACTACCGTTTTGGTAATGTATTAAATCATAAAAAGAAACAATTCTTAGGACTCTATTATTCTTAAAGTTGTTAATCTAATTCATAATTTATTTAGTTCATTAGACATGTTTTATTGAAAATTTAATTTAAAAAAAAAGAATTAAAAAATGGTTTCAAGTTTGTTATAATAAAGCATTTGTTCAACCAAAAAAAAAAAAATCAGTTTTCATTCATTTAATGCCATTTTAACTGGTGATAATAATAACCATAATCAAATAATACAGTTTATTTATTAAATAATTAATACCGTGATGCTGTGAAACTGATGTTTTCATATCGTGAAAATCTCATTCTATTACAACCCTACATGGGAGAGTCCCCCACCCCGCTGTTAAAAAAGGTAACTCAGTAACTTTTACTACATTTTAAATGAACTACTTTTTACTTTTACTTGAGTAATTTTTTAGACAAGTACTTTTACTTCTACTTAAGTTAAATTTAATTGAAGTAATAGTACTTTTACTTGAGTAGAATATTGTGTTACTCTTTCCACCTCTGGACCAAACGTTTTGAGACGCCTGCCTTTAAATGCACATAAACTTCCCATTCTTAATCTGTAGGGTTTATTATGGAGTTGGCCCACATTTGCAGCTATAACAGCTTCAACTGTTTAAGGAAGGCTTTCCGCAAGGTTTAGGAGTGTGTTTATGGGAATTTTTGACCATTCTTCTAGAAGCGCATTCGTGAGGTCAGGCACTGATGTTGGACGAGAAGAACTGGCTCGCAGTCTCCACTCTAATTTATCCCAAAGGTGCTCTGTCGGGTTGAGGTCAGGACTCTGTGCAGGCCAGTCAAGTTCCTCCACAACAAACTTGCTCATCCATGTCTTTATGGTCCTTGCTTTGTGCATTGGTGCGTAGTCATGTTGGAACAAGAAGGGGCCATCCCCAAACTGTTCCCACAAATTTGGGAGCATGAAATGTCTTGGTATGCTGAAGCATTAAGAGTTCCTTTCACTGGAACTAAGTGGCCAAGCCCAACCCCTAAAAAACAACCCACACCATAATCCTCCCTAAACCAAACTTTACACTTGGCACAATGCACTCGTCCATCGGATTGCCAGACAGAGAAGTGTGATTCGTCACTCCAGAGAACACGTCTCCTCTGCTCTAGAGTCCAGTGGCTGTGTGCTTTACACTACTGCATCCGACGCTTTGCATTGCACTTGACGCAAGGCTTGGGTGCAGCTGTTTGGCCATGGAAACCATTCCATGAAGCTCTCTACGCACTGTTATTGAGCTAATCTGAAGGCCACACAGAGTTTCGAGGTCTGTAGCTATTGACTCTGCAGAAAGTTGGCGACTTCTGCGCAATGTGCGCCTCAGCATGCGCTGACCCCGCTCTGTGATTTTACGTGGCCTACCACTTCGTGGCTGAGTTGCTGTTGTTCCCAATAGCTTCCACTTTGTTATAATACCACTAACAGTTGACCGTAGAATATTTAGCCATGAGGAAATTTCACGAATGGACTTATTGCACAGGTGGTACCACGCTTGAATTCACTGAGCTCCTGAGAGCAACCCATTCTTTCATAAATGTTTGTAGAAGCAGTCTGCATGCCTATAGGTACTTGATTTTATACACCTGTGACCATGGAAGTTATTGGAACACCTGAATTCAATGACTTTGTCCCAATACTTTTGGCAATATAGTGTATAAGAGGTCATTGTACTCTAAGAATATCCTGTAAGCTTCAGAACTAAAAACTTCCTTGTTAGTCCAAAGACAGCTTTTATTGTAACCAAGCCCAAATAACGACTCGTTATGGAGTGTGGCTATAGGTGAAAGACGAAAATCAACGCCTACTTCATCATTGCAACTTTGGCCCCGCCCTCTGGTGTGTTAGTGAGATGATGAGGAGAGAAGAGTGATACAGGATCACTGGACTACAAACAAATAACATTACCTTCCAAAACATCCTAATGCTAGGAATGTGGTTATTTATTTTCAACAATATGAATGTCTCGGTCTCAGTTGAGTATTGTTTATTTGTATCCGGTACATTTTACTGTGGATTCTTGGTAAATCAGTCGCAAATTCAGCGCAGGCTTTGCAAACAGACTTCTGTGGCACGGACTCGACAGTAATGCGACAACATGTAAGTAACCGTGTTCATTCTAACGCCTGATCTGTGATTTCTGAAATATCGATTTCTCGATTTTAATCGGTTCTCATTTTTATGAAACAATATCGATTCTTAAATCCCAAGAACTGATTAGTCATCCTGTTTTCATTTGATGAATGAAACAAACATTGTAGCGCACCTCCCATCTAATAAATCACAATAATCTTTGTGCTTTGTTAGCCTACTATTGATATGAAACAAAGTCTCAGATTTCAAATTACGTCCATTTTATTACAAATTTCAAAAACATAAATTACTTTTTGGCGCTGTGACGTGAGATCGCTCTGGCGCAGCTCAGCTCAAGAGAAGCTGGAGCGTATGTGAACTCATTCACTTTAAAGGGTCAGGGTGTAGCATTAGGCTTTGTATCAGTAGAAACCCGGTAGTATATTCAAATTATGGTACTTTCCCCCCTCATATCCCCCTGAGACGAGAGAATTATGCATTTTATTTCTGGAAAAATTCCTCCGATGACGGAAATGTCATTTTGCGTCATCGGAGGATTTTTTTGGCCAGAGGCAAAGACTACAGCCACTAGATGGAGCTGTTCCGCATGTTATCAACCCATCCATAGGGGAGAGATGTCACGCACAGAATGTAAGACACAGACGGCCGCACGGACAATCATAATAACGGAGCACGGTGCAGAGTAAAGTGAGTGTTTCAACTTTTCAATGAATTCCTGTGATAGTTTAGCTTCCATATGCGATCTGAAAACGTGCCAGACTCACGCTTAACGTTACCTCAGCTCTGCTCATCTCTTCGTGAGGAATGAAATCTGACACTGCTGCGTCTGTGACATGACTTTCGTTCGGCTCACTCACACTTTATTGAAAAGACACTTTCAGTTTTTAATTGTCGTGTTTATTCTCTAACTGAACAAAATGATTGTATTACTATGAAGATCAAAACGACGGTGTACGGAGTGGCCTCATAGGGCAGCGAAGCAAGTGCATTCTGGGAGTTGTTGTCTTTCATCCATATGAGACACAAATACATTTTCTGTCTTTTCTCAGTCTAGAAGGCACCAAATTCAAATATAATTTCACATTTCTACTGCATAAATGACCCAGTTTAAATACAAAGCTTAATGGTAAATCACTGAAGTTACCCTTTAATAGGCTACCAGTTACACAGCGCGAAATAAACATGAATGAGCATCTGAAAGTGTTAAAAGATACAGTACAACTTACCGAAATCAGCATCATGTCACATGAAATCGCTCAATCAGTGTTTCAACTGTGGAAAGACTTCAGTCAGTAAAAAAGCTTGTGAACAATTTTATGTAACGTCACATTTACCTCAGAAAAACCATATCCAGTGTCCATAAACTCGTTAGTCAGCAAGAAAAAATAACTCTGTTTTGCTAAATATATGCACTATTACATAGGCTATTCATTATCATTTTTAATGTTCTTCAATATTTAATGCATGCATGTATGAATTAATTATAACTTTATTATTATTATAAAAAACCTCATTGAGTGTAATTTAAGTGTTTGTATACAAATCAGTTAATTTTTACCTTCAATATAGGCTAATAGTAACTCCCATAGTTTACAGCATTAGTTCAGAGATTTGTTTTCCTTGGGCAAATTTGCCATATATTGTACCTAATATATATCCAAAATAATCAATATTGAATCAAATCTAATCGAAATCTAATCGAATTGCAAGCTTGTGAATCGAAAGTGAATCGAATTGAGAAATTTGGGTCAGCCCTAGTAAAAACATTCTCAAAGTTTTTGAGAGAGTTCCACATGCAATACTTATAGCTATTTCATATGCAAAGATGTTAGTCAATCATAGCAGTAGGGCTGGGTATTGTTCAAAATCTTTCGATCCGGCCAATTTCGATACCTCAGTTTCGATACGGTTCCTAACGATACTTTTTTCGATAGAATATGTTTTAAAATCCATTTCAACATCAACAAAAATACATTAAACACAAAAACTTTAATTTTTCACCTTAATTAAAACAAATTCTGTTAACACTTCTCTCAGGGTAACATTATTAATAAAACTGGTTGTGCTTTTTGTAAGGGTGCTCCGATCAGGATTTTTGGAGCCGATCACAGGAAGCATTATCAGCCGATACTATCACCGATACCGATCTATTTGAAGCCTTCTTTTTATCATGTAGAATTATTTATAGGGAATTTTACAGACATTCATTCAGGGCCTGAATTTTATTTCTGACAATGGGTGACTCTTGTCATATAAATGTATATAATTATCTCACCTAAATATTTAATCATGCAGTGCATTTTTGTTTTTAAAGACACATTTTCAGGTAGGTCTAACATCAGTATTGAGGTAAGAAATACTAAAGACATTTAATAAGAAATCAAATGTAAATTAATATTGGTCTTCCCTGAATAAATTAAATTAGATTAATCCTTACACTTAAGGTTGCAAAAGTTAGTCATTCAAGAGCAGTGAGTGTCATAAAGGTTAATCAAACAACACAAGACAAGGCAAACTCAGAGACAGCAGCAGTTTATTCGACTGCTGTCACTTTAAGAGCGAACACGGATACGGTTACATGCAGTTGCACAAATGTTCACTCGCGAGTCACGACGGGGTTTGTGTGCATACTCGTCAAGACGGTAATTTAGTACATACATTTGTGTGTATTAGACCATTTTAGTGCAATTTGTACTCGCAAGCTTTTTGTGAGATGGCCTGTGTGAGTGTGTGTGTGTGTGCGCGCGCGCGTGCTCACGGTCTCTTGGAGAGCGTGCGAGTGATGAGCGATTTGAACACTGGCAAGGAGATTCACTCGCGCTGTTTGCGAACTTGCGTCTCACAGAAAGTTTTCCTTTTGCCTTCTTGTGTCTTCTTGGCTTACAATAGTGGTGTTAGGGAGGTCAGGTGTTTGAAAAACACAACAAAACATTACACATTAATGGAATGTTGTTAAATCAAATAATCATAAATGCATACTTTTCTTTGAAAATGTAACTTCAATATATATAAAAATTGTGAAAGCAGCGTGAGACCTAAAGCTTTTTAACCTTCACCTAACAAGTGTCTCGCCTGGTAAACTACAGTCAGTGTTTACAAATTAACATGATTTAGGTGATGCCAAGTTCAATTCTTTGTTTGCGGAGCTATTTCTGAATCGTTTAAATTTCCAGTCATTCGAGCGAGCTGGAAAGAAGGAGTGAACTAATAGTTCATTTCTGGAGTCTTTTAGCAGTGGCCATTGGCTGGGCAAACAGCAGATGTGATAGACTGGTTTCAAATTGCAGATGATAGATGCAAATTGCTGCCTTTGACCACTTTCCAGTGTCCAATCTGACTGCGAGAGAGGTCTTGATTTCCTCTCTTAGCATCAGAAGGGTTCATACACATAAAATGCAACGATGTTGAAACTTTTCAGGAGATCTGTTAAGTCAAGTGACTGACCCTTCTGGTGATGAAGTTGTTATTTGTGGGATACTTATGCAACATTTAGTCAAAAGATTCAAATTGCAAGATGACCATTCCTATCATGGGCATCTCGCTTGAGGTTGATTTATTTCAAATGCTCTATACATTATCATAGTCGATGTTCAGTTATTTGAGGGTCAATATAAACTGAATGTACTGATTGTTTTTGAACTAGAAGGTCAAAGGCTGATTGAAGTAATTGTCAATCATAATATGCAAAGACATGTTAATATGTTCTGAAGGCTTTGATAAATCCAGCTCGTAGCCACGAAAATAAAAGCTATTGTATGTGGTGTAACCGTCATTTGCTGGCGATCCCCTTCACTGAATCCCATTCTGATGAAACCCTCTATATCCATTTTAAGCCTGACTCCTCTGATTAAACTCTTTTACATGATGAGTGTGTGGGGGTGTGCAGGGGAGGTGATTTTATAAAACGGTGATAAGTGTAATTACTCCTGTTGCTAATTGTTCTTGTAAAATTGATGCACTCACCATCATTAGCAAGTCGCTGCACTACCGCTACCGCTAGCCCCCACCCGATCAATTATTCAGGCCCATTTGCCTTTGAATCTGTCACTGACACTTTAGATTGTGAGCGTTAGCTTGTAGCAGCACTTGGATACATGGTAGACAGGGGTGGCCCCCCTGAGAGAGATACTTTCAAGAAGCCTATTTCCTGTACAGCTCATGTCACTTAAAATCAGGAGGAACCTCTTCAGCGAGTTCATGTTCCCTTGTCTTAAATAAATAAACGGATATCTGTTGAAACCATATTACACCCACAGGTCTTTTAAAATACAACATTGTCTGACTGCAGCAGGCATGTGAAATACAAAAGCAGTTTAGAGACGGATTAGTGAGACTATAGCTGTGACTCAATCCTGAGAAACAGAAAGGTCAATGTTTTTAAAGGGGTAGTTGATCAGCGCTTTTTTTTCCGAAGGCTTGATTGTGTTTATGGGGTGCACTGTAACATGGGTTCATGGCATGCTTTGTTTAAAAAACAAAACAAAAACTAGGAATGGGCGATATAAACGATATGCGATATAAACAATACAAAATTGGCCTACGATAGAGATTTTAATTCTATTTAAATCTTAATTCTTAATTGCATAAATTTGCGATAATGCATGTTGATGACAGAATCTACCCTCAAAATTTAGAGCCACGAGCTGCAACTGATTGCAACGCATCATCATATTCGTCATCTTGAGTAAATATAGCTGAAAGCGAAATGTAAAATAATTATTGAAGAATTGTTAAACGTTAGAAAATTGTATTAGGCTACTAAAAAAAAAAAACATTATTTCCTTGGCCCACCCGATCTACGCCAGTGGTTTGTGATAGTAAAGGATGTTGAGAGTTGGGACATGCGGCGGGAGCGTAGACCACCCTGTTTGTTGATATACGCAACGGCCGCAGTACTGTCTGTCCGGACCAGAACGTGCTTGTCTTTGAGCGGCATTTTGAAGCGGCTGAGAGCAAGATGAACTGCCAGAAACTCCAGGCAATTGATATGCCATTGCAGTTGGGGCCCCGTCCACAGACCCGAAACTGCAAGCCCGTTGTACGTGGCACCCCAGACGGTGAATGAGGCATCCGTGGAGACAACAGAATGCCTGGACACTTGTTCTAGAGGCACTCCTGCCCGTAGAAATGAAGGGTCCGACCACGGGCTGAAGGTTTGGCGGCATCTCGGCATCACTTGGACACAGAGGGACCCGCTGTGCCACGCCCATCTCGGGATTCGGTCATGTAGCCAGCGTTGAAGCAGTCTCATATGGAGCAGTCCTAGCAGCATTACTGTGGCTGCTACTGCTATATGCCCCAGGAGCCTCTGAAATTGTTTCAGTGGTACCGCTGTGCTACGTTTGAACGAATTCAAGCAGTTCAACACCGACTGGACGTGCTCCTCGGTGAGGCGCTGTCATGCCGACCGAGTCGATCTCCATCCCGAGAAAAGAGATCCTCTGTATGGGACAGAGTATGCTCTTCTCCCAGTTGACCCGAAGACCCAACTGGCTGAGGTGCCGAAGCACCATGTCCCTGTGTTCGCACAACTGACCCCGCGACTGGGCAAGGATCAGCCAGTCGTCGAGATAGTTGAGAAGGTGAACATCATGCTCTCTCATGGGAGCAATGGCCGCCTCCGCGACTTTAGTAAAGACACGTGGCGACAGGGACAGCCCGAAGGGCAGGACTTTGTACTGATATGCTCGTCCGTCGAATGCAAAGCGTAGAAACGGTCTGTGTCAAGGGAGAATCGAGAGGTATGCGTCCTTCAGGTCGATCGCTGCAAACCAATCTTGGGGACGGACGCACCTGAAGATGCGTTTCTGCGTCAACATTCAGAATGGCATCCTGTGCAGGGAGCGGGTACAATGAAGTACGGGCTGTAGAACCCGGACTTCATATCGGCTGGAGGGACTGGCTCTATCGCGTCCTTCGCCAGTAGGACAGCGATCTCCGCCTGAAGTACAGGGGTGTTCTCCCTCGTCACAGACGTGAAGTGAATGCCCCTGAACTTGGGGGGACGCCGGGCGAACTGAAT
Source organism: Romanogobio albipinnatus (assembly GCA_023566225.1). Lineage (NCBI taxonomy): Eukaryota > Metazoa > Chordata > Actinopteri > Cypriniformes > Gobionidae > Romanogobio > Romanogobio albipinnatus. Next base: position 36,727,226 of record CM042242.1, read on the forward strand.
CGCATAGCCGAGTCTAATGGTACGGATGAGCCAGCGAGACAGGCTGGGGAGCGCTAGCCAGGCCCCCAACGACCGTACAAGCGGGGTCATCGGCACCACAGACGTACCCGCAGCGGGGCAGCGTAGCGGAACGCAGGGACCCGTGGACGACATGGGAGTGGTCCGTGGAGAGGTCTGGGTGAGAGACACACAAACCTGCATCCGCTAGGGGGGCAGGCGAGTATGAGGAAGCACACTGAGTGCGTCCTGACAGCCAGCGCCCCCCGCACTGGGGCCAGTGGCGGAACAGAAAACACAGAACAAAAAATTCTCCCCCGGCCCTCCTCCGGGGGAAGGAGTGGTGCTGCAGCCATCTCCTGAAGAGCAGTTTCCTCCATCTCTGGGCGCCCCGTCTCAGGGTCTCTTATGACGGTGCGGAGGGAGGAGCCACCAGGTCTGTTTCTGGCACTAAAGGGTGTCGTCCACGACCTGGTAAGCTCCTCATGCACTTCCGGAAAGAATAGCACTGGGGCGGGACGCTGAGAACCAGCGCAAGCCCAACCTTCCATGCAAGCCCAACCTTTTCGGCGGCCCGGGAAAGCATAGCCGTCAACTCAGGGTCCGACTCAACTGCAGCCACTCTCCCAGAGGGAGGCAGTACATTTACATTTACATTTATGCATTTGGCAGACGCTTTTATCCAAAGCGACTTACATTGCATTCAAGGTACAGATTTTACATATTTGTCAGTTCTTGCTTTCCCTGGGAATCGAACCCATGACCTTGGCGTTGCTAGCGCCATGCTCTACTGTTTGAGCTACAGTACAGCTGAATCATCATCCTCCGAGGACTGGAACTCCCCCTCCGATGCAGCAATCGACATCTGCTCGTCCGCGGGTGCCCCGAAGGAAATCGGCGGCCGCCCATGGGAGGGACCAGCGGCTTCCTCCGGAAGCACCACCGGCTGCGGCGCTTGTGAGGGTTCAAGGGCCTGCGGAGGTATGCTCGGCGGGTTTGCCCTGAACGTGATCCTCAGGTCACCCCGGCCATCCGTCGAAGTAGGTCTATCCTGGGGGATAGCTCTAGATCAGCCAACCAAGCACTTCCAATGATGATGAAGTATGATGAAGTGCTGGGTTGTCAGTTCTTGCTTTCCCTGGGAATCGAACCCATGACCTTGGCGTTGCTAGCGCCATGCTCTACTGTTTGAGCTACAGTACAGCTGAATCATCATCCTCCACCATCCTCCACCATCATCCACCAACCCAGCACTTCATCATAATCTCTCCATTCAGCTAGGATCATCAACCATAACTCCGTCCAGGACAGCCAGGAACCTTGGAGTTGTGATTGATGATCAGCTAAAATTCACTGACCACATCACTGCAACATCCCGGTCCTGCAGATTTGCATTATACAACATTAGGAAGATTAGACCCTTCCTATCAGAGCAGGCCACACAACTCTTGGTCCAAGCTCTTGTTCTCTCCAGACTGGACTACTGTAATGCTCTTCTAGCAGGCCTTCCGGCATGCACTATCAAACCCTTGCAACTGATCCAGAATGCAGCGGCGAGGGTGATCTTTAACAAGCCGAAGAGAGCACACGTCACACCTCTCTTCATCAATCTCCACTGGCTGCCAATAGCCGCTCGCATCAAATTCAAGGCACTGGTACTCGCCTTCAAAGTAACCACTGGCTCTGCACCAATATACCTAAACTCGCTTGTTCAGACTTACACACCCTCCAGGAGCTTACGTTCTGCCAGTGAACGACGCCTTGTGGTGCCATACCAAAGAGGCATGAAATCACTCTCACGGACCTTTTCCTGGACCGCCCCCACCTGGTGGAATGACCTGCCTATAGCAATTCGAGCAGCCGAGTCTGTAGCCATTTTCAAAAAACGGCTAAAGACACGTCTTTTCCAGCAGCACCTGATCAATCAAGAATAGCACTTATCACTCTATTCATTCTCTGTCTGTCTAATTTATTTATAAAAAAAAAAAAAAAAAAAAAAAAAAAGTTCTGTGTTAGATTAACTGAGACTTGTTACAGCACTTGCATATTGTTGCCCTTGACTGTTCTAGTTGCTTCTATTGCTCTCATTTGTACGTCGCTTTGGATAAAAGCGTCTGCTAAATGACTAAATGTAAATGTAAATGTAGATCGAGGTATGGGGAGGGGGACTCCACCTTCCCGGCGGTAGGCGCGTCTCGACCTAAGCACCGAGATAGTCATGTTCCCGCAGTGAGAACATGAACTATCCACAAACGCTGCTTCAGCGTGCTGTACGCCCAGGCACGTGAGACAGCGATTGTGACCGTCAACGGGCGAGAGGGAACGACCGCATCCAGAAACGCATGGGTGGAATGACATCTTGAAAAAGACGCAGTGTCACACCCGTGTTGCTCTTTTTGTGAGGAAACGCTCTTTTAGGAAAGTGCTGAAGCACCCAGGGACAACCACGGCAACACACAGGGAATAGTGCAGCCTGTGTTTGCACTCACTTAGAAACCACGCCCTCACGAGACCAACAGTGTTGCTGTGAGAACAGCAGTTTGTTTAATGCAGCAGTGGTGAGCGGTCGTGCTGTTGTGTGCCTTAACGCTAGCAGAAGCGTCCTCTTCTCTCTTTCTCTCTCTCTCTCTCTCTCTCTCTCTCTCTCTCTCTCTCTCTCTCTCTCTCTCTCTCTCTCTCTCTCTCTCTCTCCCTCTCTCTCTGTTTTAGCTGAAAGCAGCAGTCTGTAGCTCTTCATCAATGGCGTTCGGCTCCGAAGTGAATGACGTCAGTGCGTTGCTCTCGCTTCCTATTTACACCCGCGGGGCGGAGCGCGAGATGCAAATCTCGCACGCGAATGGCCCATTGGCCCGTTCTCTAAATCTTGAAGCTGATAGGGGCTCTCTGAAGTGATCCCAATTCGTCGGTACAACCTACGTACGTCGAAGTGACCGACTGAAAGGGAACTGGGCCCCCGACTGAACCTGGTTTCTCCCAAGATTTTGGATTTTTCTCCATTCTGTCACCTGATGGAGTTTGGTTTCTTTGCCACGGACGCCTCTGGCTTGCTTAGTTGGGGACACACTTAAAACTCAACAATATTATTGATCTGACTGTACTGTGTATGACGCTGTTGTATGAGAACTGATCTGAGCTGACATAATTTTTTGCAGAACATGCTTTATAGACGAAATGAACTAATTTCACAATTGATGATCTTTAAAATGGAACTAAATCAACACTGAACTGACTTCATCATGATCCTGTTATCACTGTAAGGCTGATTTGAAACAATCTGTATTGTATAAAGTGCTATATAAATAAAGGTGACTTGACTTATTATCATTCACTAAAATTAAAACCATAAAAAATATTTTCATTAACTAACATTAAGTAAAAAAATAAAATAGCCTATAAAAAACTGACAATATAAAAATCAAATCTAATTCAAAATATTATCAAAAACTATAAACCTAAATAAATGATACTAAAATATAACAGTGAAGATATGCCATAAAACATATCTCCACTGAATGCACTTCTCTCCGATTTTTTAAGCCATGCCATCGTAGACCTTTCTGCAGAGTCGGGGGGTATTACCGGAACCTTCTAGACCTTTCAGTATTCTAGACTGTGACACTGACCTTTTCCAATTCAGCTTTCTAAGTGAACTTAGTCCAGTGTGTGTGTGTGTCTGTCTGTTTGTGTATGCGTGTGTGTTTTCGCTCTGCACTAACAGACAGTGCAAGCTGGCAGGACGGCAGTGGATCCATGGCAGCTGTTTTGTTCAATGTTTCATGCTCTCAGCCACAGCTGCTCCAAATGAGAGTTAATATTGCAGGGGGGCCCTTCCACTCCGGACTGGCCTTGTCACATACACTGAGTGTCAGCTCCTCTCCCTATGACACTGGCTGAGAGGACACTTCTCTCCCTCTCTCTCCCTCCATCTCTGGGAGACAGTCAAGGAGTCTGTCTGTCCTCTCCGATCTGGTCTAGGAGACAGAGTGAGTGTGAATGTTGTCCTCCAGAGAAAGAAAGAGAATAGGCCCTGAAAATATGCAGACTGCTGACATAGGCTTCTTTGCATCTACTGGTCAGCTTCAGTGTTTGTGTGAAGTGAAATATGCCTTCTGGCTGATGGGACGCACAACAAACAGCTGTGCCGCAACGGTGCTTGCTAAAAGTATGCAGTGGACACTATTAAAGGCAATACTATGTGAATCCGAGATCATTTTAGTGAACCTTGCCAGCCTATTTGATAACGATTAAACTAGTTCTGATAGCACATGCTTATCGATATGAAAGTGAAACATACCATTTAAATATTTTACATTTTGAAATGTATAAACATTCTAAACTTGCTCTTTTTTGTTGTACTGCTGTTCTCTGTGGAATGTTACATCACATTTTGAATCATGCAGAGTCTGCATAACAGACATAACATTTACGCACACACACACACACACACACACACACACACACACACAAACACACGTGTCTGATTTGCTATCTTTGTGGGTACTATAGACGTAATGGTTTTTATACTGTACAAACTGTATATTCTATCCCCTTACACTAAACCTACCCATCACACAACGTTCTGTGTGTGTGTTTTAAAAATGATTTGAAAAATGTCTTATGCTCACCAATAATTTTGTGAAATATTATTATAATTCAAGATAACAATTTATCTTTTAATATATATATAAAAGTAATTTATTCCTGTAATGGCAAGGCTGAATTTTCAGCATCATTACTCCAGTCTTCAGTGTCACATGATCCTTCAGAAATCATTCTAATATGAACTGATTTGATGCTCAAGAAACATTTCTTATTATCATCAACGTTGAAAATAGTTGTGCTGCTTAATCTTCTTGTAGAAACCATGACAATTTTTTTTTTTCAGGATTCTTTGATGAATAGAAAGTGCAAAAGCATTTATTTGAAATAGAATTTTCTTTTCTATAACTGTAAAAGTCTTTATTGGCAAGTCTGATCAATTTAAAAGTTAGTAATAGTAATACAGGCATACATATATACATATATATATATACATACATACACTCACCTAAAGGATTATTAGGAACACCATACTAATACTGTGTTTGACCCCCTTTCGCCTTCAGAACTGCCTTATTCTACGTGGCATTGATTCAACAAGGTGCTGAACAGGGACGTCACTAGGATTGGAAGACAGGGGGGGCTTAGCCCCCAGGGTATTTGTAACTTGTGTTTGCAAAATCTTTGCACTCACATCTAGAGCTACACTTATGTCAACAACCAGTCAAGAAACCAAGATGTTAACAAGTAAAACGTGACAGACATATCCTCTTCTTCCATTTATACTCTGTTAAAGAAAAGTTACTGTAATGTTAGCTTTTAGACCCATCAAAGCTGCATGGGGGAATTTACTTAGGCCAGACTTTGCTCCTGATGAGTTTCTATAAGCAATGACTTAAATGCTATCTGTCTGCTCATGTAAATGTATGATAAAGTAATAGCATACTATATCTAATTCCTCTCTATATAAGATAAGTTGTCCACAGAATGCTATTTAATTACACAGAACCGCATGTATTCAACCCATTTTTGAGCTAAAATACAAATATACAGCTAAACCTAAATTGAACTAAACCTATACAAATACCACAGCTGTACAATTTTCACACCCTATACTAAATTTACCCTATACAATAGCCTAATGACATAACATTATTTAATAGGGGTGTAACGGTACACAAAACTGACGGTTCGGTACGTACCTCGGTTTTGAAGTCCCGGTTCGGTATGGATTCGGTACAGCAGTTTTACAAAATTGCTTTTTATTAATTTTTATTCAACAGTGGTTTAATGAAAAAAATTGTGTCTGTCCTTAAATGAATTAAATTATAACTAAAAGTTTCTTAAAGATAATGCTGTAAACTATATAGGGAGCCCTTACTTACATATAGCTATTAAAGATTAACAACAGAGCCCAAACTATTAGCCTAAATTCAGTTGCTATTTATTTTTAGATATAATCAACACTTCACATAAGGCAGTTTTTGCATTAACTTCTAAATCGAATTATTTTTATTCGTTGTTGAAATATAATCATTTAGTAGCTGTAATTTTCATGACAGGTTTATTTAAACATTAAATAAACAAGACATCGCTAACAGGCTAAGTAGTATATAATTAATATATATAGGCTAATATAATGAATATAGCAGCTAATATAGTGCATGTATTCAGTGAAAGAGTTGATTTCTCTAGTGAGCTACAGCTGTGGACACTGAATGACTTCTGAGTAAACGTGATTCTGCATGACATTGTTTACAAGCAGTTTTATTTTCTTTCCGCGGTTGAAACACAGATGGAGCGATTACACGACATATGATACATTTCAGTAAGTTGTAATGTATCCTCAACATACCTTAAGATATATTAATTTATGTTTATTCTTTAGGAAGAGATGATCGCATTGACTCGCGCGCCGCGCGCTGCCGCTTTAAGTTGAACTGATACGCGTCTATGATCGCATTGACTTCAACGTCGAACACTCGTTCTCATGAAGACGGCGGTGTGCCCCCACCCGCATGCACGCAAAGCCTACAGGAACCACAGCATAGCCATACAGTTTAAGTTCACCCACACTTGATACAAATAAAAAAGGTTTACAGTGCAAATACTGTTGTTGCATATACTGTGCATAAAATTTGAACATTTTCAACAATTGAACAATTGCAAAAAACACCACTGTACCATTCAAAAATGTTTGTAAACCTTTAAGAAACCATTTTTAAAACATCTATAAACATTACATAGATAGACGCACCACATATTCCTAACACTTTTGGGAATACTTAAGGGTTACTAGTTGGTTTGTAAACTGTCTATAAACATTATCTGGATGGTTATTATAAAGTTGCAACAGATTACTAATAATACTTTGTTAAATAGTTAATACATAGTACCAGTAAAACATGTGGGTTGTCCTGATACTGTAGATTCATTGGTAACTTATAATGATAATAACTTGCAAATAATATCATATTTGCAAACTGTCACTACCGTATATCCCGACACTTGCAGATTAAGATAAGCTATGAAAAAATCATGTTCCTCTGCCTCTTTCTGGTTAAATAATGTTTATAATAATAGTTCATATAGCATGATATATTAACTATTCCAGGTTATTTATGCATAGCATAAATAATACTTAGTATAGCATGCTATGCCACTTTCATCAAAACCTATTACAAAGCTATAGCAATGTCATGTCATTAAATATGATAAACAGGGATTCTGGAACTGATCTGCGTCTTCCTTATCCCGTTAAAAAACATATTACAGTATGTAACCATATTCCGTCTGTTCGAGAAAAAAAAGTTGCACTAACTGTTCGTTACAAGCAGCATTTGCCGTCAGGCAGGTAACAATAGCTAACATAAACATATTTTTGCTAGCCTTCCTGCTGCAAACTTACACCATTTTTGTACAAGACAAGTAGAGCTATTTTATCCAGTGTAATTTATCACTTACCACTATCTTGTTTTTTTCTTATCCTCCTCTTACTTTCTCTTTTTTCTTTACTGGCTTCCTGAAGCATAATTCCGCTTCATGATGACTGCCGAGGAGGTTTTGTATTTTGCCGGCAGCAGAGATCGCGTGGTTGGCTGGCTGCTGTCAGCGACTACTGAGAGGGGCCCCCTTGAGGGGGATCCCGATAACAGTGTTATTGCACTTTACTGCAGTGACTATCAAAGGGGCGCTCACACAGTTTGTCGTTTCATTTTATTCTTAACCTGTCGTTGTCTTGGGGCCCCAAGCAATTGCTTGGTTTGTCTGCCTTGTCGCGACGGGCCTGCGTCTAAATATGAATGAGGATACGGTTATTGATAAATCAAATTGTTATTGTTGTTCTTATTATCATTTAGGGGGGCTTAGGAACATTTTGGGATGGCTTCAGCCCCCCTAAAACAGACCTAACGACGTCCCTGGTGCTGAAAGCATTCTTTAGAAATGTTGGCCCATATTGATAGGGTAGCATCTTGCAGTTGATGGAGATTTGTGGGATGCACATCCAGGGCACGAAGCTCCCGTTCCACCACATCCCAAAGATGCTCTATTGGGTTGAGATCTGGTGACTGTGGGGGCCATTTTAGTACAGTGAACTCATTGTCATGTTCAAGAAACCAATTTGAAATGATTCAAGACATGGTGCATTACCCTGCTGGAAGTAGCCATCAGAGGATGGGTACATGGTGGTCATAAAGGGATGGACTTGGTCAGAAACAATGCTCAGGTAGGCCGTGGCATTTAAACGATGCCCAATTGGCACTAGGGGGCCTAAATTGTGCCAAGAAAACATCCCCCACACCATTACACCACCACCAGCAGCCTGCACAGTGGTAACAAGGCATGATGGATCCATGTTCTCATTCTGTTTGCGCCAAATTCTGACTCTACCATCTGAATGTCTCAACAGAAATCGAGACTCATCAGACCAGGCAACATTTTTCCAGTCTTCAACTGTCCAATTTTGGTGAGCTTGTGCAAATTGTAGCCTCTTTTTCCTATTTGTAGTGGAGATGAGTGGTACCCGGTGGGGTCTTCTGCTGTTGTAGAACCCATCCGCCTCAAGGTTGTGTGTGTTGTGGCTTCACAAATGCTTTGCTGCATACCTCGGTTGTAACGAGTGGTTATTTCAGTCAAAGTTGCTCTTCTATCAGCTTGAATCAGTCGGCCCATTATCCTCTGACCTCTAGCATCAACAAGGCATTTCCGCCCACAGGACTGCCGCATACTGGATGTTTTTCCCTTTTCACACCATTCTTTGTAAACCCTAGAAATGGTTGTGCGTGAAAATCCCAGTAACTGAGCAGATTGTGAAATACTCAGACCGGCCCGTCTGGCACCAACAACCATGCCACGCTCAAAATAGCTTAAATCACCTTTCTTTCCCATTCTTTCTTTCCCATTCATATATATCATATATATATATATATATATATATATATATATATATATATATATATATATATATATATTAATAACTCCACACTTTTGAACAGTAGTGTGTATTAAATAGTTTCAAGTTATATTTCTTATTTTTTATATTTTATATGTATTTTATAACGTGTTGTCCCACTTGAGTAGTTAAGCATGCATATACACACAAACATACACACAGTGAGTGGGTGTGTATAACTGGAAGTGTTCCATCCACGTTGGTGCAGCTGCATAAGAAAAACAGATGCTGAACCCTCCCAAACACTCTATGTGTCTCATGCTATCTATCAGGGGGAAAGAGAGTAGCCATCTCAGCCTGTAGAGTCACCACAGCGACGCTTTGACAAAGACATCTGTAAGATGGCACGGACACACAACGCCATCGCACACACACTGCGCAGTGGCCGTTGCCAGGCATCAGAAGCTGTTGTGTTTGTCATTCAGATGTGATGAGAAATACAGGATGTTTGTTTGTCAGGATAAATTATTGCTTTGTAGTTCTACAGATGTGTTATGATAAAAAAGACTAAACTGACTAAATAAGGGACAAGATTTTTTTAGGGAATCTTGACAATATTGTTACAAATAATACTTACCTGTCACCTTTTGCAAGTAATACAGTATATATTCTATATGACCAACCAAACCACTGCCAAACTCACAAATCAACTTATATCATCCCAGTCTCTAAAAGTCCAAACCTAAAGTTATGTCAGCAATGTTTTTCCTCTACTAACAATGAATTTCTATTAAAGATGACTTCAAGCAGCTCATACAATGGGCTCTGTGGTTTCACCGTGCATAAATTATTGCTTTTCTCAATTTTTTTTTGCAAAGCCAGACGGTCGTTGTGTTTCAGAGAACAATTTGTCTTGTGTGGGAATGTCTTCCCGCTGCATGCCCCATATGGCCATTCTCAAGGAGAAACATTTCTTTCACTGCTAGTTCCTGTCCGGCAATGTCAAGCGCTCATTTATTCTTCTCTCCTCACTATTAGCAGCATATCAAAAGTGTCAAAAGATTTATTATCGACGAATGAATGCATTTTAGACCCTAAAATAAATGTCAGCAGATCATATAATAATGTAAGGAGAAGCAATATGAATGACAGCATAATTCATTTTTGTTAATATTGATTACGACATAATTTAAACTTGGTGCCTTAACTGTCATTTAACAGCATTTTTTTGTCTGAAAGCAGATAGTATTGACACAATGTTTTCGGCAAAATATGAATGCTTTTTATTATTCAGGTTTATTATAAAATTTTGATTCTTTTTTTTTTTTTTTTTTTTTACAGAATTGTATTTGCTAATTCAGTTCAGCAATGCAAAATAATTTACTGCCTTAGTAGCATTTAGTAGTAGTATAGTAGCATAGTAGTACGGTTTAAGTATTTAGGATTAAGGATGATTCCTAAAAATCTAAAAAATCTAATCCTGTCCTACAATCTTTCTTCACTGCCTATATCATGTTTTGCTAATGTAACAAATGAAAAAGCCTGTATGCATATTAGGACATTTCATAGAGAAAAATACGAGACATCAAAGAAAAATATTTCTTAGCAGTGTAAATTGTTGTGTAAAAAGACATCCGGCATAAGAACTAATTAACTAATCTTTCATACTTGTGTTTATACAGTAGATGCTCTTTAAGCATCTAATTATATGTTGACTATTTAAGATTTAGTCAATATTTGAAATAATTCGATAAAAAAAAGTATATATATATATAAAGTACTGAGTGGTCACTGGTTGTTTGAGTCTACTATTTTGTACATCGTAGGAATGTACATGTCATGGCATGGAGATTTAATAATACCAGCCTCTTAGATTCTACACATTTCACAAGTATGAATATCTCTTGAAGCCTTCTTTTGCAGTATATGTAAGACCTACATTTGTTTTTATTGCTAATTCTGAACATCTGTTTGCAGAGATTCACGCTGGGCCTGCAGTGAGTCGTGACCCAACGCAGATCATGGTGGCTGCGTTTTATGGCCTGAGAGACACAAGGATGAAATATACATGCTGAGGCAGAAAAGAGCATGTTCAAAATTATGACTCTAAATTATGCATCACATAGTGGTTGCCAATAAAACAATCGTTGCCAGTAAACATTGTATTGGGCAGTCTGTGTTATGAGAGAAAATTAAATATATGCTGGTTAAATAGTTATTCCGGAACTTGTAAAAGTGGATCATGTAAAATACAGCTGTTGATTTTTCTAAAACATAAACTTGCAACTTGTCTAGTTCTGTCTTCTTAAAGCAGGATAAATACTTGAAGTGAACTGCACAATCTTGGGGAGTTTCAGATTTTTTTTAGACATCGTATGCCATTCATATGCAGCATATAAACACCTGGTAAAAACACAGATGCAAATTAACTCAGTGTACGGTGCTGACATATGACTTCACTGGTGGCAGTAGTGAACAGTGAGTCACAATCAATGAACAGTGAACAGTCACAATCAATAACAGGGAGCGCTCTTGTTCTATATAGACAGTTAATTAAGCAGCCCTTGGTTTTAGAGTTAATTCATTTTCAAAGTGCATCAATTATAAGGTAATTAGGTTACATGCATATCCTGGGGAGCAGCCATTGAAGAATAAAGATACCACTGTCCACGTTAGTGTATTTGTGTTTATGATGTACAGATGCTGCATGTTGCCCTCATTTATCATTTACATTGGATGTTTGGACATCAGAGAAAAAGTTTATAGAGATAGATAGAGTAGAGAGAGAGATTTATTTATTGTGTCATTCGGTTGAAAAAAAAGGGAAACAGTTTACATATCATTCCTTTTCATTATATATATATATATATATTTTTTTTTTTTTCATGTTTTTTATTTTTAGACTCATTGTATAAAACATTTTCGGTTTCCTGACTGCTGTTTACTTCTCTTGACCATCAGATGGGGTCCAGCAGATTGGTTGGGACAGACTTTAACATGTCACTGGGTTTTCGTCGTATGAAAAAGGATGACCTTCAAATAATGAGATGTGCCTGCAGGGCCCTCTCGCATGCCTGTAAAAAACTCCACAGCTGTGTGTCTCTCTTTCTCTCCTTTCACTCTCTCTTTCTCTCCACCTCTCACCTGGTGTGCCCTGGGGTAGGGGGTGAGAGCGACCATCAGTGATCTCTACCCCCAACCTCCAGCCTCTGTCTATCTTCAACAGCAAACAACAGAGTGAATAAAAAACACAACAACTCTGCCCTATAAGAACAGACAGCTTGAAACTACAGGTATCAAGGGATTCTCTCTGCTTCATATAAAGTCTGTAAGATATTATCACTGATATAATCTCATTTTACATATCTGAGGATTTAAAAACAAAAAAACAAAACATGTTTTCTAATCTTGGCTTATGTTATGAGTGCAATCTCAGGATAATCAAAAGCCTTACAAGTTTCTAGTATCTATCTATCTATCTATCTATCTATCTATCTATCTATCTATCTATCTATCTATCTATCTATCTATCTATCTATCTATCTATCTATCTATCTATCTATCTATCTATCTATCTATCTATCTATCTATCTATCTATCATCTATCTATCTATCTATCTATCTATCTATCTATCTATCTATCTATCTATCTATCTATCTATCTATCTATCTATCTATCTATCTATCTATCATCTATCTATCTATCTATCTATCTATCTATCTATCTATCTATATATCTATCTATCTATCTATCTATCTATCTATCTCATCCATCCATCCGTTTTTCATAATCAAACTATTGTGGTTTAATTTTGATTTCTAGGTGTTTACAGCTTTTGATTAATATTGAATTATTGAAGATAATATGGATAGGCTTAGACTAGATTTAAAAATAACAGATTATTTGATTCGGACAAAAATAAGACCTGAATGCAAATCACTAAAGGATTATTATGAGATGAAGGTGACATTGAAAACGACAGGTGTGCTTTATTTTTGAAAAGCTGACACTTTAAAAACAAGTGGTTTAAAATGATATAGTGACAAATAGAGATGCTAAAAGCTGTCTGTCCAGTTTTTAATTTAATTTTCTTGATGCAGCCATAGATCAGCACATAGCTGGCTTAACTAATGAACTTTTAGAAGACAAAAAGGTTCATAAAACTGAAATTCATGGCTTGATCACTTCTATTCAGGGCTTGGAGTCTGTGAACCTACAGTATGTAATATTGATTGATGAAGAAATCTATCACATTGATTGTGAACATTTTCCACAATGAAATGATTGAATTACAGCAGTTCGGCCTTTAATGGATCTTTGGCTCGTAAAAGGTAAGACATAAAGTCTGCTTTAGACCTGCTCAATTAAAACTGGGAGGGTGGTGGTCAGCCTTCTGCCGCTCAGGACATAAGTTATGGAGGCCAGTGCAGCTTTGTAGAGCAAAAGAGTTGAAGTAGTTCAGGAAACCAATGAAAGGCAACAAGTTCTTTGAGCGCAAACACAAACGTGTTACATTATATACTTAGTTATTACCTACCTACCTAAATGTTATCAATATAAGATAACAGATTAGATAAAGAAAAACTTACCAAAGAGGGAGATCTGTGATACTGTGGCTATACTGTATATGTTATGTAGCAAGCTAATCTCGCCTAGTTTGGAGAAACACTGACCACCTGGGGTATGACTAATCCACACAAATAAACAGTTTGCTGGTGCGGCTGCTTCAAAGGCTGTTTTTGTGAACATCATAATCACATAACACATTGCAGCTGTTGGCTGTTAAGGATTATGGCGAAGGTGACGTTATCCAGGGGATTAGCGTATTGTCATTTCACCAGCATTTTGTGTCATAATGAATAAAACAATTTCGTAGGGTATATGAATCATTGTTAGGTTTGTTGTTAGTTGTTCAGGACTTCTTCAGTAATGCTTGTGACTAAATAACAGATGCTGGTTAAGGCACTAAAATATTTCTACAGCTCTGGGTCATTTCATCATATTGCCGTTTTACATACAATAAAAGTGAATGGTGACAAAAGGCTGTGAAAGCACCATCAAATTAGTCCACATGATTCAAGTCTTCTGAAGCAATTTGACTGTACTATATGGCTATGGAAGACTTAGTATACAGAGCAAGCTTCATATATAGGTTACTATTACAGTACTTTCAGTTGCACTTTATTTTACAGTACATGTACTTACAATGTACTTATAAAACAATACTGTGTAACTAGGGGTTAAGGTTAGGTTTAGGTGTAGTTTCAGGGTAAGTACCTTATTACTACAGTAATAACTGTAATAAGTACATAGTATGAACATGGGGATCAGGACTGTAAAATAAAGCGCTACCGTACTTTCATAGTGCCTTGTGTCCTTTTTGGAGATTCACATACAAAAACTTGGGGTCTGTAAGATTTTTTAAATATTTTTGAAGAAAAAAAAGAAGGAAATACAAAAAATTTGACCATCTCTTAGGCTCACACAATTGATAAAAAAAAATCAGTAACAACAACAATAATATTATTAATAATATTTCTAAATGTGTTACATGATTCTTAGGGAATCATTTTAATATGCTGATTTGGTTCTCAAGAAACTTTTCTAATTATTAAAGTTAAAACCGGTTGTGCAGCTTAATATTTTTGTGTGAACCAGCATACATTGTTGTCAGGATTGTTGAATGAATAGAGAATAGCATTTATTTTAAATAACATCTTTTTTTGTAACAATTTAATGCATCCTTGCTAAATAAGTCTTAATTTCTACTAGTATAATCATTTTATTTATTTATATATTCTTTATATATGTCATTTATTATTACTTCTGTGGACACATACACTATAAGTGTATTATAGTAATAATACCACAATTAATTATTTAAAAAAGAAATCATAATTCAGATTATCCTTTTATTTTGTTTGTTTGTCCTGTAAAGCTTTGACATTGACTGAAGGTGATAAACATGTTCTCACTAAACTGCTTTGTTTGCTTTCAATTTTTCTTCTTCTCCACAACATTTCTGCTGTTTTGAGGATTAACCAAAGTAAAGGTAGCAGGTTGATGCTGCTAGATCTTTGCATTTTTCCGCTGCTCACTGACCCAGTTCATTAGATAAGACGGCTTGCGTTCACCCCACCTTGTGCCTCTACCATTCACTGAGGATCAGGCATTTATAATCCCTGGATTTTATATCCACCAAAACAGCTTGGTCCCATCAGCAAATTGCGATGGCATATGGTATAGGTTTATGATTCATCTGGCACTTGCATAGCAATGAGGCCCCATCATCCGTCAAAAAACACAGGGAAAATATCGTAATGTTAAATGATGCCAGCGACTGGGAGAGGTGCTGCTGGGTGCGTGGGCAGCCCGTGTTTGTGCTTAGAGAACTTGGAGCATCTGAGGTAGTAAAGCGCCTCCTCTCAGTGCATCTCTGCGGTGGGCAGGCTGGATTATGGGCGGTGTTGGCTGAGCTGGGCCCAACTGGAATAGTCTGCGTTCTTCCAACGGCCCTCGTAAATCACAACTAGAGCATTGTCTGACATACGTCGCTGACTGCTTTACAGCTGAATTGAAGGCTTTTGATCACTCACACTTTGCTAATGTTTAGTAATATTCGGCAAATTAGAAATAAAAGAAGTCTTTACCTAGCATTTTCTGTTGCATTTTCTGAAATATTAGTTCAAATTGCTCAAACATCTGCTGTAAAATTCTAAAAGCTGTTTTGGGCTTCAGATGACACAAAGCTTCTGAAAACAGAAGAATAATCACCTCCGGTCATTGCTTCTTTCCATGTCCATTAACTGAACTTTTCTGACCAGTGGCAAGGTGACTTCTGTTAGCTGCTGCAGGCTCCGCCCTCATTCGTGGCAGCTTATTGTTTCTCATTTTGGATTGGCTGAGAGACATGTCAGTCCTTTCTTGTAGCAAGCTGTGCAGAGAGCAATATTTTTGCTCTCATGCTGGAGTCAAAAGGGAAGTGACACTCGTATGTTGGTTTTTAGCATTAACAGACGGAGCGATTCGCCCACCCCTAACCCTCCCAGCACTGAGGTGAGTGTGCAGGCGTCAGTGTCAGCAAATGCCTCATGGTTGCTTTGCTTTGCTTTTTGAGCTACGCTGCATAACATCATTTAAAAAAATGACTAAAACCCCATGTAATAGTTCTAAGTACTAAAAAATAACACATAACACAGTAATCCTCCACCTGCACTTTCCACATGTTGCACTGCGCAATTAAACTCTTCACTTTATGAGCAGGATTAGGTTTTATTCACTTTGAAATGCATCACATAAAATCATGTGTCAAGTCTAACAAGACTGTCTTAAAAGAAACCAGCTGATTCCAGCAGCCTCTCTTTGAAAGTTTAGTATTTCTGCAGTGTTTAATTACCGTAACCCACGATTCTTAGATAACTGTGAAAGCTGGTATAACCTGTAAACCCAGACCAGCTTAAACAGAGAACAGCTGCATTAATCTGCCCTTTCCTTTGGGGAGAAAAAAAAAATGAGGAAGCGAGGATTCTGTTTTATGGCCATCATTAGGTGAGAAAATGCTGTCTGATTTTGTTCACAAAGAGCATCCTGCTCTTTTAGAACAATATACACTTTATATTTCTGTAATAGATAACATTTTTACAAACATTTTCCAGAAAAGAATATGTTTAAAAGAGAGCATAAAATAACCAGGAACCAAATTATTTGGCAGAAAAAAAAAGAAAAAAAAACTTGTATAATGAAAAAATAACCATACAACCCCTTTAATTCCAACAAGTCTTTGAAGAAAGTTTGAAGTTCCACTTCATCAAACTTGGAAGATGTATTAAAAATGTTATAATTCAGCATTTACAGCCCATAAAACATCTTTCAGACAGTGTGAACCTGTGATAATGAGCCATGCCACTCAACTCAGCGTTTTCTTAGCTTAAGTGGAAAATCTCCTTTTGAGACCTAATGTTGTGTTAAAGGCACAAGTTTTGACTATAAAAGAAGTGGGTTTTATGGTCATAACCAGGTGCATGAAACGTCTCTTACGCCTCATTTCAAGGGGAAATTATGAGCAGCACTGAACACTATGAAGCTTTTGGTCACACATTGCCGGGGTACGAGGCACAGCTTGAGAGCAGGGTTAGGTGGGAATCCTGTAGGTTTAATGACGGCCGAGTGTGTGTTTAACAAAGGCCTTGTGCGACTGGCTCTATGGAGCGCAATGAGTTATGTGTGTAACCTACCACAGCCTAGAATTGGGAGATAGCAGGTGTAATGAGCCAAAAAATATTGACATTATAATTTGTTATATTATAAACTGACTAATGAAGATGGTATGTGTTTCTTAATAATCTACATGTAATGACCAGGTTTGCATATACCCTAAAAACAGAAATGAACCATTAAGTTTCAGTGTGTAATAAATAAAAGTAAAATACTGTTAGCTACAGAAGAGATGTGTATTTAAAAAGAGTTCAACACATCAAGTCAGTCCGCTAATAGTCAGATAAGACAGATAAG
This sequence comes from Romanogobio albipinnatus, assembly GCA_023566225.1. Lineage (NCBI taxonomy): Eukaryota > Metazoa > Chordata > Actinopteri > Cypriniformes > Gobionidae > Romanogobio > Romanogobio albipinnatus. The sequence continues at coordinate 36,744,667 of CM042242.1, forward strand.
CGGATGTTTTGGTTTAAAGCAGTTTATCATATGAAAATATGGCTTTTAATAACTCACTATTACTGAGTGTAAGCTGTGCAGAATCATTTACAGTGAGTAATCTGCTTAAGTGTGATGCCTGATAAATCATTAAAGTTCATTGATACAGACAAGTGCTTAGAATGGACACAGGTTCATTTTAAAAAAACGTGCCATTTATTTTATACAAAATGCAAATACAAAAGATACAAAAAGGTGTGCAACTTCAATAATGGCTGAATAAGGAAAATGTCAAGGTGGAATTTTTTCATGTGAGATCATGAGATGTGCTAAATGCTTTTGTGTGTATGGTGTCATGCGCAAGACAACAACTGCAGAAAAACAGATGACTAACATTGTGGTGACTATAGTCTAATTGCTTGTGGTGAATCTGAGCGTCTACAGCTTTCTGCAACGGATCAAACTATTTTTTAGTAGCATTTCATATAGGGAAGAAACAAATCAGCAAATAAATGTGAATTTATAAATAAAAAAAGTGATGTAAAATGCAGTGTGTGCAGGGAGTGCTGCCGTCTGAGGGCAAATTTACTTCCCACAGCTTTTTTTTTTTTCCTGTGCATTTAACAAATTATTTCTGTGCACTACTACCGTTTTAAAAGATTTTAAAATGATGAAATGATATGATTATATTGACAAAAAAAGAGGATCTCATACAAAAACACAATGATAATTAGCCTTGTGTACTAGGAAAAAAATAAGTTACTATTGAAATGACATTCATTGGCCGGACTGTGGCGAAACATGAGGCACTATAAATCACAAGGGCTGCAAGTACTAATGTAAAAAAAAAAAAGAAGAAAAAAAAAGTTTCTTTTTTGTTTCTTTGTCTTTTAATGTACAAAAAAATAGTGCACAGTTGTCATCAACGAGCTGCTTGAAAACAAAATCTTTTTTTCTATCCAAATCCTAAAAAAAATTTTTTCACCAAAGACAAGTGCAATTATCCTATTTTACATGATTCCTATTATTATTATTTTTTACATAAACTACATATTACTACTATTATTATTTTTTATAGCTGGTACGCTTAATTCATTATTACAAAGAATAAATCCAATTTGCTACGCAAATACAAAAGATTTACAATCAGCTTCTCATTTTAAAAAACACACAGGAGCCACAATCGATACAAAAATATAAATATAACAATGTAAAATGAATCTTAAGAGAAAACATAAAAATAAAAGGTAAATAAAACAAGCAAAAACAATAATAAAGAGAAAGCAAAGCAGATGTGCTCTGGTGCAGCTTGAGGTGTAAAAATAGAATGCAAGGAGCTGGTAAAGATATCAAGCCATGTTGCAGCTAATATGTAAATAGCTAATCAAATTGTTTCCTAAAACTTAATTGACATTCTATGATCTGTGACATATAAAATAAAATAAAGCTGAAAATTACCGATCTATCCATGAAGTGCATTAAGCTTAACTTGTAAGTGCCACTCTGAGAATGATTACAAATGTTTCAACTTTTTTTTAATGTTTTTTTTTTTTGGGGAGGGGGTGGAGGGGAACAATAATTGCCGTACCCAAAAATTATGACGATAGAGACAAAGAAATAATTAAACGAGGGCTTTTTCCCCCCAATGGTCCTGCCATCTTGCATGCCCACCGAATGTGAGCCGCTGCACCCCATTCTGTTCCCCCCTCAAACTTGATGGTTGTTGAACTTATTTTTAGTGTCATTTGATAAGCTTCCCTGCTTGCACTGAGACATCCCACTGACCCAGCCACTGGTCATTGTCTATACCACTTCCCGTCAAAGGCGGCACGCTTTGTCAGATTTCGACTCGAATATCCATTTTGCATCTGAAGTAGCGTATCGAAAGTGACTGGATCGTTCGAGCCTTTTTCTTCAGCTGCCGCCCCCTTCCTCCCCCACAGTGTTTCCACTGACACTGACATCATTCACGATCGTCGTCATGACAGCGCGTTAAAGAAATCTAAAATAAATATATATTGGCCGCTTTTCTGTGCGCAAGTGGAGGGGGGAGTGCAACGTGGATAATTTCTGGAAATGAACAATACTCATCCGTCCGTCGCCCCTTTCGGTTTGATCTTCCGAGTATATTGGATGAGGGCGTCACGTTAGCACAGCTGAGGAACTCCTTAATTTTACAAAAAAAAATTCTAGAGTGGCCAAACCTCATACAAAAGATGAATCTCTAAAGTCAATCAAAGTTTGACATTCCTATCCCAAGACAACTTGAGCACAACATTTTTGGAGATGGTGTGGCTGGACAGCTGTATTGATGCATTAAAACCTTTAACTGAGGGGCATATTTCTGAATTGTGACGGTCTATGCATTAGTGAGCACAGAACAGACTGCCAAATGAGTGGGGAGGAAGCACCAACCACCAGAGTTAAATCTGTCCCTCAAAACCTTGCCGGAGAGCTTTGGTCACAGGGTGTCTTGCGGTGCAATAACGCTCTATTAATTTCTCTGCGCTGGCCTCGCATTGATAGAAAGGTGTCTTCACAAACTAAAGGGCAAAGTCTTACTGCGTCCAATACCTTAGGGCATTCTGTCTACAATTTGTCATGCGTGTGCACTTCTCAGTGTTAAAATGACAAGATCTCCAGTCAAAGAAGCCCCGCTAGGCATCCGACGATAGTGGGCTTGGAGAGATTTTTGTGAAGAGACATTGCCAAGAGGCAAAGTACTTCTGCACTCCATGAGCCTACTGGGATTAGTTCTACTTCCCAGCCAACGGCAAAGAGCCTCATCTCATTCGGGTGTTTTTTTTTTTTTTTTTTTTTTTTTTTTAATAGCCTCCGTCTGTGTCCATAAGATTTGTTTTTTTCCTCAGAAGGCACAATATGGTCAGAACATGAAAAAGCCTTTGCTGTGCATTAAAGCTAACCAGATCAGCTGCAAAATCAGACACTTTTTTTTTAGTTAAATCTATTTAGTCATCCACTTGCCATTCAGTAGCTTGAAAGATACCAGAATTATACGTTTTGGAAAGCCAATACACAAGCATTGAACCAAGATACTCTAAAGTGGCCAATGACAAGTTATGTCATCTCGAGGAAATAATGCTTTTTCTGTTGTCCCATCTGATTTACTTGGAAGTCAAAGTATTTCAGAAACTGGAGACTCTCGTCTATTGATGCTGCACCCGATTGAAATTTATACAGCGTCCCTAGAAGAAAAAGAAAAGGTCAAGAGATGTTTTAGTATTATGACATTTATTAAATTATTGGTAACAACAACAACAACAACAACAACAACAACAACAACAACACTAACAATAATAATAATAAATATTATTATTATAATAATAATAAATATTATTATTATTATTGTTGTTATTAACATATGTATTCGTGCCTATTCAAGACATCATGTCAGGTTGGTAATATACAATATACTATATATATATATATATATATATATATATATATATATATATATATATATGAAAAACATTTTTGTTTAGTTGGAAAAAAAATATTTTCTTTATCAAATTACAGGTAACATTTTCCTCGCAAATAACAAGTGTATCATACTCTACTTTCCAAAAGTATACATCTTGAGTATTTCGCGTCAGATATTAAATGAATCATAAAAATGTGGTGGTTGCTCCTGATTTCACTATAGCATGAAGTGTCAGTGTATAACCCACTGCTCTATAGTTTATTTCATCTGCCGGAGAAACTGGGTGCAATGGCACCAAGAGGGAGCTCTCGCATAGCGTATTACAACCATAGACCTCCCAAGCACTCACTCCCACACACACACACACACACACACACACACACACACACACACACACACACACACGGTGCAGGATATATTAATGTTCTACTGAACCCAAGCACTTTTATCATTGAGAGTTAATATATTTTCCCCATCATGTAGGATTGATAACTAGTGTGTAACAACCAACAATAAAAAACTAACATCACAGTCGCCTGCCCTAGTTTCAAGTCGCAATTGGCATTAGATATTGGAAGAAACCCAGCGTCTTCATAGACTAACCACGAATAAAGGGCTTTACGTTGTCCCTGCAATGTAAGCCAAGTGAGGCGCACCCTCTGCGATAGATCTCACTCCGTCAACAAATAAGGCACATCAGATGCTGTTTTGGCCACAGCCGATTGTGTGGCTAAGTTTACTGGATTTTGCAGGCTTTGAAGCAGGAACTCTGAAAAGCTGTCCGCCTCTACCACAATAGCTGTGATGGGGCTCTGCCGTAAGATTCAACCAGGTGCAGAGCAATACGGTCATATCCAGACCCACGGTCAGACCCATTTTAACTCTATCGCTCCCGGGCATGAGCACTTGGCATTGGACACTATATTTAAGCAATGTCATGCCACCTGTGCCATGAGAATAGAAGGACCATGGGCTAGATATCAAGGTGATATTACTGCATAGGGTGTTGTGAGTAAAAGAGTATGCTGAAGAGACATTTTTAGGTGTTTTTCTCACTCGAGACATGAAAAATGTTAATGTAACATTCTCCTTTTGTTTGAAAATTTTATATAGTATAAATATTTTGGCCCCACTTTATATTAAGCGGCCTTAACTACAATGTACTTACATCAGAAAATAAGTACAATGTACTTATTATGTTCATATTGTATTGCAAAACACTTTTGCTGATATTGAGGTGGGATAAAGGTAAAGTTAGGGACGGGTGTAGTGGTATGGGTAAGTTTAAGGGCAGGGTTAGGTGTAAAGGAAGGGTCAACAGTGCAATTATAAATGTAACTACAGAAATGAATTACAGATGTAATTACATGCAGTTATTATAATTTTTTATGTAAGTACATGTTTGTACACAATAAGTGCATTGTATCAAATTATTAATTAAAATGTTAGTGCATAGTAGTTAAGGCCACCTAATATAAAGTGGGTCCAATATTTTTTTTTTAATTCAAATCACTGTGAATTTTGGTTTATCTTTACAAAATGCTCTTGACTGCAAGTTGTATTCTATTTTTTGTGCTAAATTAGTCAATATGCAGCTCAGTTATCACGTATAATACCATGAAGAGACAAATATCTAACGACATCCGCTTAAAGTTGTTGAATGCATAAAAGCAGGAATAATTACACCACACAGTGTTTATTAAAAACTGGAAAAACACTTGATTGGACTGATCAGAGATTTCTTATGGTTTTATGCCATCTTTAAGAGATCACACAAGGCTCAGTTCATCAAGAGCTTCACCTCTGTGACCCCATACATATGCTACACCTATACAGATCAGTCAAACAGAGACAGCCTGTTGGGGGGCCATCATTACCCCTCCATCTCTGCTCTTTGGAACGTTCTCCGAGCTGCACCATTCTGACGGCCACCAGACTTTACAGAAAGATGTCTGCTGCTCTGATTAGCCGTGTGGTTGGGCACCTGTCCAAAAGAGTCTGCATGTGTTTTTGCATCTCATCTTCTGCTAGCCACTCTCTGGAACAGCTTGATTCCCCCAACCCTGGAACTCCCAGAGGAGTCGTCTTGCACTTTCTTTTCTTTAAAGGAGTAAGATCCAGGAATTGAGTAAGGTGGAACTTGGAAAATAGCCCATGTCCTTCTCAGGACCATCCCATTTCATCCCATATTCCTCCTAAATGTATGTACAGACATTGTGGCTGTTTGTCAACATGGCCTTTACGTTACTTGTTCACATAGCTGATTCCCTCAAAAAGTAAAAACAAAATTATATTATAAAAAACTAATAAATAAGTATAATATAAAAATAATATATATATATATATATATATATATATATATATATATATATATATATATATATATATATATATATATATATATATATATATATATATATATATATAATCCTTAAAAAAAAACACAAAAATTAATTACTTAAATTAATAATTCATGTGTTTCTGCAAATCAGAATATTAAATGACACCTGAAGGATCATGTGACGCCCGAAGACTGACGTAATGATGCTGAATAAATTACATTTTAAAATATATTCAAATACAAAACAGTTACTTTACATTGTAATAATATTTTACAATATTGCTGCATTTAGAGACATTTTTCTTTTAAGCTAAATTTATTTAGTCTACGCCTTATTTGTAAAAACGACTGTGACATCACACAGAATAAGGTCTGTCTTCTAAACCCTTTCCACATATTGAACATTTTAGAAGATCAAAATGGGACAGGAAGTGCAGCTGCAAACAGGCCTATGGGAAATGCCAGAATGTGAGCAATCCTGCACTCTAGAGCTGGCCCCCACTACCTCCACACCCATGGTCCACATACGGCCCACATAGCACCGCCATCTGGTCTGGTGGAGATTCAGAACCAAGCCAAGAGAGCCTAAAATCTAACGCCTGCTGACAACTTGGATAAATTTTCCAGTCATTAAAAAGTGATATAGGCATTGAAACAGTGAATACATTAAAAGCCTCAAGAAAAGGACACTCAATTTTACGGATCTGAAACTGTAGCTGCCACGGATAAATCAAAGCGGATCCTCTAAAAAAGCATTCGATTTTGAAAAAAAAAAGCATGCAAGCATGAGTCTCACAGGCTCTGGAGGACCTAATAATGCTCTACCCGCGGCTTGCTTTGAAAGTGAGAGTTGACAGCATGGTGGTGATCCCTGTAATTTAAGTCAACAGCCACAATGTATTTTGGAAGCGCATAGACACCATCAATTACAAAAGGGTATAAAATACCCTCTCCTGCTGACACAATATTTACAGCAAGTCCTGCTGGCTCACATCGAGTCTTCTGGGTAAATAAAGTGGCATATGATCAGCAATCAAGAGCTGATGACTACCGGATTGACCCCCGAGACAGAAGGAGAATGATGGTTTTTAATCTCGAGACACCGGTAAAAAACCCAACACTGACATTAGGTGTCATGATGTTTACAAATTGGTCATTACTGGCTCACATTTTTAGCATAACATTAGAGGCAAAGTTGACAGTAAACAAAAAAAGATCCTCCAAGCCATTAACCTCTACTTTCTGTCTCAGGTCAGTCTTTACATTTACAGCTCCAGAAAATGCAGTATCCTTCAAGTCCTGTAGGCTGTGGTTCAGCACAACCTACAGATGTTCCATCAGATTGAGATCTGGGGAACTTGGAGGCCAGGGCAACACCTTGAACTCTATCATGTTCCTCAAACCATTCCTGAACAATGCGTGCAGTGTGGCAAGGAGCATTATCCTGCTCAAAGGGGTCACTTCTACCAGGGAACACCATTGTCATGAATGGGTGTACCTGGACTTGAACAACGTTTAGGTAGGTAGCACATGTCAAATTTAAGTCCACATGAATGGCCGGACCCAGGGATTTTCAACAGGATATTGCCCAGGGCATCACACTCCCTCACTTTGCCATCACTTCCCAAGGTAAACGTGCACATGTACACGGCCGTCCACGTGAGGTAAAAGAAAATGGGACTCATCGGACCAGACAACCTTCATCCACTGATCCAGGTTCAGTTCCTACGCTTGTGTGCCCATTGTAGATTGATGGTGGACAGGGGTCATCATAGGCACTCTGATTGGTCTGCGGTTACACAGCCTCATACGCAAAACAGAATACGATGCAATGTGTGTTGTGACACATTCCTCCCATAACCATCATTAAAATGTTGTGTGACTTGTGCAACAGTAGACCTTCTGTTGGCTTGGACCAGACAGGATAGTCTTCATTGCCCTTGTGCATCGATGAGCCTTGGATGCCCTTGGATAGTTTGTCCCTCATCGGACCACTGTTTGTAAATTCTCACCACTGCTGACCGGGAGCAGCCGACAAGCCTTGCCTTTTCAGAGGTACTCTGACCCAGTCACCTTGCTGTAACAATTTGGCCCATTTTCTCTTCATCCAACATGTTGATTACAAAAGCTGATTGTTTGCTTACCATGTAATTTACCCAGACCTTAATATGTAACCTTGTTAGGAGATGATCAATGATATTCACTTCACTTGTGACTGGTCATAATGTTTTGGCTCATCAGTGTATACTATATAGTATTGTATATTACATGTGGCTGAATCTAGTTGTTTACTAATGTTCACTGTAGGTCTATTTACAGAGCTGGTTCTATACAATAACATTTTAAAGACAAAGGTTAGTAGACTGCCTTCGTTGCTAGTCACAAAATGTGAGTTTTTTTTAAAAGAAGAAATAGAAAAACAGTCAGGATGGTTAGAACAGTGGTTTTGTGTTCTTAATCAGTTTACATACATCCTACATTACATTAGTAGTGTGATACCTATATACAGTAGGGAAGGACTTATGACGTAGCTATCACTTTTTATTTGTTATTAAATATTGTTGATGGTGCAAGCAAAAATGAGATTGTGTGCCACCCCTTATGTAGTTGCAAACCAGTATCACTTTCCTTCTCCTGCAGAACACAAAAGAAGATATTTTGAGAAATGTCTTAGTGTTTTTTTCCCTGTACAGTACAAGTCACCAAAACCGTTTGATTGCCAACATTCTTCAAAATATGTTTTGTGTTCAACAAAAGAAAGTCATACAGGTTTGAAATGACAAGGGTGAGTAAATGAGGACACAATTTATCCCTTTATGTGACATATAGAATTTAAATATTTACAGTAATCGCCTCATTCAGAGATGCAGACCAAATTTAGACACAATAAAATACAAACAGGTGGATTGTATCTTTAATCTTGGGATGTCATCATTTACTCACCCTTAGTTTGTTCCAAACCTGTATGACTTTATTTCTTCTGTAGACCTCCAAAGATAGTTTTTTTTTCAACAGCATGAGGGAAAAATGATGACAGAACTTTTCTAATAAAGAACTAACTTCTGTTACTACAAAACTATCTTTCACTAACTTGTTCTCGATTTCCAAACCTACTTCAATTTAATATCAGTTCGGTACCAATGAAGACTTATTGCAAAGGTTGCTGATCATCTGATATCTGGAGACGACTTGCTCTGAGGAACCAATGTTATGGACGAGATCAAGTTTACAAAGCTCGGCTTAGCTGTATGGTCACCAGAAAAGTGTTTTCCTGTGAAAGTAGCTTAAGCAAAGCTGCACTACATGTGCAGATGTTTTCTGCTCCTAATCCTGCCTTTCTTTCCCAGAGTTTGTCAGAAAAAGGGCACATCATTGCCAGCTAACAGCTCTGGGCACCATCCCCTGGTTGTTTGAGAGAAAATGCCAGTCATTTTGGCGGAGCGCAGGCGCTCACAGACGGCACAGGCGGGCACAGATGGCACTAATGGACAAGCAGAATCCAACAGAGGGAGCAGGAACGAGCCACCGAGGAGAGCTATTCCAAATAGCAGCAGTGAAAGCCAGGCCCTGCTCAGCTTTAGCAAGGTTACCACTGCAGCGTTTCATCATAAAGAATTTAAAGTCATAAAATAATCATAAGGGTGCAGAAATCTGTTTGGCCGGATGCCAGCGGATCAGATGGGAGGAAATTGTTCTTAGTTAAATACATGTTCCAGTGTAGCAAAACTTGAGACAGCAGGTATCTGCTTCAGCTTGCCAGTTGAGGAGAAGGAATTGTTTTTTGTGAATGATGTAAATCAATAAATATGTAATGTTCCCGACGTTTCACTCTTAAAATTATGTTTATTTTAGTGATTAATAAATATACTCATCATTATATCTTTTTAGGTAACCTAAAAATTGAAACTGAAAAGTCTCTAAAATATATTGTTTATCTGATTTAAAGAGCCCCTTCATGTTTTTTTTGTGTTTTTTTGCTAGTAATGATGCAGGTACCAAAATAAAGGCACTAGAATGACTTTGCTCAGGAATTTCATAAAAAATAAAACAATAAAATAAATACAAATTGGTTATATTTTAGAAAATAAAACACTTCCCTCAATGTGAAAATTTTTGGAAGTATATGCAGCAAAGTACATGAACATTTGTTTTTTTTTACGGTATTTTACAAAAGAGACAGATGCAAATTATGAGAGCTGTAATGTGCTTGTAGTTCTTGGTTTTTAATCACAGAAACCCCCCAAGCCACTGAAAACCTCCACTTTCTCACTTCCATGAGTGTATGTGACTATTTCCCTTCTGCCCCTCCTCAGAGAAATCTCACGACACTGCAAATGAGCATCCAAACAAAGCTGTTGGGCTCATCTGTACTTTTTCATTTCTGGCCTGTCTCTGCAGCTTCAACTGGCCTGCAGTCAGGCCCCAAGACACGACAAAAATTCAGCTGCACAAAAACCATACGCTTGAATACAGGCTCACAGTCAAACAGAAAACACATTAACTACAATTTACAAGTAGGGCTGTCAAAATTATCATGATAACACATGCAATTAAATATGTTTAATGCAATTATAAAAATAAAAAAAATATGTTAATTCATATCTCCAATCTAAAAACTATAACTGTTGTTTTTTATTAAACCATAAATCCCCTCTTCCACTGTAAAAATTGAATGTGCAGTTGTTACTTTAAGAAGGTATTTCTACCTGATGCTACCTTTAAACTCTAGGTTTACTGTTGTAACCTAAATCAATCAGGTTTATGTAACATAAAAAAGGGAATGCTGTTAAAACTTAATTGAGTTATTGACCCAAATATACAATTTCCAATGAAGCTCAGGATGGACTATGGGCATCGGAAGCAAAAAAAATGTGGGTGGTTCCTCTCTCAGAAAAATTTGACTGGAGTAGATGCCATTTACATTAAGTACAAATATTGCCTTGTTTGCTAAACGTCTGCTTGGGCAAGACAAAATGATGGAAATCACCATATTATTGAGAGCAGCAGTAGTGTAGGGGTAAGACGCATGGCATCAAGTTGACGCAAATCAAACCGAGGTTCGAATCCGCCTTTTGCCGAACTCATTCCACTCCCTTTTCCCATCACATATTAGATTGGAAAGGCATATATTTTCAATAAAAATGAAGAAAATATTAGAAAAGTGGAAATAAAGTGTCTAACATGTGTTTAATAATAAGTGTTTATCGGTTAAGGGTAAACGGACATGCTGAATTAGAAACGATAAAAGTGAGTGGATCCAATATCATTGATGAAAAAGTGGTTCCGATGCCCATGGGATGGACACATTCGATACATGCGCACTACAACTGCACCAGACCTATAGAGGGCAGTATAATCGTGACTCATATCAGCTACAGGACATCATTCTGGTCTGAAGGACAAAGAAGAAGGTTTGTGTATGGCTGCTCCTTACTAATCGACGATTTCTGCTTCAATGAGAAATTGTGATTTAAGGTTAAGGTTATACAATAAGTTGCATCAAAGTGAAAATCACAATTGACATTATAAAACAAATATACACTCAAAAGATTATTTTTTTCCGCCTCTTGTTCAGTTTAATTAATTAAAATGAGCTAAAGTAACACAATTTAACATTTTGTCATAACTTAATTTAATTGTGTTCATTCCACCTAATATATTTAAAAGTGAAGTTTACTTAATTGACAACTAACTGGGAAGTGGATCTGTAGTTCCCAACATGCTTTGCAAGGGACTGCATTATGTTAATGTTCATGTTAATATTTAGTTATGTAGGACATTTAAAGGAGCTTTGTTATTGAACTGCGCTGGTGCTTAGGCTGTGGACACTCAGTGTTCTGCTGTCAGTACTGACGTCACTATTACTGGTTCACTATATACATTGTATATAACGATAAACAACATTACTTGTTTGAAAATTAAGCCTTAGAAAATGTATTTAAAAATTAGGTTGGACCAACATACATTTTTTTTGACTAATGTAATGAAGTTACGCTAAACATGCTAGAGTAAATTAATTTGATCTAAACCAACTAATTTGACCAAACTTGATTTATTTTGAATGAACTAAATTAAATTGTGTAAAAATGACTTCAGTTAAATTGGTAATTACGGGTAACGAATTAAATTTGAGAGTGTATTTACATAAAAAGACAAAAAAGATGGACCCACTTTATATTAGGTGGCCTTAACTACTATGTACTAATATTTGAATTAATAATTTGATACAATGCATTTATTGTGCACAAACATGTTTTTACATTGTACTTACATTAAAAAAATTACCTGCATGTAATTACATCTGTAATTAAGTACACTGTTGACCCTTCCCTTACACCTAACCCTACCGTTAAACTTACCCATACCACTACACCCGTCCCTAACTTTACCCGTACCCCACCTCAATATCAACAAAAGTGTTCTGAAATACAATATGAACACAATAAGTACATTGTACTTATTTTTTTGATGTAAGTACATTGTAGTTAAGGCCACTTAATAAAGTGGGACCAAAAAGGGTATAGTAAACTTATTGAGTATTTTACCTTGCTGGAGAAATCAGGTTATGACAGTTATGCTTCACTAAAAGCATGTTCTTTTCAGGTTGACTGAATTCAGTTATAATCAGTAATTAAAAAATAAAAAAACTGTTATTTTAGATGTTACCACATTTTCTAATCTGAACTGACAAAAAAAAAAAAAAAAAAAAATCAGCGTAGACAGCCTTGATTCATGTTTATAAATTATATCTAGAGGCTTGCTGTGGTAGTCTGTGTTACACACTGTTCGGCCATACACTGATTACATTACTTGCCCACCGTGGCACCGGCCCCACTGTCATTTTGCTTTTTATATATAGAAAAAAACATTTAATTCAGGTGGACAACGGACGCTACAACTATAAACTGAAAGTGTCTGCTCTGCTCCATACAGCAAAAGCTGAAGAGTGCCAACACAGTGCAGGAGTCAGATTTTAATTACCACATGCTGCAAATTACGTGCCCCCAGCAGAGCATACGCTTTCAGTTTATATAAACAATATGGTGTGTATATATATATATATATATGAAAAGGCAATATTATTAAATTCAGCAAATATAAAAGTAAGATTGTATTATTAAAAAAAAACATTACATTATAAACATTTAATCAATATCTTAGGTGATGTAAAGCCTTTAAAAATTAAATATTTATTTTGTTAAACCTACTAAATGTGTTAACGGAGCATTAACTTCAAAAGAAATGAATCATGATTAAATATTTTAACGGATTAACCTCTAGGGAGTAGTTGCTGAGAAAAGGAATGTGCAAAAAGCAGAATAGGTATCTGATAGTATGTTTGTGTGAGCCTTCCTTTCCCCTTGTACTCCTCTGTCTCCCCTTTTTCTTCCACCAGCGTGGCGGCAGGCGGGGTCACATGCGATCTGGGCCAGAGAGAGATGGGAGGTATGCGACAGGAGTGGTGGTAATTGGAGGGAGCTGTCAGGATGGAGCAGTGTTTTGCGTCCATGTGAGATTCCTGCCATTTGGATAGGACCAACCACACGTGCCAGGGCGCCTACCATCCCGTTGGGTGGCACGCATTAAAGCAAGTGATGAGACTAATGTGTGTGGAATCTCTCCTGGCACCCAGCCCACAAAGGGGTCAATGGGTGACCTGTTAGAGAAACTGTAACGTAAAGGAAAGTATACATCTATTTAAAATAATAAATGTTAAGGTGTCTAGGACCGTGACAAACCTGCTAACTCTAAATGCAGCTCATGTTATACTTTTTTTTTGATCAATGACTATTTACAGTGAGTAAAATAAGTATTTGAACACCCTGCTATTTTGCAAGTTCTCCCACTTAGAAATCATGGAGGGGTCTGAAATTGTCATCGTAGGTGCATGTCCACTGTGAGAGACATAATCAACAAAAAAAAAATCAGAAATCACAATGTATGATTTTTTAACTATGTATTTGTATGATACAGCTGCAAATAAGTATTTGAACACCTGAGAAAATTAATGTTCATATTTGGTACAGTAGCCTTTGTTTGCAATTACAGAGGTCAAACGTTTCCTGTAGTTTTTCACCAGGTTTGCACACACTGCAGGAGGGATTTTGGCCCACTCCTCCACACAGATCTCCTCTAGATCAGTCAGGTTTCTGGCCTGTCGCTGAGAAACACGGAGTTTGAGCTCCCTCCAAAGATTCTCTATTGGGTTTAGGTCTGGAGACTGGCTAGGCCACGCCAGAACCTTGATATGCTTCTTACAGAGCCACTCCTTGGTTATCCTGGCTGTGTGCTTCGGGTCATTGTCATGTTGGAAGACCCAGCCTCGACCCATCTTCAATGCTCTAACTGAGGGAAGGAGGTTGTTCCCCAAAATCTCGCAATACATGGCCCCGGTCATCCTCTCCTTAATACAGTGCTGTCGCCCTGTCCCATGTGCAGAAAAACACCTCCAAAGCATGATGCTACCACCCCCATGCTTCACAGTAGGGATGGTGTTCTTGGGATGGTACTCATCATTCTTCTTCCTCCAAACACGTTTAGTGGAATTATAACCAAAAAGTTTGATTTTGGTCTCTTCTGACCACATGACTTTCTCCCATGACTCCTCAATATCATCCAAATGGTTATTGGCAAACTTAAGACGGGCCTTGACATGTGCTGGTTTAAGCAGGGGAACCTTCCGTGACATGCATGATTTCAAACCATGACGTCTTAGTGAATTACCAACAGTAACCTTGGAAACGAGGTGAGATCTTGCATGGAGCCCCAGTCCGAGGGAGATTGACAGTCATGTTTAGCTTCTTCCATTTTCTAATGATTGCTCCAACAGTGGACCTTTTTTCACCAAGCTGCTTGGAAATTTCCCCGTAGCCCTTTCCAGCCTTGTGGAGGTGTACAATTTTGTCTCTAGTGTCTTTGGACAGCTCTTTGGTCTTGGCCATGTTAGTAGTTGGATTCTTACTGATTGTATGGGGTGGACAGGTGTCTTTATGCAGCTAACAACCTCAAACAGGTGCATCTAATTTAGGATAATAAATGGAGTGGAGGTGGACATTTTAAAGGCAGACTAACAGGTCTTTGAGGGTCAGAATTCTAGCTGATAGACAGGTGTTCAAATACTTATTTGCAGCTGTATCATACAAATAAATAGTTAAAAAATCATACATTGTGATTTCTGGATTTTTTTTTTTTTTAGATTATGTCTCTCACAGTGGACATGCACCTACGATGACAATTTCAGACCCCTCCATGATTTCCAAGTGGGAGAACTTGCAAAATAGCAGGGTGTTCAAATACTTATTTTCCTCACTGTATATGTTTATAAAAATCACACATCTCCATATATTATTAAAAAACATAACACTTTTTTTTAATACAGTAATTTTAATTCAAATAGTCTTAAGGAAATTTCTGCATCATGGGTGTTAAGATATAAAAATTAAAACAAAAATATTCAAATAAAGTTTTCATATACCCCAAAAAAATTTGTATACACTTAATCATTTACTCAAAAAAGTTTGCAAAGAGTTGAGTCTGCACATATTCTCTTTTATTTTGATTTAAAACCTAATGATGCTTTTACGAGCAAGTTCCACTCATTATTTAATGCAAAAAATTCAGCTTTAAATTACAGTAGAGAAAAGGTTTATTTATGTGGTGCTATAAAGCACAGGAGTGTAAATACACACTGGATGCACACCCTGCTATATTCAGTAGTAACCCTGGTGATAAACCATCTTGTTATGTCTACTGGGGAAAATATGCTTATCAAGCCGCATGGTAATGTAAGCAGTAAATAACGTGATCATTGCACAGCAACAGTGGAATTCTAACAGCATGAAGCAGCTTCAGGCCACACTACATTACTAAGGAGAGCTGTATGTGTGCATGTTTTTTTTTTTCTAGACCACAACTGTGAGAACTGGGTTAATGTGACCTGAGTTGGGCAGACAACAACTGGTCAGGAGGAAAACACACACACACACACACACACACACACACAAATGCGTAACACAGTACGTTGACGGAACATAATTTTTCAGATACACATACTGTAAAACCATTAACAATTTTGAAACACCGCAGTGGCCTGAAATGTATATATACTGTCTGAAAGATTCCACAGTGCAAGCACTTATTCAAAGACAAGACAATTGCAGTACAGGTGTAAAACGATGATTCAAGCCCATAATCACAATGAATAGCTAGAAATAATTCTATTTCGTCTGCCTCTTGATCACTATTGTTCAGGACTCCACACGAGACAACCCGTGACCTTTCCTCTAGCGTCTGCCCCAGCCTCCCATGGAGACCAGACACAAGTCACCACGTCACACCTTACATCTACTTCTCGGCAGATATTTTGTTCATCTCCTCATCAGATTCCATTAACTCACAGCTGCATTTCTATGGCAGATTCTTCAATTTGATCAGCAGGGAATGGCTAATAAACACATATTTTCACATATTTTACTGCATAATCTTTGATCATACTCACTGACCACTAAACTCCAGAAAAAAATTAAATAATTCCTGTAATAGGAATAGAAAAATATGGAGCATTTCATTCTCATTCCTAACTGAAACACTCTCAGGCGTGTACATTACAGTTCAAATGTTTGGGATCAGTGCAGGTTTTTTTACGAGATCAATACTTTTATTCCGCAAGGATGCATTCAATTGAACAAAAGTAAGGAAAAGACAATTATAATGTTACAAAAGAGTTCTACTTTAAATAAATGCTTTTCTTTTAAAGTATCTATTCATCAAAGAATACTATAACATGTATCACAATTTCCACAAAAATATTGGAACAAATGTTTTCAATATTGATAGTAAAAATTATTGTAACTTGACAACCAAATCCACATATTAAAAATGTTGAAGGATCATGTGTCACTGAAGACTGGAGTAATGATGCTGAAAATTCTGCTTTGCCATCATAGGAATACATTTAATTTTATAATACTATAAAAGAAAAGTTATTTTAAATTGTAATAATATTTCACATTATTACTGTTTTAATCTATTTGTGATCAAATAAATTCAGCCTAGATGAGCATAAGAGCATAAGTGTTGCATGATATATCTGTACTTGAAACTTGTCACGATACTCCGTTGTTTAAAATTGTAGAATTCCTCATTTTATTTGTACCGGTACTTTAATAATAAACGCCATATGTCTTTTGCACAATTCACACACATACAGTGGTGAACCAGGCTCATTGATGCACGTGTGGTCCAACAGACAAGCTACTGTAGCTCAAATTGCTCAAGAAGTTAATGCTAGTTCTGATAGAAAGGTGTCAGAATACACAGTGCATCACAGTTTGTTCCGTATGGGGCTGCATAGCCGCAGACCAGTCAGGGTGCCCATGCTGACCCCCGTCCACCGCCAAAAGCGCCAACAGTGGCACGAGAGCATCAGAACTGGACCACGGAGTAATGGCAGAAGATGGCCTGGTCTGATGAATCACATTTTCTTTTACATCACGTGGATGGCCGTGTGCATGTGCGTCACTTACCTGGGGAACACATGGCACCAGGATGCACTATGGGAAGAAGGCAAGCCGGCAGAGGCAGTGTAATGCTTTGGGCAATGTTCTGCTAGGAAACCTTGGGTCCTGCCATCCATGTGGATGTTACTTTGACACATACCACCTAGCTAAGCATTGTTGCAGACCATGTACACCCTTTCATGGAAACAGTGTTCCCTGGTGACTGTGGCCTCTTTCAGCAGGATAATGCGCCCTGCCACAAAGCAAAAATGATTCAGGAATGGTTTGAGGAGCACAATGAGTTTGAGGTGTTGACTTGGCCTCCAAATTCCCCAGATCTCAATCCAATCGAGCATCTGTGGGATGTGCTGAACAAACAAGTCCGATCCATAAAGGCCCCACATCGCAATTTACAGGACTTAAAGGATATGCTGCTAACATCTTGGTGCCAGATACCACAGCACACCTTCAGGGGTCTAGTGGAGTCCATGCCTCGACGGGTCAGGGCTGTTTTGGCAGCAAAAGTGGGACCAACACAAAATTAGGTCATAAAGACCCTAAGGACTTAAAAAAAAAAAAAACATTTAAAAAAATGTTAACGACCCCAAACTTTTTAAAGGTACTGTATCTACTTCATTCTGAAGCTCATCACAACTTCTGCACTTAAACACTAACTCAAGGATGTGAATTGTCTTAAAGGGGACCTATTATGCAAAATGTATAAGGTGTTTGAAGCAATACAACCGCTTTGTGCGTACACTTCAGATCCAGACAAAGTATGTATCACATGTCATGTTGTGAGTCCTTCCAAATTGCCTTTCTGAAAGCGCTTGTTGTCACTTTGTATGACTAATGTTGCTAAAGCTACCTTTGCCTCTGCTTATTTTCACTGATGCTGCCCTCACAGGCTATCAGAATTATCGGAAATAGTGAGTTTTTTTTTATTTTTTATTATTACATTCATTGCATGAATTTATTTATAAGAATTTATTTATTATTTTATCCCACCATGCTCACTGTCTGCGTACTTCATAAATGCACATTTATTTTGCACAGTCAGATGACAGATGACTGAATACACAGGGCTAAACACCACTACTGACAGATTCTGACATTTTCAATGCATGAGATTGTCCTGTTTTGTAGTTGCCATTATGCTGGAGCATGAGCTCTTGAAGCTCCGCCCTCTTCTTGAAACAGGGCGGGAGCACCAGCTCATTTCCATTTAAAGGGACACACACAGCATGTTTTTGCTCACCCCAATTTTAACAGGCTATAGAACATGATCTGTGGGGTATTTTGAGCTAACTTAACATACACACTCTGGGGACATCTGAGACATCCTGTAAATAGTATCTGCTCAAATTAATATACAAAGGTATAAATAATGTATAATTTTAGAAACATCTGCAAGATTGTTATCTGAACAGCAAAATGGACCCGGCATCATAACAAATCATATCAATATCTTATCAAATTATAACCAACAAGTGAGATGCAGGAAGAAAAGGGCTTGTGCCCTGAGAGAAAGAGGCTGTAGCACAGCTCTGTGCCCACTGTATCAGGAAGAGGAGTGTCTTTTCAGCTATGCAGATGTCATGATAATGAGCTGCACGCTCAGGCCGGACGTATTGTGACTGCGTGTGAGAGTATGTTTTTCTAAAACCAAACACTGTCTTGGGCAGAGGAGTCAGCCTGTTTCCCAGTCATTCTCTTTAAATGAGGTTTGCAAATACTATAGAATTGGCTAAAAGCAAACAAGGGGTTGGGGGAAGTGTGTGCGCTCTTCCCCTTTGATGGTCCGACCAGTGACAGCATTTAAAGGTCCCATTCTTCGTGTGTTTTTGAAGCTTTGATTGTGTTTACAGTGTGCAATATAACATGTGTTCATGTTTCGCGTGTACAAAAACACAGTATTTTTCACACAATTTACTTATCTGTACACCGCTGTTTTCACTGTCCTAAAAACGGGTTGATGAGTTCCTTGTTCTATGAAGTCCCTCCTTCAGAAATACGTAACGAGTTCTGATTGTGCCAGCGGTTCCCGTGTTGTGATTTGACAGCAGCTTAGCGCAAGTTGTACGGAATGGTCGCGCCTCTTAACGGCAGATGTATGCGGCTATGCGCTCAATGATCTCAACAGCGTCCCTGGGAAAGCCAAACAAAGGTGATTTGACTCCGCGACCGTCCTCTTCTCCACGTGGGACAGCAACAAGACCACGCCCCCTTTTTTTGCGTATTCTTGTGGGCGGAGGTTAGTCTGTTCTACTGTCGTCATTTATGAAGGAAGTACCAGGATGTAGTCCAAACCAGCCGTTCGCTGTAGGCTTTGAAAGGGAACTTCTGTTAAATAAAATATCTCGCTTGGCATTGAACTTTGAGCTTTATAATTTTACAGGTATTATTTATGCTCTAACAGCAACATTACACACTAACTAAAGTTTGAACAATGGGATCACGAAGAACGGGACCTTTAAGGCTGAGTATGTGTGTTAGCAATGGACAGGCCCTGTGGATGAGTGTGGGTATATTTGGAGGGGGGTGGGACTGGCTATTAAATGGAGGATGACAGGGAGTAATTATTCTAATGCGCTACTTTGCAGTGTGGCTGGGTTAAGGTGTCAGCTGCGAGTCATTAGGCCTGACATGCGCTGGATAGCGACGAGACAGCTGTCTCCCTCCCAGGTGGGCTGACCCACACCACTGCCGCCACGCTAACCGGCCACCATCAGGGTGCCTCTAGAACCGGTTACCTCTTCAATTTTACTGCCCTAACACTCGTTAACTTCAGAGGGGAAAACATTAGTAGAAAGAATTTCAATTCCTAGCTGGTCAAAAAGACAAAGAAAAAAAAAGGTGAAATAAAAATAATTATTATGAATTTTTGTTATTTTGCCAAATGGACCAGGAATAAGTCATCCCATCAGAGCAGAACAAAACAGTTTTTCGTTACATCGTTCATTTGCACGCGCTGTCTTTTGCAGCTGTTTTAGTAAATGATTCAAATCAAGTCACAGTACAAATACACCCAAAAAAAAACAATTTACACAGTGCAATTCCCCAGTTTGAAAATGAGATTTTGATGGTCAAAAAAGCGCATCCATCCATTCTAAAAGTACTCCACACTGCTCTGGAGGGTTAATAAAGGCCTTTTGAAGCGTCAAAGCGATGTGTTTTTGTAAGAAAAATATCCATATTTAAATCTTTATAGCCTAAAATAACTAGCTTGCGGCAGACAACTGTACGCAAGTTGACTTGTGCTAAAAGAGTAACCCCTGATGAGGGGAAAAATAGCTGTATCAGTGATACTGGCCTTCATTCATAAAAAGATGCCATTAAACAAATATTTAAAATATACTGTATTTATGTTTTGAAATTATTACATTATTAAAAATATTATAACGTAAGGGTTTTTAATCGTGTTTTTCATGTTAATTTTAATTTATTAAATGTATTTGTTTATTTTCTCATTCTGGAGATTCAGTGCCCCCGAGCCAAGCCTTGGATGGCAAAGATAGAATTAGTGCTAATATATGCTACCATAACAAAGAGCAGAACTTTTCCATAGCCTTATGTTACAGGGGATCATATCAACCCATACCCGATGGCCTTACTTATGAAAAGTCATGAGTCTGTGCATATGTTCCTCAGAGCAAAGTTCACAGAAAAGCAAAACACACTCTAAAAAAAATATATATAGCACCAAAAGTGGTTCCCCTATGATTACGACCAAGAACCACTTTTAGTGCCATATAGCACCTTTTTTTTTTAGAGTGCACTGTTAACCTAACCAAAATGAGACCGCAACATCCCAAAGACAGAAATTAAAACAGAAGTTCACAGAAAATGTTAATGTTTCTACTCTTCTCCATTTTCTATAAATCTGAACTTATCAATGTAAAGTCAAATGTTTTTGAAAGAAGGATCTGTGTAGTATATTTTTGCATGATTTTTAACTGTTTTATTTTTAAACCATTTTGTGTTAAAAATCATTCAAGAAAATCCTGAATTCCCGTTCTATTTTCAGAGTCAGATCTTATGTCAGATATAGGCTTATCAGGGAGAAGTACCGCTTCATTTTTCTTTTCTTTTTTTCTTTAGACTCAAAGCCTGAGTCCAATCAAATCCAATCCTTTACAGATCTGAACAAGAACAGATCACACAAAAAATGTGACAAATGCTTTATTTTAAGGATCACCACTTGTTTTTTCCAATATAAAATCTGAATACTGAAGCAAAACCAGTATTCAAAACCAACCAACAAATACCAAGAAGTGAAGTGAAGTCAGACTTCCTGTACGGCTGTTGAACAATGTGCTATTAAAACATCATGGTAAAACCCCAAAAAATGTCCTAAGACAAAAGTGTCAATATGACACAATTAAGTTATTACTCACATGCAGGCCAAAATGAACATCCATTATACCAAACAAATTGTACCTCATGATTCCACTGGGTCTAAAACCAGAAACACACAAGACCTTCTGTTTCTAATCAGGGCAACCAGTGGAGGCCAAATACACACAAAAACACATATGTTGGGTTTTCATGTTTTATGGGGACTTTCCATTTTTAAACTGTACAAACTGCATCTTCTATCCCCTACCCCTTCCCATCACAGAAAACCTTCTGCAGTTTTACATTTTCAAAAAACATCAGTTAGTGTTATTCATAAGCTGCTTTCCTCATGGGGATCAAAAAATGTCCCCACAAGGACAAGCATTTCGCATATTGTCATATTTGTAGGGGACACATACCTGAACCACACACACACACACACACACACACACACACACACACACACACACACACACACACACACACACACACACACACACACACACACACACACACACATTTGTTTCACTATATTAGTGAGGACATTGATTTTATATCAGGATAATTATATTTTCTATTGCATAAACCATCATAGAAATGTGCAAAACACCGGATTTAAATATGTTTAAATCATTTAAATGTTTTGGCTGATTTATAAGCAATTTCAACTAGTGAGTGAGTATCAGTAAAAAGTTCTCACTAGTTGGTTGTCATAATATTTCACTATATAAGTGAGGACATTTGGCTCTCACAAGTAGACATGTGCCAGTAAACGGTAGCGATATACTGCAATAATGAACATGCGCAATATTGTTATTGTGGGCACTTCAAAATACCGTGAATAATTTATTATGAATTATTCAGATTTTTAGAATGCATTTTAAGAATACTTTACTCATAAACCGTTTAAAATGAACAACAGGTCAAAGAGGAACGTGCACTGATGTAAACAGACCATACATGAGCCGAGCACATGGCAGAACGAGTGAAGGAGACGCTGAAGTGCACATTCACTCTCTGACAGCAGAGGGCAGAACAGCAGAAATGCAGCCGTTTCCCCGGTAACCCTCGTAAACAAAACGCTATGATAGTCATCACATAACCTAATACTTAAAGACTTAAGGCTATTCATTTTCAAACATAAACATTTTATATTTTAATCTGGACTAAATTACATGCCCTAGATATTGTTTGAACATGTTCTGACTGATGTTCAATCACACACTTTACAATAAGGCTACATTATTTAACATTAGTTAATTCATTAACAAACTGACAATGAAAAATTCTTCTAAAGCATGTAATCTTAGTTAAATGTACATTTCAGCATTTAATAACACATTATTAAAATCAAAAGTTGTAACTGTATTATTTAATGGACCTGAGCTAACACTAACTAACAGTTGCAGGGAATAATCATCAAAGAATCATAACTTCTGAAAAATGTAGCTATTCATTCTTTGTTAATGTTAATGCATTAACTGGTGAGACATTATTGTAAAGTGTTACCTATTGTTCTTTATAATTCTTTTGCACTTAATCTGTTGTGAATTCTCTTCCTTTAAGTTTAAAGTTGGCTGTGTGTGTGTGACGTTTTAAGTTATGATTTGCGTAAGTAACGTAGTGCAGCGTTTCCAGCACGTACAGTCTTAGTATCTGCCTATTCACTTACTCCAGCGGAGGAGTCAGATCGCTATGGAATTAGATTTGTTTAAAAAAAATGAACGAAACTTTATGAAACGGAACGAAACTTTATAAAACTGAACGAAACTGTTTCATAAAGTTTCGTTCTTTTTTTTTTTTTTAAACAAATCTAATTCCATAGATCGCGCGCTCTCACTCAGCTGCAGCGTTTATGTGCAAGAGAAAGTTAATGATTAAGTAAGTTTATTGACATGTATATTGTTAATAACCCAGATGGTTACGCTGTATAACAACGACGCTAGGTTAGACCAGGTTTATGACGATGTTGATGTTTAGCGATCTTTCTGAGTGTAATATGATCCTGTTTAACGAGCGGATTCCCGCTAGCATCACGGCTCGTATTACTCATGTTTACAAAGTTATTCTCTGCAACATTTCCAGTGCTATAATATCCTTCACTGGCTGTCATGATTACTGCCTGTATGAATGATCCAGTTCATTTTATATATAATCTATATTTGGTTGGTTCTGTCAATTTCATTGCACTATACAGTTGTTATTATTGCGGATTCATGCTAATATATATTTCTTGATTATAATTATGCATCAGTGCATTATATGGGGTTATTATTGAGGCTGCAATTTATCGTACTGTTATTGTATTGAACAGTATGCAGATAGTCTGTATTTATTTATTTGTTTTATTTTATTTCAGAAACTACCTCAACTTCACTAATGTGTATATGGTCACATCTTGTACAATAAACAGCCAAATTCAATCTGATGACTCTGACTCCCTGACCAGAGTTCTGTAGCGGTCAATAACATATTCACCAGCATTCAGTGGGGCAATCCCCAACATAATCTGTTTTAATATTTGTTTACTTTATACATTTTTGTGTATTGTTTTATTGTATTTAAATGTTTGGTTCTTTTGTTATCAGAAAGTTATTAAACCTGTTATAGTATGACAACACTTTTTTTGCAACTTATTTCAATATCGTGATAAAACTGTATACCGTGATAAAAGCTTCAGCAATTAATCGCAACATGAAAATTTGATACCGGCACATGCCTACTCACAAGTATAGCCAAACCTGTACACACACACACACACACACACACACACACACACACACACACACACACACACACACATGCACACACTTCCTCCTGAGTACCTGCCTTTCATTAGATCTTCACATCAGATCTCTAGAGATCATCACGTCATCAATGTCTTGATAGTTCCTCACTTCCCTCACTATCCTGCTGACCACAGTTTATGTCTTAATTAGTGCTACTGTCACTACAAAAAAATACAATCAAAAAGACAGCTTGTGAATTCCTTCGTCGTAGCGATTCTCACAGCGTCTAGCCAAACACGGAATTTCAGTGGTGACAAAAATCAACCCATACCGTTAAAATCTTGCGTTTTAACACTATTAAAATGTAAAAATGTATGCATGGTAACAAAATGAGCTGCATACTGAGATTTCTACTCTGTAAAGCATTCGTGTTGGACAGATAGATGAGTAAAATATTCAAAACTTCTTGTAGGAAATGTATGCGGCTGCCACTTCGGAAGGGTTTGGGCCATCTGATGGGTTAAAACTATTAAGACCACAAGAGCAGTTCTGCATCTGTGCACACAAAAATCGGGATTCAGAACTACTTAAATGCATTTGTTTTGAGACCCACAGATACATATCCAGATTATTGTGATCAAAACAAAGGAAAATAAACAAGCCATTTCCCATAGATCTGATCTCTTTATGTCGAAATCTCTCTGCTGCAACTAACCCAGAGTCCTTTGTTTCTACTTGAATTGATGATATATGATATGATGTACGGGACAGAATGACCTATAACTCATTAAGGTTGACATCATCATTAAACATACTATGTTAGATTATAAACTGTTATGATGATCTATTATGATGATGAATGTCATATGGATTGTGATTCACATTTCTTTAATTTTGATAAAGCGTGAGATCGGCGAACAGAAGTTTTGGAATGACACTAGAGAACAGAAGCATGACTTTTTGATTTTGTTTTTCGAGGGCACTAGCTTTCCTCCTCTGAGAGAATGTTTGACTGACAGGACGGAACAAATACATAAATTAATAAACCAAAATTTTTTCAACAGCTGCACAATAATTGTCACATCTGTGTCCTTTCTTCCAATCAATTATGAACCACAAGTTGTAATTTATTTATGGCCAATTCAGGCTCCAGTGATGAAATGTTAAAGACACTCCAAACGCAAAGTGATATAGGGATGCCAAACTTGCCATCTTAAAAAATACATCTGCTCAAAATGACATGCTGCATAGCATCAGACCTGTAAGAAAGTGACTTTCTGCCCGAATTGAAGGACCATGAGTCTTATCTATAATATGATGTGATACAAGATCTAGGGGGAGATCCCGGGGTGCCGTTTCACAGCGTCTAGCCAAACACAGAGTTTCAGTGGTGACAAAAATCAAGCCATACCGTTAAAATCTTGTGTTTTAACACTATTAAAATCATGCTTTTATGAGCACAATTAATTACTGTCTAATAAAGATTACAACTGCATTTAATATTGCTTGGGCCATCGGTTTAAAATAAAGAGGTCTCCCAAATTTGCATATTAAAACTAATTAGCATAATCAAGCCACTGAAATCCCATGCATGATATTCAAAGAGCTGAAAATGTGCAGCACAAGCTTAAATGATCCATTGTGCATTATAAGCCTTAAATATACAGTTTATAAAATCTAAAAATGTTATTTAATTTCAATATTTAATTCAATTAATTTAATTTAAATTTGTGTCTCTTTTTCATTTTAATAAGTGTTGAATTGAATTACACATTTGAATGGTACTGTTCTCAATTACATCTTCTATTATCATACTGTGACCATACATATCCAAATGTGCATATTTAAATATCTTAAAAGCGAACCACTAAAAGAAATTTCCACAAATTGCCTTTCAAACAGTCATGCACTGTATTCATCACTTTAAATATTCAAATTGATCAGACGAGGGAAGGAGTGAATTACAATACATTACCGATTCCCTGTATGATTTCCATAGGTCTGTCACACTTAAGGAGAAAAATCAATGCGACAAAGCAGCCCAGGGAATGTCTGACACTAACAGTAATGCTGCTTAATTAAAGCCAAGATTCCAGCTCTCATTGCAACGGGGCTTTGATTTTAATAGACGATGAAGAAATGGCCCGCACATTGACGCGGGCACATTTGTAGCCAGTCTGGCCAAGGGAAAAAGAACACACACACACACACACACACACACACACACACACACACACACACACACACACACACACACACACACACAGACAAACGCGGCAGGACATCAGCTCGGATTGAATCGGGGTTAAGGGGAAGTACACAGAAGCTTGCGTCTGTGTTAAACAGTCTGCTAAAGGGGGCAGGTACCAGCCCACCCAGCTAATCAGCAGAATGTGCTCCGATACAGGAGGAAAGGGATTTCTGAGCACATGCCTCTGTCACATACATCAGTAACATAAAAACCTCTGTAGACTAAAACACTTGACCTCAATATGGAAATAAATTAAATGCAAACAGAAAGGAGGGAAAAATATGATTGTTAATGGATTGCATTTTGTTATACTCGGATCAAGCCTTCAATACAGAAAGAAAGTTTTAAGTCAAATTAAGCCATGCTGAAAGCTTATAAAAAGGATTGAAAGCACAAAGAGAAATCATAACAGACAAAAATGGTTTAAATGGTTTTTGGTAAATATTTGCTTTTTCCAATTTAAATCATGTTAAAAATTGCAAAACTTTACATTTTCCAGTTTTAACCATGTTTCTTAAATTATTATTATTCAAATATTTTGAAGCGAATGGAAATTTACTTGCACTGCTGAGGATTAAAAGATGACACTAATGTCAATTTAATAGTGCTTAATGTACTGGAGACAATGGCTGGAGCCCCATCAAATAAGGAAAACGCTATCTGTCTACATTTGTGGACATGTTAGTTCCTTTCCAAACCCATCCAGTGAATAAACTACTCCAACCCAAGAGCTCTGTCATGCTTTTTGGCACCCACCCGTTCCTCCACCCCCACCCCCCACTTTCTAGTTCCCAGTGCCACCCTCCAAACCAGCTCACTGAGGTCCCCAACCTAATCCTGTTACCAGGAGGTCTGGCTGTTTGAGGAGGCTCATAGATTAACACGGCAGACATTGTCGAATTTATGACCAGCCTCATGGACATCTGCCCTACTTTCTGCACTACACATAAACCATCCACCCCCCCGCCCCCGCCCCCCCACCACCACCTCCAAAAAAACAAAAACAAAAAAAATACAGAGAGAGACCTGGTTCAAAGAGCAAGGGGCCATTTCATGAAATCGGCAAGCCAGTCATTGTTAAAGCTGTCATTTCTCCTCTGGGGCCGGTGCGCTTTAACTGAACTGTCAGCCTTCTACTTAATGCTTGTTAAGGATAACAGGCCAGTCTGCTGATAGCACTAATGAGGACCAGAAAAAAGACACAAGCATGTTTAAAGGATGCACACCGATTGTCATAACAATATGCCGTAATGGCTACAAAAATCAGCTTCTCAAGGAAAACTATGAAGATGTGAAGATTTACAGCAGATGGTGAAAGACTCATACTTCTATAAATATGTAAATGTTTTGTTATGCGGTCAGCCCTCCGCTTCCATAAACAAGTGCTTTCCTTTGCTTTATTATTTGTGACGCTCTGATTTAATTCCAATTACACCATTAATTAGAAATCTTGTGCCCTCTGATCTAGGGTATGTTTCAACTTAATAACATTTGCCAGGTTTTATTTGTTCACAGAAACGGGTGCTTGCTTGTATCTGTTCACAGAACAGAAAGTGTTTGTTTTTTTCTCCAAGAGGCAACAAAATGAATCTGTATTTGCGCTGTATGTCACATAACATCCTATGATAACACAATCAGAGAGAGGGATTAAATAATTCAATTCTATTAAACACTCTTATCTCCTGTCATTTTTCTTGAGACGTGAGCCCACAATTTGTGTTCTTGTTTAATCAGCACATTGATTATATGACATCTGCATATCAATAGGATACATCACAAAAGGATTTAAATGCAGCTAAAAAACTATTTTGCATTAAAGCTCAAGTCCGTCATTTCTGCACTCAGCATCCCTAACTGGAATTTCAGAAGTAATAATTGTTCAATCAGATTAAACAGCCTCAAACTCACACCACTGGCTGAGCCAATGTTGTTGTGTTTCTGCTAAACCCATAGTAATCACTATAATAAATAAATACAATAAAAAAGAGTGCTATTACTGCAAAAACAAAAACAAAATAAAAATCAGTATCTTAGTCTTTTTTTCAGAGATGTAAAAATATTTAATTTTGAAGTTTTTCTCCACTCATTTATGCTTAAAACACAAAAACAACTATTTGGAAACTAGGTAATAAAAATAAACTTAATTCAAGATATATTACTTAGAATACAAGTCATACACAGATTTGCTTATTAAAAATAATCTTATTTGAAGAATATTTAGAAATGTATAAAAAAAAAGAGCAAAAAATATGCTTTTTAAAAAATTATATTTTGATAAAGAGCAACAGTGTTCGCGCATTTTATGGAAATGAGTCTACAAATGGCTTAGTCTCTAGAATAGGAGAAATTATTTTAACACTGCACAAAATCTAATAAAGGAGCTTGAAAGGCAACATTAATTGCAAATCTAAATGATGCTGCGTCTACCTAGTGCCAAGCAAACCACATTTTCTGAGGGTTGTTGTAATGCTGATCTGTACAGCGCAGCTCAGTTCTGCTCATTAGGCAGTTGTCCCTCACTACAGCAGCCAGACCCACTTCATACTGGCCTTGCTAGTTCATTAGGACACTGTTCGCTCTCTTGGCTCCCGGGGTAAAACACAAACAGTTCGCGGTCTGCCGCTCTGCACCCTAATCCAGTCATGAGACTGGGCTCTTAAACACTATTGCGGCTAAGCCTGGCCATGTGTGTCTCCGACCTGAGGGACCTGGCCCACCAGCCTAGAGCCTTAATTTTCCCTGCTCTCTCCCTTGTTCTCACTCTCTCCTTCATGCTTTACCCCGTCGCTATTTCTCCATGCCAGCATTTCCTCCCTCTCTTCCTCTCTCCTGCTTCTATAATGGCATTCTTCAAGAGCTGGCCCCGCCGTGCCGCCCGCTTGCAGTCTCTTAATTAAAATGCTCCCACCGCTCTGTTTATGTGACCGATGACTGTTAAATTAAGACGCTGTCACACTGGGCCGCAACAGTACATTTTTATTTATTTATTTTTGCCGGGGAAAGTTCCGCCACGAGCACCCGGCCTCGGGACTACGAGCTGACATGTTTCCTTTGTCTGAGGTCGGAATTTACACCATTTAAAAATACACTCCACCTCATTACAGCACTGCCCTAAGGAAGCAACCAGTCGGCATGGGCTAATAAGGTATGTGTTATACAGAGAATGATTTTAATAGGGTATAATGTATGCAGCGGCTACACTAAAGTGACATTATACGTTTTGAACAATGCTTTCTGGGGTGTGGGGGCTGCAATCTGCAAATCTTGTGTGTGCACCATGCCTGTATTACACATTGAGCTTTACTTGGATTCAAAACATCTGACAGTATCGGCTCAGCCGGAGTAAGAGAGTGTGGGAGTTGAAACCAGAGACAAAATGAGGATTGATTTGAGGATTGAAAAAAAAAAAAAAAAAAAGATCCTACTGAACGACGTCTTGAAAATGAATATTGTAAAACCACCCCATCTACAGTGAGGAAAATAAGTATTTGAACACCCTGCTATTTTGCAAGTTCTCCCACTTAGAAATCATGGAGGTGTCTGAAATTGTCATCGTAGGTGCATGTCCACTGTGAGAGACATAATCTAAAAAAAAAATTCCAGAAATCACAATGTATGATTTTTTAACTATTTATTTGTATGATACAGCTGCACATAAGTATTTGAACACCTGAGAAAAATCAATGTTAATATTTGGTACAGTAGCCTTTGTTTGCAATTACAGAGGTCAAACGTTTCCTGTAGTTTTTCACCAGGTTTGCACACACTGCCGGAGGGATTTTGGCCCACTCCTCCACACAGATCTTCTCTAGATCAGTCAGGTTTCTGGCATGTTGCTGAGAAACACGGAGTTTGAGCTCCCTCCAAAGATTCTCTATTGGGTTTAGGTCTGGAGACTGGCTAGGCCACGCCAGAACCTTGATATGCTTCTTACAGAGCCACTCCTTGGTTATCCTGGCTGTGTGCTTCGGGTCATTGTCATGTTGGAAGACCCAGCCTCTACCCATCTTCAATGCTCTAACTGAGGGAAGGAGGTTGTTCCCCAAAATCTCGCAATACATGGCCCCGGTCATCCTCTCCTTAATACAGTGCTGTCGCCCTGTCCTATGTGCAGAAAAACACCTCCAAAGCATGATGCTACCACCCCCATGCTTCACAGTAGGGATGGTTTTCTTGGGATGGTACTCATCATTCTTCTTCCTCCAAACACGTTTAGTGGAATTATAACCAAAAAGTTATATTTTGGTCTCATCCGAGGGAGATTGACAGTCATGTTTAGCTTCTTCCATTTTCTAATGATTGCTCCAACAGTGGACCTTTTTTCACCAAGCTGCTTGGCAATTTCCCCATAGCCCTTTCCAGCCTTGTGGAGGTGTACAATTTTGTCTCTAGTGTCTTTGGACAGCTCTTTGGTCTTGGCCATGTTAGTAGTTGGATTCTTACTGATTGTATGGGGTGGACAGGTGTCTTTATGCAGCTAACGACCTCAAACAGGTGCATCTAATTTAGGATAATAAATGGAGTGGAGGTGGACATTTTAAAGGCAGACTAACAGGTCTTTGAGTACGTAGTCTTTTGTGCATGTAGTCAGCATGGACATGTAAAGACATGTTTAATTCAGGGCAAATTTTTAGAGGACAACACACTTGACTAAAGTTCACTTCATATTTACCCATTTAATATACACTACAGTTCAAAAGTTTGGGATCAATCATTTTTTAAAGAAATTAATAAATTTACCAAAGTGACATTTATAATGATACTAATAAGATTTTATTTCAAATAAATGCTGTTCTTTTGAACTTTCTATTCATCAAAGAATCCTGAAAAAATGTATGATGGTTTCCACAAAAATATTAAGCAGCACTTAACTGTTTTCTATGTTGATTATAAGAAATGTTTGTAACACTTTAGTTTAGGGTCCAAATCTCTCTATTAAAGGAGAACTCCGGCGAATTTTTAAGTTAATCTTGATCGTTATACCTTTGTGAGTACTGTCTATATAAAAATAAAAAATAAAAATAAATAAAAATTGTGTGTGTGAAGAGTGATGATCGGCTCACAAGTGAAGAAGAAATTGATCGTAACGCTCCTCCCCCCTGGACTATTTACATTTTTTACCGACTACAACTGAGTTCTCACGGGACTTCAGCGAGACTACAGCTTGCCGTCTAAAACACTATTTCGGTGAGTTTAAACAATGGCTAAATTGCTAAACGCATCTCGTTGTCATGTAAGGGCCCTGTTCATGTTGGACAGACATTTTGATTGCATTTTGTGTCTGTTAAAAAGCACAAAGACACTCTTTATGTATATGCCCCCATAGCTGCCGTGTTAGCTGAGTGGGAGCTCTGGGCATTAACTGTAACAGCTCCGTGTTGCAAGCACCAATCCGGTTCGTTTTTATTTCTATAGACAGTACTCACAAAGGTATAACAATCAAGATTAACTTAAAAATTCACCGGAGTTCTCCTTTAACTAGTTACTTATTAGCATGCATATTACTAGGATATTGGCTGTTTATTAGTACTTATAAAGCACATATAAATGCCTTATTCTACATCCCTTAATCATACCCACTGCCCTAAACTTCCTTACTAACTACCTTACTAACTATTAATAAGGAGTTTATTGAGGCAAAAGTTGTAATTAATGGTTAATTAATAGTGAGAATTGGACCCTAAACTAAAGTGTGACAGACATTTTCTTGAGCATCAAATCAGCATATTATAATGATTTCTGAAGGATCACGAGACACTGAAGACTGGAGTAATGAATGATGCTGAAAAATAAGCTTTGCCGTCACATTAATAAATTACATTTTAAAATATATTTTAAAAAATTACCGTATTTTTGATAAAAAAAACGCACCCCTTGGTGGGCATAAGAGACTGCTTTCTTACTGACCCCAGACGTTTCAATGGTAGAGTATATGATGATGGCGTCTCAATCAGCTCCCATGTTCAGTAGTCAGGGCACTGATCAGGGAATCAGTCAATGGGCTGACTCCCTGATCAGTGCCCTGACTACTGAACTAGGGAGCTGATTGAGACACACCCGATGACAACAATTTTTGGGTAAACTATCCCTTTAAGACTCACAGCAGCAGGAGAAACAAAAGCCTTTTCTGCGGGTCCCATCTCGATTTTGCCTTTGTGTGGCAGCTCTCTGGGGTTAATGTATGTTAATGTTTCATTTATAAAGGTGCTTATTACTGTGTTTTGCATGCTGCTGCTTTGGAAAACAATACCGAGCCCTGCCGAGACTGTTAGTTAAAGGTGGGAGTGAGAAAGAGAGAGAAACACATAGGCGGACAGGCCTTCGTTCAAAAGAGCCCCCGCCAGTAATAGGCCAGCCCTTGACGCGCTGCCACCTTCTCTACCTGCTGTCCCCTGCCGCTCTTTCCGGAAACTTGACGGCAGATGTTGCAGCACTAAGCTGGCTCTGAAGTGCCTCTCTGGCTCCCCGGTCTCCCTAACAACACAGTCAAACCACATTAGATCTCTTTATTTGTGCCCCAGGCAAGTTCGGCAGTGCAGCTGTGTCCACCCTCCGCTCTACCTTTGGTGTTGGAGCCCCTCAGGCGGTAAATGGGAGAGCAGAAAGTGTTCAGGCTGTCTTGAAAAAACTACATCTGCTGACAATCCAGCAGTCTGTCTGTGGGCGGAGTGGGGGGAGGGACCGGGAGGGGTCTCCGAGCTGAACAGATGTCTGCGACAACCTGCTTCCTTACACCTGTATGAGTCCTCGTAACCCCACGGATCCAATGCTGAAAAATTCATGACCCCGGAGGGTTCCTGTCGGGCATCAAAGCCCCCTTCTCTCTAGCCGAGCGTACGCGGCCCACCTTGGCTCTGGCGAGGGACTCCTCAGGCTTTGATAGCTCATGCCTGCACCAAGTGCACTTGATCAAGGGCTTGAAAGTCTGCACGATCGAGCTGTGGCCTCACTGAAGTGTGCCAGGGTCCCGCTTGGAGGCTCCAGACCCTCATCTCAGATGTATTGAGAGTTACAAAGGTTTTAACAGTTCTTTTGAAGAAAGTAAAACAGAACAAGTGGCTCAAGCGTGACTGGGATATTTCAGCTAATGGGAGCACTAGTACCGCAAATGCGATGAGGACTTCTTCAAGATGAAACAAATCCAAACAAATGCTTCAAACTGTGCACTACTTTGGAAAAAACATTTAAATTGTAGTGTGCACGTAGTCAGCACAGACTTCTGAAGCCTGTTTACTTCAGTGCTAATTTTGTCTCACAAGAGGACGATCCACAAATTCACTTCATATTTAATATACGTACACTACTGTTCAAAATATTGGGGTCAGTTCATACTTTTATTCACCAAGGATGCATTAAATTGATTAAAAGTGACATTTATAATGTTGCATAAAATTTCAATTTCAAATAATTTCTAGTCTTTTGAACTTTGTATTTATCAAACTATCCTGAAAGTATTCCTCAAAAATATTAAGCACTACTGTTACTAATACTACTACTACATAAAAAAAAAGCTGAACATTGAGCTTTGCCATCACAGGAATAAATTATATATACATATTAAAAAATTTATGTTTGTTTAAAATACATTAAAATAGAAAAGTTAATTGTAATTGTGAATGAACTTCATAATATTACTATTTTATATGCAATTTTGATCAAATAAATGCAGCCTTGGTGAGCATAAGAGACTTTTTTGAGCATAATAAACTTTACAACAGTCGTGTAATCCAGTGATGGGATTAACGGTGTTATAGATAAACTAAACTAACGTAATTATTTTTTTCAGTAACAAGTAATCAAACGAATAACTGTTTTTCCCGTTACAATGCCATTAGCGTTACTGAGAATAAAATGTGGCATTACTATAATTGAGCTCACTGAAGCGGTTTTCATCCGAACAGAGTCTCTGTCAGTCGGACCTGCAAAGTTTTTTTTCTCTGGTTGGTTGGTGTGTGTGTGTGTGTGTGTGTGTGTGTGGGCGTGCGTGTGTGTGTGCATGCCATGCATGTTAGGGGGTGGGTGGGGTTTGGTACACATAACTGATGATGATTGGTGGGTGGGAGACAAGGTTGAGGTAGATAGGTTGAGTTCACACACACACACCTATGACACACACACACACACGTATATACACAGTCACACACACCAACGACCAGGAGTAGTCAGAGCAATGGCAAGTCCAACGACTTCAAAGGAAGCTTTCGCAAACTGGAAGTATAAGCGCTACTTTTCCCTCGTTGAGGTGAAAGGTAATAATGTTTATGTAACCTGCAATTTATGCTGAGGAAGAAAGAGTCTCTCCACGTCGGTGGCAAGTAATTCTAATCTAATGAAGCACCTCACATCATCACATGCCGCCACAAAATTAGTGGCTAAAAACCCAGGTGATAATGTGAGCTAGTATAGTAGTATA
Source organism: Romanogobio albipinnatus (assembly GCA_023566225.1). Lineage (NCBI taxonomy): Eukaryota > Metazoa > Chordata > Actinopteri > Cypriniformes > Gobionidae > Romanogobio > Romanogobio albipinnatus. The sequence goes on from CM042242.1 coordinate 36,779,658, forward strand.
GTACTGATAATATTTACACAATATTTACACTATAGTAGGTCTACTGATAATATTTACAATAATGTATTGAATTTGATAGGTGTCTCACATTGATAGGTGTCAACATTACAATAGTGTACATTAAAGGTGCCCTAGAATGAAAAAATGAATTAACCTTGCCATAGTTAAATAACAGGAGTTCAGTACATGTAAATCACATACAGTGAGTCTCAAACACCATTGCCTCCTCCTTCATATGTAAATCTCGTTTGTGAAAAACACCACGGAAAAATAGGCAAATCTCAAAATAACACCGAGAATGATGCAATCGTCGGGATCATTAATATGTACGCCCCCCAACATTTGCATATATGCTAGCACATGTTCACTGTCAGGCGAAACTGCGCAGCCGTATCATCTCTGCAGGTAAACAAGCGTCACGTGACGCGAGGATAGCGAACATGGCAGAAACAAATGTTATGTTCCAGGCTGTGCAGGGGATGTGAAGACGTTTCATACTCTTCCCACAGATAAAACATGTCCACAGGCATGGTTGATGTTTATTTATAATTGGATACCGCAACAATTTATTTCAAAGTTGTTCATTTGCTCAGCCCATTTCACCACGGACAGTTTTTCAAACCTGGGACAATATCAAGCAGGCTTTGCTCAGCGTCCGACACTGAAGAAAGGGGCAATTCCAACCATACACCTGCAAGCAGTAAGTACTGATTTTATCCACTTCTTGACTGTCTAAACAATCTGATTAAGTTGAAAGTTTCTTAGAGACACAACATTAACAATAATATCCCCGTTGTTGTTTAGATCTGACGCAAGATGCTAGTACAATAACAATAGGATAATCCGAGTAGCTTACATAACTAAATGGCTAAATAAATCGACTTTTAAATCAGTACTCTACTGTCAAACTCAAACTTTACTCTACAAACAACATATTTAAGCGCTACCCAGTTCAGTTTGTGATTCAAAGTGAAGAAGCTATCATTGTAAAATCATACAGGGACACATTACAATAATTCAAATGTTTTTACAATGCTAAAAAAGTTGTGAGTGCTGATGTTTATATTTAATACTATATACTAGTTATCGTTTAGGCTGAAGTTCTGGTATGGACGTAATGATTTTGCAGGTTCCTAATTAAAATAAAGACTTAATTTACCATTCAGAAGCATCCATTTCCAATCTCAAAACATGTTGTTGTTCCTCAAAATCTGCATCTTCGTCAGAAACAGGCTCAAACATATAAGGTTGAATGCCTAATCTCTCCATCATCATGACGGTCAGTATAGATGTGCCTGCTATTGAGCCGCGCAGTGAAACCGCCAATCAGAGCAGAACTCTGCATTAATATTCATGACCCTTCCAAATAAGGCAAAAACAGACCATTTCATCCTGGGGAAGATTTCTAAAGTTGTAAATGGACCTCTAAAACCGTAGCTGGACAATTATTGACCTTAAATAAGCCATAAACCCTCTATGTAGATACCAGAGAACAATTTAAAATGTTGTTTCAAATCATTCTAGGGCACCGTTAATGTACAATGTATTATAATAATAATTTATTCTATTTAGTGTCCAATTCATTCATTTGACATATTTGAATATTTGAAGAAGAAAAAAAAGTAATGCAGTAGTTACTTTCCCTGGTAATTAGTTACTTTTATAATGATATAACTCAGTTACTAACTCAGTTACTATTTGTAAGAAGTAACTAGTAAGTAAGTAGTAAGTAGTAAAGTAACGTGCCCAACACTGGTGTAATCTAAACAACGATGAAAACAAAACGGCACATTCTGTTCTTAAATGTAATCCCTCTATATGTTGTTTTTGCACATTTATAGGACTTTTTGTGCACATATATTACTGCATTACAAAAGTTACAAAAGAGGAAGTGTCTGCAATACAAGATCATGACAGTCACATCCTATTATGAGTCCTAGTAGCTGAGGTTTGTGAAACTTGCACACATTTAATACAACATACAAACACACACTCAAGGAAATAGCCCCTGAACTGTTACACTACACACTGACACCCCATGCTTTATGTACAACTTTGGATTGGCTCTACTTATAGTAGTATGTAAGAGTGATGAATCATGTTTGCATTTTGTATTGGGGCAAACCATCTGTGGCTTACCTTATCTGCGGTAGTTGGGCGCATGAGTGAGACTCGGTCATATTGCCGCCGCAGAAGAGCCCGCAGAGCCTCAAGGCGGCCCTATAATGAAACAAGAAATATCAAGATGTGGCCTTAGCTTGGTTTCATTTTCACTCATCTCAAGCAAAGGATTCAAACATTATAGAGTGACACTTTCAGGTAGACTTAGACTGAAACTCAAAATAAGGAAAGGCAGGTGAAGGAGAGATGGTTATGGCCTCTATTGCAACAGGACGTGACTCACCCTGATTGGAGTATACCACTTGGATTCAGATTGATGGTATGTGGGTGGCGGTGCAGTTGGCTTTTTGATCATAGGTTTTTCGGCCTCCTCTTCTATTGATATCACTGCATTCTTGGCTTTCTCTAGCCGTGCACCCTCCTCTGTGGACCCTTTCTCTCCCCAACGGACCTACACAGATATTTGAACAAGATATATATTATATTATATAAAGTATACATACAAATATATACAATAAAGTACTTTTTCTTAGTTCTAGGGGTACTCATGCTTGCCCCTCACTGGAAAAGGCTTAATTAAAACTGCACTCCTCAAGCTGTAGGTTAAGTCACATCAATATAGAACAGCTTTCCAACAGCGTCTCTGGACATTTCAATCTGCAACAACTCTGAATTAATAAAACATTCTTTGCATCCCATGTTTCCCTCGTCACATGTCAGCATGTGTTTTAGGTAAAGATGAAGTAGGTAAACCTCCTCCCCAGGTCCAGAGAAAGCTTTAGAAATGGAGATAGGTTGTCTGGATGAATGAAAGCTTTCAAAACATTAAAGATAGTTGTGCCTCGGTAAGCCCTGAGCCCTCTCATTCCCTAGCACACTCATGGGAAAAGTTAGTAGAAGCGGTTTCCAAAGATTTCAGAAGAAACTTCAGTGATGTCTTCTTTACATGGGAGACTGGAGGAGGGGTGGCTAAGCATGAAACAAATATCCCTTTTAAAACCAGCTTTGAGACGGATGCAGTGCTAAGTAGCACATTTCAGCTGAACAAAAGTCGAATGACAGAATGGAAGTCAGCAAGAGGAATTCATCTCGTCACAGCAGTTCTCAATCCTTTAGTGTCAACATGACTTAAGACAGCGGGACATCATGGAGGCCGAACTGGCAGGCCCCTGTCATGTCAAAACCATCAGACAGGGGCTATGCTACATTTAAAGAGAGAAACTTTGAGGTGTGCTGAGCTTGACATCACAGACACAGTGGCTTTCATACAGGCAGAAGAGCAAATGCACTTGTGTGGATCAAAAGAGAACAATATGCTTCCTCTTAAACATTTCAGACTACATTTTGCCTGTTAGTCCCATATTAGTTTCTACTAGGGATTCCACAATTCTCAATATAATACTGAACCGTTCAGTACGGCATTCACGGTTCAATACGCGCTTGTAAATTGCGTTTTTTTCGCTTTTGCATTTAATTAATTATTTTTCTACAAATTCTATCATTTGCCTCCATCCCAATATACTGAACAACGTGACATACATTCAAATCACACGTTAGTGGTAGAGTTATACTCACGGAACACTAGAGTTATTCACAATCACGAAAGTTCATTTGCATGCGTTTTAAAGCCTTGCCGGCTCATTCACGTGCGTGGTTTTAACATGGGCTTTTCCGAGCGCGCGAACTAAACGCCTATCAAACACGTGATTATTGAACTAAGTAGTCGTCTTACTGCGCTAATAATCGGTTATGTCTAAAGTGAAAGTAAAATCGTGTGTGTCTGTATATTAGAGGTCTTAAATTGACAGCAGCGCAGTAGTGAACACACTGTCCTTAAAGGGACAGTTCACCTCTAAAATTATGTCATTATTTACTCACTCTAATATTGTTCCAAACCTGTATTCATTTCTCGATGACAGAATTTTCATTTTTGATTGAACTATCCCTTTAATGTTAATACAATAACAAAAGACAAAGAGAAAATCACTCACTGCTCTTGACTAAAAAACTAATGCATAGCTTTTATAAGAGTCAATGTATATTTTATAGTGAAGTCTATGTAGTGTTTTATTTTTTTACATTTATTCATTCAATTTCATACTTTAATACTGCTGTACAGCTCTGATCTGCCAGTGTAAATCTTTATATATATTTATTTTATATAATACAATACACTAGGAATGTGTACAAGGGTTTTTTTAAGTAAGGTTTTCAATTCTTTTAAGTAAAATAAAGAAAGAGTATTGCAATAAAAAATAGTCTTTTTTCTCCTTAACCTCTTGCTGTTCCTGTCGCCTAAGAATTGAATAGCAAAAAAACTGATGTGACAAGCCATCAGAACCGAACAAAACCGAAAACCGTGGTTAAAAACCGTGGTATGTATTGAACCGTGGACTAACTGTATTGTTGCATCCCTAGAACCAATGAATCCAAGTAATGCAAAGACTGGAATGTGACTAGGGATGCGCTAATATTTATATTCATGTTATATCCGATAACCCATGAATGGCTTATACTAAAATGACAGAAATCTCTAATTTCAGAGGATAACTGTTATGGTTGGTATCAATATATTGTGCATGTGACCCCAATCAAAGCACTTTAAACTCCGAGAGAGAGAGAGAGAGAGAGAGAGAGAGAGAGAGAGAGAGAGAGAGAGAGAGAGAGAGAGAGAGAGAGAGAGATGTATTATAATAAGTGAGTGAGTGGTGGTGGTAGACAACTGGAAAATTATGACACCAAAACCTTTTCTGTCATCAGGGGACTGCACATCATTATAGGTGTCATTAAAATGTAAAGTTCACCTCCATGCGTTTGATTCCACCAGCTCCTCTTCCCCCGTAGTAAGATGCATCCACAGTTGGCCACTTCTTCTTGGGTAGCAGGTCTGGCTCTGGTATCTGAAGAAATAAATATGGACAGAAAAAAAAAAAAATTTACCCTTCAAGCCTCAAAGAATTATATGCATTGCAAATACAAGGCAGATATGTAAATTGTGATTTTATGTACACTACTGTTAAAAAAACCTAAAAAACGAATTAAAAACAAATTAAAAACAGAAATATTGTCAAATATGAATTCAATTTAAAATGATTTCATTTTAAAATGTAAATTGTTCCTGTGATGGCAAAGCTGAATTTTCAGCATCATTACTCCAGTCTTCAGTGTCTCATGATCCTGATATCATTCTAATATGCTTATTTGCTGCTCAATAAATGTTTCTCATTATCTCATTTATCAATGTTAAAAACAGTTGTTTAATATTTTTGTGGAAACCATGAAACCATGATACATTTTTTTCAGGATTCCTTGATGAATTAAAAATAGTACTGACCTAAAACTGTATATTTTACACTTTTAAAAATAATACATTCAAATGAACAGTGGATACAAATTTTTGTATTTTATAATATAATTATATTTATATTTTATTCAAAAAAGAATCTTACAGGTGGAAGTGGTGGACGAGGTCTTTGAGCGGGTGGGTCTTTAATAACCTTAGAAGAGAGGAAAGAAATGAAAATTAAATTGAGCAAAGTTAGTTATCGCTGTCTAAGGATGTGATTCACAATTGAACAACTGGAGCCTGGCACCACCACAATTAATTACAGGGGTCTGCTTGTAAACGAATGCTGTAGGCCCCTGGTGCAAAATAAAGAAAGCCCAAAAATCAACTTGTTGACTTTGGGGTGAGCATGGTGGTCCGTTTAGCTCTTAATTAATTGGATGAGGTTCAATCCCCTGCAATCCCCCAATCATAAAGTCCTGAGGAATTAATTAGCTGCAATGAAATGCAGAAGGGAAACTTGGGCTTCACTCCAGGTTGATCCCCAATGCAAAGGAGAGGAGCATTAACAGGATGAGATGTCTTCCTGTAGCACTTTCTGTGACTGCTTATCTGTTATGAGAAACACTATGCTGGATTCAGCAGGTGACTTCTCTCACAGACAAGACGTCTTCCTCACTGGAAATGTCTTTGGCATTCTCTGACTCTGGTGTTGTCAGATTAGTGACTGCTCAGCAAACTGCTTATCAACTGCCCTGTCACATCTAACCACTCTTGGATGGGATGGGTAAATGTGTTAATAGACAAAATTGAGTTTGGGTCATGTTATACGGCAATGTAATGGCTACATATGTAATTTGAAAAGCTCAGCGTACTTGAGCCTCTGTAACACAGAATAGACTCCAACAATCTAGTTAAAACGCCTTGGATGTGACCATGTTTCACCTGTCAACCATGTAACCCCTTCCATTGCAGATGCTTTCTAAAATGGAAGCAAGCCTTGACTCATTAAACATGAAAGATGCATACAGTGCCATTGCAGGTTAAGCATTTACTAAATTAGTTTTCAGGAAAAAATGCCTTTTAATCATCACATATCATGGGCAGAACAGCTGTTTCATTCACATTAAAGTGCACTGATACCATTTCACCATTGTTACCATTATAATGATGGAAAATGATCAATTAGAGTTAATTAATTGCTCTTTGACTCATAACTGACTGTTGGAAAATCCAGTCCTATCCGTCCGTGGGGCCCCAGTGATGATTAACATAACTTTAGACAGAACCTTGTGCTAAAGGATTAGCTTCTTTTTTTTTAACAGAGTAATTAAAGAGCAGATTTATATTTGCCAGACATATTGTGGGATAAATAAGGCATTACACAAATGACATGCTGGGCAGTTAGGTTCTCAAACTACCTGACAGACAGATGTGAAGCCGGGACAACCCTTTAAATGTGGTTCAGGCGATGAAGAGCTGATAATTAAATCCAAAATGTCAGTGTACTTAGCCATCTGACACACGCACGAGGGGCTAAGAACTAGTGGCACAGCTGTGGAATCAACCAATCAGAGTCCAGCGGTGCAACGTTCCCATATGGCTTTCGGGATAATTGTCCAATTGGAGTTTATAATCTGTCCATTTCACCCCTTTGAACACACTGTTGTGTCAAGCTGTTTTCCAGGCTTAACATGATCATGGACAAGTAGCAGGTAGCATATTTGCAAATTAAAATGGTGCATTTCCATTAACATAAAATTAACCTGTTTGCAGTAAAACAACAATTTAATGACCTAAGAATGCATTATCAAAGCATAATTAAACAGATGCCTTTATCCAACGGTAACAATATTATTTCATACTGTATATATTACAACACTTAAATTATATATATAACATATATATTCAAAACTTATATTTTTAGATTTTCCACTGTAGTCAATTCAGTCTTGGACTGACCTGTTTGAAGGCACAAAAACACATACTTTACTTTCTTATGACCAAAATGAATTCCAATCATCCGCATTTAATTTGACTCATATTTGGTATTTGCAGAGGACATGTCGGTGTGGCTGTGGATAATAATGTGTGTGTTTCAGAGTTGGGGGTGGAGGGTATGAGGTGCTTCTATATTTCTCTGATTGCTGAAAACTGGCAAGGCTGAGTTTAAATATTAACAAAGCACACATGGCCCTTCTCTTGTGCCGGGGTCCCTGATGGAGAGGAACAGCAGCTCCTCCACCAAGACAAACAGGGCCGAGTCCAGACATGCTGCGGGGGGTTTACATTTTAATGCCTTTGTTGGTTTTCCAAAATATGCTTCCATCTCATCCTGGAATGGCTCCCACCAGGTTCTCAAAGAGAGGTGGCGCATATCATTTGGTTGTGCAGTGACACTGATTGCCATAGCGATACTCGCCAGCTTCACAAATTCTAGATATTTTGTGCATTAGAGTGCATTACAGCCTGAGAAGAGTTGCTGCTTTTTTATTTAAATGATTATTAAGTATAGGAGAGTGAACTTTTCACGTTGCTTGATTTTAAGCCAAATGTCACCAAAAAAAAAGCAAAAATAAATCACAGAACCAATAGGCAGTAACACTTTACAATAAGGTTGTATTAGTTAACATTAGTTAATGCATTAGTTAACATGAACTAACCATGAACAACACCTCTGTTCAGCATTAGTTCATCTTTGTTAACGTTAGTTGAACAAACCATGAACAGCTGTATTTTTATTATGTTAGTTCACAGTGCATTAACTAATGTTAACAAGATTTTAATAATGCATTAGTAAATGTTGAAATTAACATTAACAAAGATAAATAAATGCTTTATAATTGCAGATCATTATTAGTTCATGTTAACTAATGTAGTTAAATAATGTTAGCTAATGAACCTTATTGTAAAGTGTTACCCACGCACATATGAAATACAATTTGTGCAGCAGATGTGGTTGCACACATCAGATTAATATTCAGGAAGTGGTAAGGTCTGTTTCTGTGCATTGTGCTTCCTTAGAAGGTTGTCTTTAAAAAGTACAGCTTAGAAAAAGATATTACAGCAATAGCTCCTACTAATGATTTCTTATTTTTACTGTCACAATGAAGATGAAAATGTATCATAGGAAAATATAAATATGGAAACGTATTAATCTCAATCCCAGTTCAATCACAATACAGATTCTGTGTGAGAAAAGGGAGAAAATCTTTAGATGTGACACTGAGAGCAGGAAGACATGTGACACTTACGACAGTGCAGCAGAGAGGCCAGAACCACCACATCAGAGCCAAAGCCAACAGCAGTAAGAGCACCAAGAACACAATGGCCACCACTGTGCCGTCCGACTAATGAGAGAGAGGGAATATGTACAATTAGCTTAAAAATAGGATAATAGTTGTATCCATGTAATATATTCCTTCTCCAGTAATTTATATTCCATTTTTAAGTTCTAAATTATTTTATAGGATGAAGGGACATTTATGGCTGTTTTCATTCTGATTCATTCTCATGTTTGACTTACACACGAGGAGGCAGTTATGGTGAAAGCACTGGTGAGGTATGATGTGCCACTGTTCAAGCTGATCAGGACCTCCATTTGTCTGTAGGAAGAGAACACAAACCCAATGGGATGTTTAGAGTCATTACACACTGGCTTTGAATAAATGGTGAAAATAGAACAAAAGTAAATTCAGCTTTATTTGAAGAGATTTTTCCGTGAACAGTTTTAGTTTTGTATAGGGAAGAGTCCAGTTGGGGATTAGAGTATGATTTCTGATAAAAGCAAGTGTCAGAATAGGCAGTGTTGGATCAGTTTTATGCAAAAAAGGGAAGAAAACTAAAATTCATATGCAAACTAAACAAGAAAAAACTGAAATTCAATTTAAAATTAAAAAAACTAACAGACACTAAACTGGAAAAAAGGTCATACTAGTGATGCTTACTGGTGTCAGAATTATTTGAAGTTAAATTCCTACAGAATTTGTTGCAAATTTTCTCTTATTTACTGTGGAGCGAGTTGAAGGTGGCTCGCAATTAAGGCACTAATGATGAACGGCATTGTAATTTCCATATGTCTATTATGCAGGAGACAATTACCATGGGGCTAATGAGAATCCTCAAGCAGGAAATCGACTGACTGAACGCCTGAGATCCCTCCCAAAATGAGAGAATATGTAAAAAAGACAGGCTACTGTCTGCGGTGCCGATGATGATGCAGTAGAGGCACGGGAGAGAAAGAGTTACCTACAGCAAACAACGAAGATTCCACTAACTTTTCCCCACCAATGAGACCAGCAAGGTTCCTTCACAAACAACACCAACTGAAGAACTAACTTTCTAAAGGGTCTTTCCCATTACAGTGTAAACCACAGTCTCTTACAGTACTGCACTGTAATGTAGCTTTTTTTGATCAATTGAGGACTTTTAGATGATATTCGCTTTAACTGTCACTGCCTTTAGAAAAATCTAGTCTTTAGGCTGCAGGAAGCTTGAAAGGGGTTTTTTGCATGTTAACTAGGTCCGTGTGCTGAATGGATGAGAGGAGAGGCTAATTCAGCTGACATACTCAATACATGCAAATGGGAGGCAAGTTGTTAATCAAGCTGGATATATGTATGTTTGGTGAATGGATGAGAAGTGATCCACCAAATGATTTTATTTCCTTGCACTAAAACTCCTCAGATCACCATTGTACAGTTTGTAGTGGACAGAAAGCATTTCTGGAGGAATATTTATGTGATGCTTTGTGAGACTTGATAACATTCAGTCTGTATTCTTGGACATTGCAGTTGGCAACAAACATCACAAACAATGAAGGCTGATTTATTTATCTTCAGAGGTACTCTGAAACCTGTGCTAAACATACAAAGCTGTTCCTGAAACTGTTCGAATGGTTTTCTTTTGTCTAGAAATGAAGAGAAGAAGAAAATGTGACAGAAGTTCAGCAGAATAACTCAAGCACATGGACACAAGTGCTCTTGCCATCACAGAAGGCCCCTCATAGCACCACAAGAGACTGAGAGTGGTGTGTGAGTTTGATTCCTTGTTACAAAGCACATGCTGATGAAAAGTGAAAGTCACGTAGCTGAATGGGATGACACGGGTGTCACTAAGGGACGCATGTCTGACTAAACTTTCAAAAGTTAAATCTGTTAGATTCATATAGTTTTCTTTTTTAAATCAGGCTGTGTGCAATGCTGCTGTACTACAATTTCCACTACCATTTTAATTCATTTTCTAAATTGTTTTTGTGCCAGATTAAAACTACTCTGATAACAAAACAAATTATACCATCTGATATGTTACATTAATTAAAAAAATATTACCACATTAAATAGTGTCAATTTGGTTGCTACCAATACTACCAATCAAGTCTGGGGTCAGCAAGACTTTCTAAAATAAATTAAATACTTTTATTCAGCAGGAATGCATTCAATTGATCAAAAGTGATTACCTAGTTCTGGCATGAAACTCTAGACGGCGCAGGCTGATCCTTATCTCATTCGGTAGCGATCACATCATTATCTACATAATGTTGCATGGCCAATGAGCTGCGGCTCAACATTCAACTAATACCGGTAGTGTTGCTGTTAGCAGTATTCAGCACACTTTCAGAAACCCTCCACCTTCCCCAGCTCCACCTGTATAGATCTACGGGGGGCCAAGACAAAATACATAGACATTGCTATATCCATTAGCATGCCCATCTCTATTACCAAACCAATCTCCCAAGAGTTGTCATGACAGAACAGTAAATACATTTATGTTACAAATAATTTCTAATTCATACTAAAACTGCTCTTTTGAACTTTATATTCACCAAAGAATACTAAAAAAAAAATATTAAGCAGCACAACTTTTTTGAACATTGACAATAGAAAAAAATGCTACTTGAGTACTAAATCAGCATTTCTGAATTTCTGAAGGATCATTTGACACAATGGAAATTCAGTTTTGCATTCACCAGAATAAATCAAATTTTAAATTATATACAAATAGAACATTTTAAACAGTAATTTTTCCACAATAGGACATTTTTTAGCACCTAAATGCAGCCTTGGTGAGCATAAGAGACATTACAAAATCTGACCCCAAACTTTGAATAGTATAGTAGAACTACTTTTCCACAAGAATAGACTGACTTTAGATTAGCTCATTCAAATTATGATTGGCAAGTAGTTTCCCAGCACTGGTGAAAACATCCAATGTGCCATATCCAGATATGAAATACATCACACTTTGATTCAAAAATGCATAAACCATTCAGTACATCATTGCCTTTCATTATAGAAAGAGTAACTATCTTTTAATCATCTAGCAGAGTGAGAGGAGGAGCTCCTGTGGAGGCAGCACTGCCATGTTAACTGGATGCATCTCCCACCCCCTACGCAGATGTAACTAAAATGGCGGCCTGACAGATCAGATTGATTATTGATGAGGCACGTTCCACCACTCGCGCTGCAGGCAGGTGTCAGGTCTGTCCCTCAGTTATTTTTCTCACTCTGCTGTTGTTGTGAAAACACAGGTGAGGACATGCTGCTGCCAGACAAAAGTTCCTCACCCCCTCCAGCCAATGACTCAAAGGGACGGGGCTGGCCAGCGCTAATGGGCAGGCTGACAGATGCCCTAGATCCTGGTTTGACGAACCAACAGCTGTCGTTGCAGATGAGACCCTGATATCTGGCGATACGTCACTGAACCACAAAGACCCTTTGAATCCCAAAACGCCTCCAAAAAGACACTATCTGATATTCCCTAGTAATCTGTTTCAGCAAGGATTGTTCAGGACAACTCATATACAGTATGTCTGCAAATATGATTTAAATGACATGAACTACTGGTTTTCTAGGTAGCATACCTAGAGATGCTGGAAATTGGCAGTTGTCAGAATGCAAACTGGGCTGACAGGTAGAAATGGACAGAGAGTGGAAGAAAAAGACAGCGAGAGAGAAATTTCTAGCGCTCAGACATGATGCAGGTGTTATGTGGTTGCCTATTGTCAATGCATAGTGAATTATTTAAATGAGAGCGTGGAAAAGGGAATCGGTGCATCTGTCGCACATCCTTTTAAAGCCCTCCACCAGATGTGTTTACTAGCCGTTCATAGCAGCAAACTACTTAATGGGTCACAGTTGCCAGCCAAGAGTTAATTAAGCAAGCCTTTTGAATGGCGACCACGTATAGGCGATCAAACATCCCGGGTAAGTCAGAGCATAATTTCACACAAGCTGCTCACAGTTAATCCCAGATCTACACAGGGTGCTGCGTCTCAGTCAATTCAATAACATAATGCTGTAACATGACATTTCAGGTTGGCATATCATATGATAATTTAATGGGTCACAATGTTGCAGCTCAAAGTATGTGCGAGAGGCTGTAACAGTCTGTTCAAGTGGGGTTGAAATGATGCAAGATAAATGATTGATTATTGAATGCATGCTTTCTGTACATTTGGCGATCTTAATGACACTTGCTGCTTTATGAAATATAAATACTCACTGTCCCACTGAATACAGCACTGGTGCAGGACATAGGACATAGTCATCCCTCACCTTGCTTGGCTTTTCCTCTGCAAAATTAATAGAAAGTTGATTGTGTTATGATCCGCTGCCAAACTAGCTGGAGAACCCCCCCCCCACACACACACACACACAAAATGTGTACCGCCAGGCCATTTGTTATGGCGTAGAGGCTCATTAGAAGAACTGCTGACGTGTGCAGGCAAGAGTACCATTTTTTCATCCTACTTGAAAATGCTTCCTTTGCTGCATCACTGCTGAAGGCACCCAAAATTCAACGTTTATGTATTTCCTGTCTGGTTCCAAAAGCAGTGAGCAAACATGTGGATCGCATATGTGGATCTGTCATAATGGTTTTGCACTCATAAAGGAAACACCATTCAGTGTCTGATAGGGACAGCACAAAAAAAGAGCAGAGTATAGTGACTGCTCATGAAAAACCATACATCTATGACAGTTATACACAGTTAAAGGAATAGTTCACACAAAGAAAATTAAAATAATTTACTCACCCTCATGCCATTCCAAACCTGTATGACTTTCTTTATTCTGTGAAACTCAAATGAAGATGAACTGAAAAATGTCTTGACACAATGAAAGTCAGTGGTGTCAAATATAGTTTTGGACCCCCTTGGCTTTCACTGTATGGACAAAAAATAAAGCAAAGAAACATTGCAAAACATCTTCATTTGTGTATCATAGAATAAAGAAAGTCATACAGGTTTGGAATGAGCAAATGACAGAATTTTTAAATTTTTGGGTGAACTATCTCTTTAAGAAAGTGTAGAACGAAAATATTGTTGTTCTCAACATTTTTGATATATAATATAAAATTATAATATTTTAACAATGATTTTGTCTTTCCATAAGTTAAACAAATAATAAACAGAGCATTTTAGTTAAAAGGGTCATCGGATGCCCAAGTTGGTATGATTCTATAGGGTCTTCATGTAAAGTCTGTAACATATTTTGGTTAAAATTCCTCTGTTTGTGTAAAACAACACCCTTTTTACCTCCTCAAAAACAGCTCTGATCACAGCGACCCGTTTCGGTGCATGTCTCTTTAAATGATAATGAGCTACTGCACACCCCACCCCTCTCTTCTGTGGGATGTGTAGACACAAGACAACGTGAAGTGAAGTAAAGTGTACAACTGGCTGAGGGCGGAAATATGCTAATATGGGATAGTCCGTCAGCGGTCATTGGCGGAGCATGAGCAATATGTCATCATATTGCTCAGAAAATTAAAACGACTTGATTATTGAGTGTTTAGGCTTTTTGAGGATTAAAAAAAGAGTGAATGGATTTTTATAATTGTAGGGTATTGTGTCCACACACTGCAAAGACACATTTATATGAAAACACCATAGAAAAGTGAATTTTGCACCCAATGACCCCTTCAAGTTAGATTTTTTAAATGTATTAATAATAACAATTATACAAATATATTAATTAAAATAATTTTAATATTTAATAATTTTTTGGAAGTTTGCTGAGATCCCCAGTGGACCCCTGGTTAAGAAACACTGCTTTAGATGTTTTTTGGTCTAGTGACAGTTGAGCCACAAAAGTTTGAAGTGACAGTTGAGCCACAAAAGGTCTTGAAACTTAGGTGTGACTAGCTTGTCAATTCCTGTATGATGTAACTGACTCTCACAGACACAAAATCTGTCTTTTATCATTTGGCTTCATCTATGCATTTACATTTACATTTATGCATTTAGCAGATGCTTTTTATCCAAAGCGACTTACAGGGACAATCCCCCTGGAGCAACATGGAGTAAAGTGCCTTGCTCAAGGACACACTGGTGGTGACCGCTGGGATCGAACCAGCAACCTTCTGCGTATCAGTTCCATGGTTTAACCCACTGGACCACCACCTCACATGGTGCGATATCATCTCACGTGCTATGCAATATCATATCAAGCTTAAGGGTAAGACTGAGGTCAATACATGTATAATCATACTTACTGTAAGTAACTCCATCCACTATGAAACTGCAGAGAACTCCTTCTGTTTGTCTCCCCAGTGTGAACCCGTTCCCTCTCAAAACTATGTCAAAGGACTCTGTGGTATGTAAACCAGATGAGGACATAATGAGAAGCACTCCTGGGCGTTCACCCAAATCAACGACCACGTACACACACACGCACAAAAAGGCAATTTCATCCACCCTGATAGCTGTAAAAGCCCTTGAAATGCTTACGGTTCACGCAGACGCTGGACGGCTCCACTGTTAGGATCTCTGTGCATGATTGCTTGAGGATCTGTATGATAAAAATGTATTCAAATCAGTACTTGTCACTGCTGAATCACTATATCAGCTATCACAATGTCCGGGTCTTTAGCATTCACGCCGGGGATGTTTGCTATTCCAAATCAAGTTCAATGAGACGAGCATCACATACAGTGCGGTGTGGGATAGACCCGTGTCAGCCGCTATGGGGAAATTATGCGGTGCCATTTTCCCTCTTCAGCTCTATTAGAGACTGCAGGCTGACATTATCATATAAACAGGCCTGTGAGAGGCCACCATCGCCTCTCCCATCATCCACATAAATCAACAGAGGACAAACTATGCAAATCTCTGTACACAATGGGCAAAAAGACAACATTAACAGAAAGATATGGTCCTCCGAATCACCTGCAGCGCAGATGAGGCTTCAGACTGAAGTGGAGGACACGTATAAAACAGGCTGATTGAATATGACACCTGATAAACTCTGCTATCATTAAAGGGGAGAAGGAACACTGACTAAACGTCAGGGCTGAAAAATATTCAGGATGGTCTTTATGGCTCTTTAATGAGTTATGAGATGGCACGATACAAGGGAGGTTCCATCGCAAGACGTTTCAACTTATTTTCTCTGACAGGCATCTATACACGGGAATAAACTTAAAGCATCCATCTAGATAGACTTAAAGCATTAGAGTATCTATCTATCTATCTATCTATCTATCTATCTATCTATCTATCTATCTATCTATCTATCTATCTATCTATCTATCTATCTATCTATCTATCTATCTATCTATCTATCTATCTATCTATCTATCTATCTATCTATCTATCTATCTATCTATCTATCTATCTATCTATCTATCTATCTATCTATAGATCTATCTATCTGTCTCTCTGTCATTATTAGACAGCTATAATCTTGATTCTGATTGATTAATAATGACATTCTTGCAGTGCCACAAATTCTCAAATGGACTGATCTTTTTTCACTTGGACTTGTGTTTGGATCACCATCCTGCTGAAAAAGTTTTTTTTTTTCCAAGCAGTATTCAGTATTCTCCAATATTTTGCTCTGACATTCTTCTCTAACGGCTCCACAGCATGATACTGCCATGACTTCACTGTATGATGTATATGAGGCATCAGCAGTGTGAGAATTAGCACTACAAATACTGCTTTGAAATTTGGGTCAAAAAATGTTCTTGACCTCATCTGACTGCAAAAGTTTTCCCTTTCAAATCACAACTGGGTCAATGGTTTTTTTTTTACTCAGAAAACCATGCTTAGTTCTTTCTGTCTGTTTGAGCAATAGCAATTCCCTCCAGTACAGGACAGGACATTATATATACTACCATTCTAAAGTGTGGGGTCGGTATGATTTTTAAAAATGTTTTGTAAAGAAGTCTCACCAAGGCTGCATTTATCCGATCAAAAATACAGTAAAACACTGTGAAATATTACAATTCAAAATAACTGTTTTCTATTTTATTATATTATAAAGTGTAACTTATACCTGTGATGGCAAAGCAGAATTTTCAGCATCATTAATCCAGTCGTTCTAATCGTTCTAATATGCTATTGGTGCTCAAGAAACATTTCTTATTATTATCAATTTTGAAAAGAGTTGCTCTGCTTCATTTTTTTTTTTTTTTTTTTTTGCAGGATTCATTGATGAATATAAAGCTCAATGACTAGCTTATGTTTTAAATAAAAATATTTTGTAACATTAAAAAAGCTCTGTCACTTTTGATTATTTTTAAGTTTCAATTCTATGCAAAGTATTAATTTCTTAAAAAAAAAAATAATTCTTACTGACCCCATTGGTTTGAACAGTAGTGTAGATATGCACCAGTCAACAATACCATGCAAATATTATATGGCCACAAAATATAAATAAATAACTTTCTCTGCCATCAATCAAAACATTCTTGGAATATTAAAATAGGCCTGGCTAAATCTATTCTTTAGGCTTTTGCTTTTTGCAAAATCTCTGTTAAGTCTACTTTAGCCCCGGACTGCAAAGCTACACAGATGATCTCAAATCCTGGAAATCTGAGCAGAGAGCAACATGAGGCCAACTAGCCCAGCCTCCAAGATTACTAATCACTAGAGAATGCCTGTGTTTTGCTGGGCCTGAAACTCCATTTGGCCAAACAAGCTAACTAAGTAACGAGATGATGGGTCTTTTTTCATCTTTTTTCTGGAGAAGGACAAGGAGGACAACGAGGTCCTGTCTTTTGTCTTGCATGACTAAACCTGAAAAATATCCCAGAATCTGATTCCTGTAGTCACAAAACAACACACCCATGTACAACAACACTGATCTCAGCTGTTGATGGTTTACCGAAGGCAGAAGTGTTCAGTCTTCGTACCATGTTTACAATGTTAAACCGCATCATCGGTAAATGCCATGCACATGAAGGGGTAAACATGCACTGAAAAATACTTAACAAGGACCATTTCAAAGCATCATGAAGCAAATGGAAAATATCACAAATGAATTGTCAACAGACTTGTGTAAGATGAAACCGCTTTGGCAAGTTCATACAAACACAATGTTTTATAGAGTCCTTCATAACCAACAATTTACAACCAAGTGATCCTAGAGCTTTCAAAAGCTATATTTTATAAAGTTGCCTTACAAAACAGCATTTTTAAAATAAAAAAATACTTTAGGTTAAATAACATATCCCGATTGCTTTAACATCAAACATCTGTCTGAGGCCCATTTTTAATTGCAACAATATGTCCATATCACAGAACACAAGATATCCAGAAAATGGTCTACTCTAGTTCAATACTGAGGTGGCTTAAGGGTTAAAAACATGGGCTTGTTGTAGTTTCTCTCAGCATTGCTCCAGGGGGTTGTTCACATGATGAGTCTAGTGAGTTGCTTTGAAGAAATTGTCAGCTAAATAACTGTTTAATAGTTTTAAAAATGTATCTGTCTTAGTCGACTAAAACAGGGGTTCTCAAACTTTTTGGGGCCAGGGACCCCATTAGTGTGGAGAAAATTATCATAATTATCATTATCAATGTATTATCAAAAAGGCAGTAATGAAATGAAGGCTAATCTTTTAAAAATGTAATAAAATGAAAATGTAACAATTCCTTTTATTTTTTAGCAAAGTGACACATTTCTTAACAGTAAACAGGTTTACTGTTAAAATTAAAACACAAAAGAAAAATTGATTATTCCTTAAAAAAAATAAAGTTTTAATAATGTATTATTATTATTGTTATTATAATTACTGTGGGAAGTATATTCTATTGTACAATAAAAATGTATTTCTGTTCAAGTTAATCCAAACTTTTATATTGACGGGTTGTCATAATGACTTTTGAGTTTCTGTGTGCATATGATATGATGAAGTTTTATCAAATTAAATGTTGAAATGCTGACGTGACTCTCGGAACAGCTCTGGAGATAAAGTTCACGTGTTCATGTCCTTATATAGTGAGACGGCAAACGCTAAAAACAGAGAGCATCTCGCGTGCTTGAGTATGTGAAACTGCTCGCCTGTCCTCATTCACACAGAAATGCGCAAAACACTCATTTAAATAGTGGTCTTTTGAGCTTTAATATTCACATACGCTAGTGCATATCGCAATTCGATTAGGTGAACATTTCTACTTTTGATTTATTAATCCAAAATTTTGTAAATTCTGTGACATTCAGCGTTATACTGTAAATTTAATTTATATGACTGGATTCTGCGATTCCGTCCGCATTTTCCGCATTGTAGAAATCATAGGGACCTAAATTTATTTAGCCCACTTTGAGAACCCCTGGACTAAAACCACAGAGGCATTTATTACACCTTTTGGGATGGGTGCTCCAGGCATGGAGAACTTACCGAGTTAACGATGCCTTTGAGAGCTTGAAAGCCTCCTTTGACTGGGAACACTTGCTCCCTGGTATCAGCCACATCGGCGAGCTGTTGGCAGGCAAATAGAAAGATAATAATAATGGGGCTGATAGCCAAGCAAGAAAAAAAAATGTGCTGACATTTCCTCTCCTTTAACTCAGTTTGTCATCACTACAGAAACAGGAAAAGAGCAGCAGTCCTGCAATTACAGGCAACTCTGCAAAACCCCTGCACTTGGTGGAGATTTAGAGAGCATTTGAAGTGTTAATTGCGCATGGATTCTGTGCATACATGTAGTATACACACTATTTTAAAATGCTAATATTACCTGCTCTTCATCAAAGTCCTTTACTCCAACACAGTACACACGAGCCCCATGCTGCCTTGCTATATCAGCCTGTATACAAGAAAGAAAAAAAAACTGAATTTTTTGTTGCCATAAAAGTATAAAAATATGTAAAGTGTTAGATCAGCTAACCTCATCCTTAGTGAGTTGATGGATATATGGTTCAAGCTTCCCATCAGTTAAGGCCACAATGATACTAGAGGACTTTTTAAGCTGTTTTTTCATTTGTTCAGATGCCTGGATAAAAGTGTTATAAAGTTGTGTCAGTAGAAACTTGTCTATTTTCTCAAAAACTGCATGGATAAAACTGCACAGTAAATAATAATAATAATAATAATAATAATAATAAACAGAGCAATTCCAATAGGGTCCTCACACCATCGGTGCTCGGGCCCTAATTATATAAATATTTAAAACAAATATATAATTTATCTATGATTGTAATAAAGACTTACACAGAAATGATCTTGAACCCAGAATCAGGACACTGAATGTGGCGTGTTTATTTAGAAAGAAGTAATTATGCCTTATCATGGTCATGAGGGGACCAAACAGTTTACAGTTTTATTTTGTTTATTCTAGCAGAAGACTAAAGTACAGGAAATACAGTCAGTCAAAAGCAGATTTGAGTGCTGAGTGTTTCATACACTCCAGTGTCATCACAACAATATCTAAATTAATTTTCAAAATGCACATTCTATTCCCCTGTTCATGTAAAGTAAAAATAAATTCATTCATTAATTTAAAAAAATATATATATATATTATATATATATTATATATAAAAATTACCTCTTTAAGTCCTACATGCATGTAGGTTTCTCCTGCTGGATTGACCTTACTTAAAATCCTCAGACCCTCATTAATTTTTCCCCTGATAATGAAAAAAAAAGCAAGACATATTCTGATCAGTGTATGTGTGAGAAAAATTCTACTAAATGTTATGCATACAATATGATGTAATTGTCATTTTAGAGTCATTGAAGCCCTTCTACATATGAAGGAAACCTTTTATGCCTTAATCTTTAATGTAATATACAACACAAACACATGGTGAACTACACATGGTGGTCTACTAGCTTTCCTACACTAAGAACTGCAAATACTTCATGCAAGCCTGATTCCATACCTGTCTCCAGTGATCGGTAACACAACCTCTGCTTTTGATGAAAACACTATGAAGGACACTCGCATATTTGGACTAGAATGGAAAAATATGAGAAAAATGGAAAAACACTGTAAATGAGTGACAAATGGAAAATCAAGTACAGCTGCAAATTGTAGTTATACACTTTCTCTTTTTTTTACCACAGCTAAAAACCTCTTCAGAATGTGCATACATATATATTTATATTTTAATAATAAAGCTAAATACAAGCATTGGTGCAAGTGATGCTGTCAGAGAAATCCTGTGATGTTGAAACTCTTGCTGTCCTCATGTTCCTCTTGCAATCATCAGAGTTGGTTTATGAGTAAGATAGCCAATGTGACTAGCTAATAAAAGCTTGTGTCTGGGAAAAGAAAACTCTCCTGCTTGGACCAAAGAAGTGATGAATTGATATACAGACAGGAAACAGGTTGTCGTGTGATTCATGCAGACATCCTGTTGGTGATTATATTTATACCTGTCACTTCCTATATTTATTCGTCCTTCCTTTCGCAATACGAATAGGACAAACATGCAGGACACGCAATTTTTCTGAAAAACAGTGATGCAATAAAGATGCATGATGATTGCATTTGGACCTATGTCAAGTTCAAAACGTACAACTGTAATACTGGTATGCTATCCAGTATTATTTATATAATACCATTATAGAATTTATTCCATTTTTGAAAAGGCTTTTATTTTTCTATTTATCATTTTTTAATTTTTTTATTAGTTTGTTAATTGTATTATATTTAGTTTAGCTTTAGTCATTTTACTTAAGCATTTCAGTTTAGTTAAGTTGCCAAGCCAACATTTTTAAGTTTAAGTATTTCATTGAATGTCTTAATGATATTGGAATATCATTTTTTTTCTCAGAGAGAACTGACACATAATCTGACAACGAATATATAGCTGATTATGACAAGTACATTTCAAGGAAGCAGTTGGTCTTTTTCACAACCTTCTGTCACCAAAGCTGATACAGAATAGGAACATGTTGGGTTCCTCTACACATTTGAAGTCAGGTCTCAGGACTAAGCATAAGGAGATGTGCTGCTTTTTCTCACTCAGAATGACATCCAATCCACAACCATCCCCCATATGAGATACTCAGGGAGTACATCCAAATGTGTTCAAGCTGCCAAATTTTGGTAACAAAAATCAAACGAAGAACAGACAGGAGGACTGAACATTTCACAGGCTGATTGAGTGATGAATACAACAATGAATTGCCTAATGGTATTACGATGTCCTGTGTGAACAAATAATTGTCCTGAAAAGGAAATTACCCTGAATGTTCCTGAAGACATAAAGACATGTTGCAACTCGAGATAATCCCTAAAAGATATACCTATACACTATAGGTCCATTCAATGGTTAAAAAAAAGAGCCAATGCAGACCACATGGCACAACAGAAGACCATCAAAGTCTATGGCAGACTGCACTGGTCTTCCTGCACCCATGACTTAAAGTACATTGGCTGCGTCTTCTCCTTTCATGTGTGAGGGATAAGTGTGCTGTTGGATGGTTGCAGTGCAAATGGCCATTCTCACAGCCCAGAAGACTGAGCCTCCTTGCCACCCACTCCCACCTGCTCCCTTTGCTATTTTCTCAAGCAGACTGCTTTCTTCTGGCTAGGTCGCTACCGTCTGTATTGGCACATACATTGAGTCAACGTTACATAAGTTCACATTCATCTGGCGATCCCCCCACCCCCCCACCCCCCCCACCCAATGTAGGGCTCTCTCAGAACCGGATGTGCAGCTGCTGTGTCGCCAAGTTAGCATTTAGCTTTGATTCAAGTTGTTATGGATGACTTCCTTTGATGTGGTGGATTGAGAGTTACATTCAGAACCATTATTGTACAGTGACTTGTTTGGTAGCGCAAAGCACACAAACTCAGCATAAAACAATAGAAAAGAAAGCAAGAATATTTACCTCACAAATCTCTCTGTAAGATTTTTGACAAAGTCATAGATCTGACCCCAGTCAGTCGAAACGCTTCCAGATCTGTAACAAAGCACATGAAAACCAATGTCAGCACTAAAAAACAATCAAACAAAAAAACAAAAAAACAAGAAACAGCTTGAGGTAATTATACTTAAATCTTTAAGTCAAATGTCTTCATGTGGTTATTGTAAGAGTTGTTGTTGATTACACTGTGGCAAAGAGTCAGCTACACTTCAGTGTTAACACTACCTCAGAGAAATTATGGCGTCTGTCTACATACAACACACAACACACTGCGTCAAGGCACTGCTGACCACTTCAGTTCCCAGAAACATTTCATCATTCCAACACCAAACATCAAGCTACCGGTCAGTGGCCGTGCTAATATATTTGCTATAAATAAATCGTTTTGAGACACAAAACTGTGCAAATAAAATTGGACTATATACACTACTGTTATAAACAGTGTATTATCAGTGTATACGTGTATTATCCTCACCAAGGCTACATCTATTTGATGGAAAATGCAGTTAAAAGTAAATTATTATTATTATAATTACAATTTCAAACAACTGTTTTCTATTGTCTATATTTCGTTTATTCTTGTGATGGTAAAGCTGAATTTTCAGCATCATTAGGCCTACTCTAGTCTTCAGTGTCACATGATCCTTCAGAAATATGCTGATTTGGTGCACAAGAAACATTTCTTATTATTAGAAATGTTTAAAACAGTTGTGCTGCTTAATATTTTGTGCAACTCTTGGATGAATAGGAAGTACAAAATAATATACTTAAAATTAATGTTTTAATCCTTACTAAATATAAGTTTAAAAAAAAAATCTTACTGACCCCAAGCTTTTGAAAAGTAGTGTAATTTCAAAATAGAAATGGTTAACGGTCTATTGACAAGGCTGTTGGTAGACAATGGAACTAGCACATGTTAACTGGACAAACAAACTTGGTTAATGCTGATAGCTTCAAAAATGGTCAAATAACAGCCTTTTAACTGGCCTGGCCTGGCCTGGCCTTTTTTTTGTTTGTTTACATTTTAAGACATTTAGCAGGAGGAGCCTATTATATAAACTGACAAGCAAAGGGATGGGTAACAAAGAACACATAACTAGTAAACACTGCACAAATCAACATAAAATCAAGCAGAGGTATCACAGACAGAATGCAACTGTAGATAAAGGGATACTTTCTTATTTCCTATTATTGGGAAATCTGTACATTTCACAACATAAAATACATGAAAGTGGACTTCTGCAACATTAACCTCAAAGCAATGGAGTGTCTTTAATGAGAAAAGTGTGTAAAATGTGCCCTTGATGTAATAGCTACAAGGTAATTGAACTAATAATTATAGTCCACTGCATGTGCTGAGAACATAAAACACAAGCGATAGGTAATTAGAAAATCTTTTTTTTTTATGCATTGACTTCTTCCTTGTCTCAAGCCAAGGTCAGAGAATCTAGATACACTTTAGTGGGACCTTCAGAGAACATCGCACCGCATTTAATATAAGGAAAGATCTGGAGGTGTGAAGGCAGATTTCATTCCAGCCACAGACACTCAAAGGCAGGATCTGCTGGTATTTGACCGGTCATTATGCCTGGCTAGTTCTGTGCTGCACCCAGTTCTTCAAAAAGAGCATATCTATGCCATCATCCTGTGGACTGCACTGAGGCCAACAACTATTCTCAAAGGGCTGTCATTTAATATGAAACATTACAGATACAGATGACAGGCAGACAGAGACAGATATGCTTCTTGAACTTAGAAATTACAAAAAGACATTCGATAGACAGCCAGCCAGTCTTCTTGAACATACATCTATTAGATATAGACAGACTTTATAAACAGACGATGACAGCGTTTCTCCCCCGCACACACAGCTCTTACAATCATCAATTCCCCTGTACCAACCACAACTGGTAGTGCATGACACTAAAAATGATTTTTCCAGCCAAGTGTCTTGATGAGTGGCCCCTGGATGGTGCTAGTCGCCAGTAGTGTCTGACTGGCACACATGTAAAATCAGGTCAAACTTTGCCCACAAACACGAGCCTGTATTGTATTGTGTAAACAATATGCAACCCTATAAACAGTATATCTGTGCGTTATAGGCTAAATACATTTTGTCTTGAGAACATTGACTTCAGAACAACATTTAAATTTCCGAGTACTTACCGGTCTAAAACAAAGTAAAGGTCGTAGGCGCCGTGACAAGAAGGGCTTTCGGCTTTAAAAGATGAAAAATGTAAACAGAAGAAAAGCGTCGCCGTGGTTGCCACGGTCCAGAGAGTTTCCTTTGTCATGATGAGTTATGCATCCGCGGTATAAAAATCATAAGAACAGTCCTAAAAACCGACTTGAATGGTGTTTTCTTATATGAAGTGACATAAAAGCAACGGCAAGTTCAAAACAACAGCGCTGTGTCCCCCGGTTTGGCGCAACATACTCCACTTTATAGTGTTGCAGAAAAGTTCAACTTCTTCCTGTGAAACATAGCGACGTCACTACATATGATTTCTTCACTTATCCGTTTGCGACACTCCTAAAACAAACTGGCCAGTGTAACTTTTTGCGAACGATGACAGGAAAAAGACAAAGCAATTGTTTGAAAAGTTGCTTGCGAGTTCGGGTAGTTCACCTAGTTTTTGGTGCGCATGCGCGTCCGCCCAGATGTTCAACAGGATTTTGAGGTCAAAATTCTGTTCGCCTCGCGCGCACACACCCAGCAGCTGTGATCCTCAAACAGGACGTGTATTTGAATAGGACTATAAAAGTTACACTGCTTTCTTTTCTGTGGGATACTGATTGTATTTCGTAGGGATACTCTATTTAACAGTGATTGCATTTTGATTGCAGACAGTAAACAGACAAGCCCGGTGTTAACTCCTGTATGTGGTAATACATGGCCTTGAGTCATGTTTTGTGATCTGCGTGGGGGAATTTGTATGTGCGTTAAATTATCCCTGAAGGTAATATATTCACACCAAATTTAGTAAATTATCAAGAGAGATTTTGCTTTAAGAACCAATCAGAGATAAGATTATACATAGAAGGCTAAAGTCACTTCCTATTTTATGACATTTGTAAATCTACCAGTTTTTTTGCTTCACAACATGATCTGTGGCTTTGCTTAAAATGAGCCTTGTGTAAAAAAAAACACTGTATTCAGTTTCTCTAGAATTGGCTTTATGCACAGCTGCACTACTTCCTGAACTTCAGCCAGCTCGTTTGTTTCCTGTCTGCCATTATTGGACAAACTGATTAATCCAGGTGTGTCTGATTATTGTTGTTGTGACTACAGAGGTCAGGCACACCTGGATTAATCAGTTTGTCCAATAATGGCAGACAGGAAACAAAGGAGCTGGCTGAAGTTCAGGAAGTAGTGCAGCTGTGCATAAAGCCAATTAACTTATTATTAACTAGTAACATTGCTTTGCTATGGTGTTTGATTAAAGAATATGCAAAGAAAAGTATCCAGGTCTGAAAAGCTTTTTCAGCAAGGACGGGTGCTTCTTCTTCTTCTTCTTATTATTATTATTAGTAGTAGTAGTAGTAGTATATTAAAATTCTTTGTATATAGTCTATGTATTCCTTATTTGCAAGTTGCTTTGAATAAAAGTGTCTGCTAAATCAATAAATGTAATAATATGAATATTAATTATAACAACAGGCCTCTGAGAACTGAGTCTGTTAGTGAGGTAGAGAATTGTTTTACAAGTCTGCTTTTCCACTGCACCATGACAGGACACAATTAAGTTTCATTCACTTTTTTAATTGGCATAATTACCAGCATTGATGGATTTTTTGTGTGTGTGTGCATTTACTTTGATTACAACTCTTGAAAACAAATGGAATTTAATGATGGATTTATGCAAAGTGCAATATATATAATATCATGCTTTGAGTTGCATAAACCATCATAAACTACCATGAATTTTTAATAAGCCCGTGAATCAAACAGTCAAATCTTCATAATTAACTTGGATTATATCGATAATTGTTATATATCCAGATGATAGATCTGAAGTGGTATGGTAGTGTAAACACTGTTTGTGTTTTACATGCTTGATTATGGTGATGTACTGAAAATTTCATAAAAGTTCTATTCCGCTGGTTTGTCATGGACATTTTACTAGTAAGAATAATTGGAAATGACAGGGAAACAATTCAACTAATTGTGAAATGCACTGAGGTGTTGAAACTCATTATCAGAGGAGTCCATAACAAAAAAACAAAGGTATCCATAATTTCAGGCAACATTTTCTTCTCCTGTGAAACAGTAAACAACAGCCGAAAACAATAGGTATATAGATTCACGCACACAAAGAAACATCTTTTTGTTAAACCCCCTGTTTCTTTGTTATGTGCAGGATGGATTTGTGCACATGTTAATATTTAGTCATTTTAAATGTTTACAGAGTTAAGAGTAGTGCAATGTAGTACACAATGATTGTACAAGTTCAAATTGTATAAGTTCAAATAATAATTTTCAATGAAAAGGTATTGAGAGCAAATTTATTTTGTCATTTTAATTGATTAATTTGACCTCTGAAAATGGGAGTGTACTGATGGGGTCTATATTACTATAAAATCTATATTACTTAGTATCTAATTTGTTTTGACAGCACATAAGTTGAACAGTCCACCAGGAAGTCCCAGTGCACCCTATGCCCGGTTCATCTCAGTAATGGGATATCCTGTTGGATATGCTATATACAAACGGACCTCCATCAGTGTCATTCGTACCATCAGATAATCTTTCCCAGAGTGAGGCTAACACTCAACTAAGTCTGACCTGCACGTCTCCTCTAATCTCTTCTCTGCACCCTGAAAAGAGGGATGAATTGTGGCTGAATGGAGTTAATTGTTGCCATGGTTGGGCCTGTCATCTTAATGAGAGGATTCTGCAGAGTGCCTGCTCGTCCTTCCTCTTCTACGTGGAGCAGGCGTCCGTGAACGTTCCCAAGTAGGACTGAACAGGGGAAAATCAAAGCAGACAGGGCTGGGTTCATGAGGATTGACCTGTAAAAAAAGACTCAATCAGAGCAGGTAAAAGATGTCGGAAGAGGAGAGCGCTCGGACGTGCATGACAAGAGTGAGATACCACAACACATCCTGATCTGGCTATAGCATTTTATTGATTTTCTCTGTTAAAAGGCTGTATAAATTGCAATGTAAAATAAATGATTTATATGATGCGGTAGACCTGTGCAAGTTGTTACGTACACTACCATTCAAAAGCCTGGGATGGAGTCTAGCTCTCCAAGGCTTCATTTATTTGATCAAAAATACAATTAAATACAGTAATACTATGTAAAAAAAATAATAATAATACAATTTGAAACAACTCAATTTTTTTATGGGCCTATATATTAAAATGTAATTTATTCCAGTCAAATTTTGACATTACTTCAGTCTTCAGTGTCACATGAACCTTCAGAAATCATTCTAATATGCTGATTTGCTGCTCAAGAAACATTTCTGCGATACATTTTTTCAGGACTCTTTGATGAATGGAAAGCATTAATTTGAAAATTTGAGATATTTTGAAATCTTTTGTTACATTACGGGCCAGATTTACTAACAGCTTTCATCAGCGCAAACCCTCTTTTGCTGTTAAAAAACTACTGTCAGGATTTACTAAAGACACACAGTGAAAAATTAGTGCTGAAAAGTTGTGGCCACAGTTATTTTTGTGGCTGACCTTATTGCATATGCATTTGTAGGAGTAACCCTTTCAGATGGAAAATTTATATTTAAATGTATTTTAAATAATCATCCAAGGTTACGTTTTGTACTTGTCAATTTACTGGTGTTTGCGGCATTATCTACCGCCCAAAAAAAGCATGTCTTAGGCGGATATTTCTTGAAAAGAGCTTTCCCTATTCAATCTTTTTTCCCCTCGTTTCAAGAAATATCCGCATACACAGGAGAGCA
Organism: Romanogobio albipinnatus; assembly: GCA_023566225.1. NCBI lineage: Eukaryota > Metazoa > Chordata > Actinopteri > Cypriniformes > Gobionidae > Romanogobio > Romanogobio albipinnatus. The sequence goes on from CM042242.1 coordinate 36,808,098, forward strand.
CTAAAACCGACTCAAAACGATGTAGTATACATGCCAGGCCAGTATGTGGCGCTGTAATTCTTCCACTAATTTGCCCTCTTTAGTAAATCTGGCCCTAAATGTCTTTACTGTTAATTTACTGTTTACTTTACTGTTAATAGGCTTTTTATGGCAGCCTCCACAACAGTTTACCCCATAGTGTGATAGTGTTATGAACTGCTCTGACAGACATGTTGAGGATCCAAATGCAGCTGCTTATTGGGGCAATCCAGAATCCAAAAGCCAGGCAAATGATCAAAACCAAGACAAACAATCCAGATAACAACAGGGCAAAAAACACAGGCAAACCAGAAAATCAAGAAGAAGATCAAAACCCATGACACAGGAAACCAGAGGGCATGCTCAGTAATGCAGTGTGACACGTACAAGATTTTGCAAAGAAAGAGTTAAAACAGGGCTTATATAAGCAGGGCTTAACAAGCCAATGACACATAGCTGAACCTAATCACAACATAATGAGTTCATGATGAAATAGCCCAGAAGTCGGGAGCAAAGCCCTCTGGTGGAGATTATGGGCACTCACCCTGGCAGATGTGACAGATAGCATGATAAACTCTGTTAATAATTGTTTTTCCTTGCCATTAACAGTTTTGTATACTGCCTCACAAACCTAGCAAAACAAAACCCTGTTCCCCGTATACCTGAAAAGAGTTGGAGTGACAATAAACGTACAAAACTAAAATATTCAATAGCTTGTAGCCAAGACTTTAAGGTTTGTGCCTATAAAGAAATATATTTTCACAGCAGTCTAACAGCTGAAAATGCATGCCATGAGGTCAAAAGAACTGCCAGTAGAGCTCAGAGACAGGATTGTGTGAACTGGGGAAGACTACAAAAAACACTTCTGTATTGAAGGTTCACAGTAGCATGTAGCCTCCATAATTCTTAATGGAAGAAGGACCATGGACCAAGAACCAGGACTCTTCCTAGAGCTGGCCTCCTTGCCAAACTGAGCAATCAATGGAGAAGGACCTTGGTTAGAGTGGTGACCAAGAAGCTGATGGTCACTCTAGTTGAGCTTCATTATCTGGAGATGGGAGGAACTTAAAGAAGTACAAACATCACTGCGACACTCCACCGATCTGGGCTTTATGGCATAGCGGCCAGACTCAAGTCTCTCCTCAGTGAAGACACATGAAAAAAAAAAAAAAAAAAAAAACACCTGAAGGACTTTCTCAGACTGTGAGAGAAAAGATTATCTTGTCTGATTAACCTACAAGCATCATGTATGGAGGAAACCAGGAACTGCTCATCACCCGCACAATACAACAGTAACGTGGAGGCAGCATCATACTGTGATGGTGTTTTTCAGCGGCAGGGACTGGGGGACTCATCAGTGAAGAAGGAAAGTATAGAGAAAGCAATAATGAACCTCGGACTGGGCAGAAGTTTGACCTTCCAACAGTACAATGACCCTAAGCACACATCTAAGACAATGCAGGAGTGGCTAATGGACAACTCTGTGAATGTCCTTGAGTGGCCCAGCCTGAACTTGAACCCAATCGAACCTCTCTGGAGAAACCTGACAATGTCTGTCCCCCTCCCATCCAACCTGACAGAGCTTGAGAGGATCCGGAGGAGAAGAATGGCAGAAAATCGCCAAATGCAAAGCTTGTCACATCATACCAAAAAGACTTGAGGCTGTAGTTGAAGGTGCTTCAACTAAAGTGCTGAGTAAAGTGTACAAATACTTAATACAATGTACTCATTTCAGCTGATCCTTTTTAATACATTTGCAAAGTTGTCACAAATCAGTTTTTTGCTCAGTCAGTATGGAGTGAGATTGATGTTTTAAAAAGTAATTTAAAGTCAGGCAGCACCATAAAATGTGGGGGGAAAATAATACTTTAGATTTGCACTTTACAAAGTTACATAAATCTATTTCAGCTCCTATAATATAATTTTGTGAACCACACCAGCACCAAATCTGTCACCTCTCTGGCCAGTGAACAGCAGGTGAAAGGAGTCAGAGAACAAACAAATTAAAATCTGTCTCTCAGCACAATTTGAATATGTCATTCCTTCTCTCTCTGTCTCTCTCTTTGTTTACTCTCTTGATAAGCAGCCTGTGCTGGCAGCTTTGTCCATCAAATGACACCTGCTTCTCCTGATTGTTTGTTCAACTTCCTGTCCAGAGCTCTGTAGATAAATGTCAGTGTTCTACTCCAGCTATCTTTACTTTTCCCATCTCCATCACATCACAAAATGTCTCCCAGGCACAAGTGGATAAACAACAGCAATAAAAACAACACAAAAACTGCACTCATACACAAACTAAGTGCAAGGTATTTACTTCTGCATGATTGTGGAGTGTGGAATAAATAAAATAAAATAAAATCCAATTAATAATACAGCTTCAGTCACACTAATACATTATTTGAGGGGGGTTACAAAATGTGTAAAAGAGAATTCCCACAGTCATGAGTAAGTGTTGCAATACATTGCAAAATCCCTTTGGGGAAATACACTTGCAAAGAAATAAGTCCATGACAGACTAGCTGACATAATACAAAACAAATAGCCATTAAACTGTATTCTTACAGTACATGCTCCAGATACATTTGCCCTGGGCACTTTTCCACATTCTGAAATGCATAGTGCTGTCATGTCTTTGAAATCAGTTGTGTTAAAAGTTATTAATTTAAAGCCTCATTTGAGAGCATATACAGTAATGCACTGTTCTTTGCTATCAGTTCAACTGACTAAGCTATCAAGCATTATCGGGTAGACTGTGAGACACTTTTCACTAATTCAACTCAATTAATTTGTGAGTTCGGTAACACTTTACTATGAGGAACACTATATTTACTATAAACTACGACTTTTGCCTCAATAAATTCCTAATTTACTGCTTATTAACAGTTAGTAAGGTAGTTTAAGTTTAGGTATTGGGTAAGATTAAGGGATGTATAATAAGGTCATGCAGAATAAGGCATTATGTGCTTTAAGTACTAATAAACAGCCAATATCATAGTAATATGCATGCTAATAAGCAACGACTTAATAGTGACAACTGAACCCTAAAATCAAGTGTTACCATGAGTTCTATAGGGCATCTGAACTCATGTATAATAATACACATACACAAATAACATATGCAATTGCATGCAAAAACACTGTAAAATGATGCGAACAAAGATTCCCTTTACAGTAGCACAAACTGGAAAAGAAATTCCCCTTTAAATGCAATTACTTGTGGTCACACATGAGTTCACATGTTGGGGAAATATCTCCTTAATAAATATGACAAGCTTGCCACGACACATCTCCTCTGAGCTCCTTGAGGTTTTTTATGCAATGTGACAAAGTCTTCAGACAGCAAGGGCCTGCGCAAGTTCCTCTCCCTGTCAGCTTGCCTTGACAGCTGCCATTTTCAGTGGCCCAGCGTTGCTCCCACCGCCTGCACAATCACGCTCTTCGTTTGTTATTTTTTCCACCTCATCTCAGGAGTGCAGAACAGAGATTACAACAGCCAGAAAAACAGCAGTGTCACTTTCGGTTAATGGAAAGTCGAAAGAGAGTTTCTGAAAGCCGCATCTAACTTTATGACATGGTTGAGAACGTACATTTTGTGTTGTGCATGTTGGGACCTCCCAGTCAGATCACATGGAAGGATCACATCTTCGTTTAAGCTCATCTCTGAAGATTTGTGCATGAAAAAAACGGAACGCTTTTTTGCCATTACACTTTGGATATTAGCAAATAAAGACAGGCAAACAAAATGTTCTGCTTTCATTTAGCACACCAAGACAACCTGAGTGATTCTGAACCAGCATGAGCAACTCATCACCTGCCATTATGGCTCGATGTGAGGCTCTCTCATTCTCTCATTCATTGGAGAGAGCTGTCTGCCATGTCAGTGCACATCGCAGATGATTATATCAGTCATTTCAGCCAAGCAGAACACAAATGGCCAAAACAAGTGAGAGGCAGTCACAGCTGCAATGGTCACTGTTCTAGCACATCCTTCTATGTGGATTCTGGACTGACACCCAGTGCTGCACATTTTCAGACAGATGGACAAGCGCACCTTTTTGTTTTCCCTTTTTTGAGATTCCAATGAGATACTGGATATATTTGTATGCACAAACAACCTAGTGTGCTCCATCAATACACCAGGAAGGCATCAAAACACAAACAATTGTTGCCTTGCCAGATGTAGAAACTGGCAGAATGAGGCTGAGGGAGGAATGCGCTGCAAACCAGTTTTCTGTAAGCATCAAGCTATGTATATGCAATGTATTATATAATACTTTAGTTTAAAAAAAAGAAGTGTTAACAGAAAAAGAGTGGAAAGATGAATGTGTATTTAAATTGGGACCTTTATGAAGAAGAAATGGTAAATTATTTTAGAAGTTGGTGCCTTCTTGACTGAGATAAGCCAGAAAATGTATTTTCTGGCTCATATGGATAAAAGACAACAACTCCCAGAATGCACTTGCTTCGCTGCCCTACGAGGCCACTCCCAAAGCCACGGCTACTGGTATTACTTGCCCACCGCGGCACCGCCCCCCCACGTCGTTTTGATTTTTATAGTAATAAAATAATTTCGTTCAGTTAGAGAACAGACACTACAATTAAAAACTGAACGTGTCTGCTCAATACAGCGTGAGCCGAACGAGAGTCGCCGCACAAACGCAGCAGGAGTCAGATTTTATTCATCAGAGAGCGAGGAGCTGACAGACCAGATGATCGCGGAAGATTTGGTTTCAAAGCTAAATGTAAAAGCGACTATTTAAGTGAGTTTGTCATTGTACTGTTTTGTTGTTGTGTTTTTCATTAAGAATAATAGGATAATGAACCCACAATTCAAGCAACCCGCCCCCGAATTGGCACGGCCGCCCGGCATTCATTCACAGCCGCACTGTAGTTAATTTGTTCGCGGTACGTGTCCAGTCTGGCGCGTTTTCAGTTCATGCCTATGGAATTAAGCTTAAAGGGTTAGTTAACCCAAAAATGCAAATAATGTCATTTATTACTCACCCTCATGCCGTTCGACCTCCGTTCATCATCGGAACACAAATTAAGATATTTTTATTGAAATCCGATGGCTCAGGCCTGCATAGCCAGCAATGACATTTCCAATAAAAAACATATTTAAATCAGTTCATGTACAGTCGTTCAATATTAATATTATAAAGCGACAATCATATTTTTGGTGCGGCAAAAATACTAAATAATGAATTATATAGTGATGACCGATTTCAAAACACCGCTTCATGAAGCTTCGGAGCATTATGAATCAGCGTGTTGAATCATGATTAAGATTGCGTGTCAAACCGCCAAACTGTTGAAATCACACTGTTGACTTTGGTGCTCCGAACCGCTGATTCAATACACTGATTCATAACGCTCCGAACTTCAGTCGTTATTTCGTTTTTTGGCGCACCAAAAATATTGAACTAACCCTTTAACTTTGCCTTTAACCCTTGAACTTTTCCCTTTAACTTGAACTAACCCTTTAACTTTCATAGGAATTTATTGAAAACACTTGTGTGGCTACGTTATCAATGCCCGAGCGGCTGTGCTAATTTTACATTCTGTGAATGAGATCCCACCCCTATGGACGGGTTGAAAACATGTGGAACTAGCTTCTACTACTGGCTGTAGTTTCTAGCCTCTGACCACAAAAGCCACAGATGACACAAAATAACGATATCTGCGTCATCGGAGCTTTTTCCAAACATAAAATACATAAATCTCTCATCTCAGGGGGATATGGGGGTATGGAGGTGGGGGGAGCACGATCATTCAAATATACTACCGGGTTTCTAGCCTGACGTCGTCATACTCAATTCTAGTCAGAATTTGAGTCTGATACTGCTCCGTTGGGCTGTGATTATGGGGCGTGTTTCAACCGAACCAGGAAAGACTTCAATTGGATAGACCTACAACCAATCAGAGCAACGGAGCGACACATAACGCTAGTTGTCAAATGTCAACAGAACTCAACTGCACTGTGTTGCCAAGTCCGCGGGTTGAAGCAACCCCAATTATGTGATATACAGACCCAGGAATGCAAATTTTATCAGGCAGCCCTGCCAAAATAACACATAGTTTACCCCCCAAATGCCATTTTTTTTCCGGAGAAAATATATTTCTCCCCCCCCCCCCCCCCCCCCCCGGAAAGCTATTGGGCTTGTTTTTGGCTAGTTTTGAGTAGCAATTGGGCGGGATTTGCTGTAAAAACTTGGCAACTCTGTCTGCATGCACGCTGGAATAAGTACCGTTAGAAGAAGAAGATGAGTGTAAACGATCTTTGTCCTGTGTTGTAAAAAAAAAAAAATTAAGGATACACAGAGTACTTACCAACACGATCATCATTTCTGAGAGAAATAGTAAAGCTGAATGCATACGAACAAGTTCTCTGTTTAGGATTAGAACAAATTCAACTCCAAGCGCCTTTGATGACGTGGATGATTACGTTACTGTTTATCATCTGTCCATCATCATCTAAAGCCCGCCCTGACAATTTCATTAGTCCGAACAGTTTCTGTTCGGGCATAATTACTCCTCTACGGATCAAGTCCAGACCGAACTGCCCGAGCTCAAATGTTGTGGGCGGGGCTAATTTCGGCTGGCATCCAGGCTACCGGGTATCTACTGATACAAAGCTTAATGCTAATCGCTGAAGAGTAACCCTTTAAATACAATTTAAACGATCTGTCTGTATTTTAATAATATCATTTTGAAGAACATTTTCAGCATCATTACTCTAGTCTTCAGTGTCACTCATTCTAACATGCTGATTAAATAAACTTTTTTTTTTAATTATCAGTTGAAAACGGTTTTGGAATGGTGATAACTTTACGTAACTGTGATATGTTTTCAGGATTTTTTATTTTTTTTGATGAATGGAAAGTTCAAAAGTGGGTTTTTTTAAGTGAAGTGAAGTGACATGTGGCCAAGTTTGAAAATTTGTGACATGTGGCCAACTTGAAATTTGTGCTCTGCATTTAACCCATCCAAGTGCACACACACAGTAGTGAACACACACCCGGAGCAGTGGGCAGCCATGTTGCTGCGGCGCCCGGGGAGCAGTTTGGGGTTCGGTGCCTTGCTCAAGGGTCTCACCTCAGTCGTGGTATTGAGGGTTGAGGAGAGCGCTGGTTATTCACTCCCCCCACCGACAATTCCTGCCAGACCTGAGACTCGAACCCGCAATCTTCCGGTTACAAGTCCGACTCTCTAACCATTAGGCCACGACTGCCCCAAACAATATCAAACAATATCAAACAATATCAAACAATATCAAACAATATAAAAGTCTCAACATTCTTACACAGTAAAGTTTTACTAACCCCAAACTTTTGAATGGATTGGGTTAAAATTAAATGACAACCTACAACTATCGAATATAGTAATCTCAGTCACCCTGTATTTAAATATACAACAGAACAACAATAAGAGAGGTTTTAATTGCTTTAAAATTATTTCATAGAGCCAAAAAACAAACTCAGAACAGGTAAACATCTAAGTTTCAAAGCAAGAGATGTACTACAGTCAGTGGATATTGTCTATATGATTGTCGATAAACCAGTGATAAACCAGCGATTTTCTCCCAGCTTTTTAATGGCCCACTTAGAGCACGTGTCTTCCTTCTATGAGGTCACCTTTCATTCATTAAACGACTCTGACACTAATAGACACCACGGATGTGTGTTCCAGTACCTAAACAAGATTAAATACGAACACTTATGATACCAGTAAGCTCAGGCCAATCTCTGCAATATTTAGCTGGACATTGAGCTGCACAGCCTCAACCCAAATTAACCTAATATAAAGCGCCACACTCTCTTCCGCTCTCTCATGGATGATAGAATGGATGTCATGCTTCAGTAGAACTTTGATAAGGCTCAGGACAAATCATTGACAAACACTGCAGTCGGTTACAGCTCGAGGATTGCGGCCAGTCTGTGCCCCATTATTAAAGTTAAATAAAGCTTCTTCCTTCAGGCTAAATTCATAGGAAGAATTATTAGAGGTTGAGAGGATGGGTCTGCAATTGATTCTAGCTGGTACATGTTGAATACTCTGGCCCTTAAAGCTAAAATAAAAATAGGTTTTTATATATATATATTTTTTAACTTTGACAATTACAAATAGTTTTTACCAGTGTGCAAAATATTCTGTGACTTTGATCAAGGTGTGTATCCACAGACCCCTCACATATCCTCTGCTCATTGTTATTTTGCCAGTTTGATGAACTTTATTTTCCTGAGTGCCACTATCTACTCCCAGAGCTGGCAATCAGAAATACAGACCACTGCCTCTGTGCCATAAAACTCCCTCAAAAACACTGGTGATCTGGGGGCCAGTCCGCCGAGTCCCATCGTTCCGTGGGTTTGCTGACTGTCTTTGATTCACTCTGCCACGGTCGGCTCAGGCCACCAGGGTTTCAGAGGTAACCGGCTGTGCTGACAGCTTCTCCTCAAGGCATTTGCCATCAACTTACCATCTCACCCCTCTTCTGCAACATCAAACACACCTTCCTAAAACACACATAACTGAAACAACAACATCAAATGTCAATACTCCTGAGTGTGCTGCTGTTTTTTTGGTAGAGTTTAATTTATGGAGAACAACAGCTGCATTCCAGCCTTTAGTAAGCTCATAGGAAAATATGAAAACAGTCCAAAATCACATATTAAGTAATATCACACAAGCTAGAGTGATATTGTTTTAAATATGCCTCCTCAAAAATGTATTCGATAGGAACATGCACCGATAGTATATATATATATATTATGTTCATATATACAGTATGGATGGATGTATACACACACACACACACACTTTTAAATGAGGATCATATGACAATTATGACTTGCTGCTGAAAATTCAGTGCCTGAAAATTCTTTGCCATCACATGAATAAATTACATTTGAAAATATATTAAAAAAGAAAAGTTATTTTAAATTGTAATAACATTTCACAATAATACTACTAATATATTTTTTTCATCAAATAAATGCAGTCTTGGTGAGCATAAGACACATTTCAAAAACATTAAAGTCCTCATGAAATCCAAATTGACCCTATTTACATTGTTAGCACACATTACAGGTCTTATGGTGCGTTCACACCGGACGCGAGTCGCGCAAGTGATTTACATGTTAAGTCAACGCAGAGACGCGAAATGGCATTCGGTGGCGAGATTCGCGCGATTGAGGCGGTGGGAATGGCGCGAATTGAGCGTTTTGAACGCGCAAATCACTCAAGTTGAAAAATCTGAACTCTGGCGGATATTTCACGCCGCATTAACCAATCACGAGCTTGCTCTAATAGTGACGCATTTACAAGTGGAGGCAGAAATCCGAACAACAATGGAGGACAAGATAATCGTGGCTGCTTGTGGATACCCGGAGCTGTATGATACATCATCCTATCACTGCAGGAACAGGAATAAAAGGAATAAAGGAATAAAAAGGATCTTGTTTGGAAGAAAGTGAGTTATTGTGAGCCAAGTGAGCCATTTCACAACGAGACAGGAGCAGAAAAAAAGAGCCAGAGCCAGCGGCAAATGTGAGAAGGACTAGCCGAGGAAAGGCGGGTCTAGCCGGGATGAGCGCGGAATGTCACTGATCCCCTGGATCTCACAACTCTGAAAACGCCAGATAAAATGCTCAAATAGGCACTCTTTTTATAAATTAACTACAGATTTGAGCTTTAAACAACTATATTATCGCCTGAAAAAGTCTTTAAACTACGTTTTGTCACACATTAATAGTAGTATTTTTTACCAAAAAATACCCCTCCCATGACGCGAATTCGCGTCTGTTGTGTAGTTGTCACACGCGAATTTCACGCGCGAATGAAGCGAGTAAACTCAAAATGTTCAAGCGTCCACCTTCGCTGTGAACGCCACATTAGAGTGAACAACTAATCCGTGCAATAAATAGAAAAAAATAGTTTGTCGTGATAATCTTTGAACAAAATCTAAAAAGTTACTTCCGGTCTGGAATGGTGTTCCTTTTTATATGACATCAGTTTGACGGCTTGGGTTTGAATATCCTTAACCACTCCCCTCCAACAGTTAGTCTGCTATGAGCAATAGATGGAGAGGAGGAGCGCTGAAGTAAAACCCTGCCCTCTATTCAATATTCCGTTTCATTTGGAAATATGTCACAGCACTGAAATAAAACTGCAACTTCCAGTTCACTGGAACATTAAGGCCCGGTTTCACAGACAGGGCTTAGATTAAGCCAAGATTAGGCTTTAGTTTAATTAGGACATTTAAGTAGCTTTTTTGTTTTTAAATGTGTCTTAGAAAAAAACTTTACTGGTATGCATCCTGAGATAAAACAATGGCACCGACATATTTCAAGACGTGTCAGTGCAAGTTGCTTTCAGGTAAAACAGCTAAAACGTGCATTTTAGTCTGGGACTATAGGCTTAAGCCTTGTCTGTGAATCTGAGGAATAAAATGACTTCAAACTTTTGACTTTGCATATGCCCATTTTTCTTTCTTTCATCCTTTAATTCTTTCTTTCATTCCTTCAGCATAAAGGCTCCCCTCATTACTAAAGTGACCAATCATAATGAATACAATGGAATGGATCCAAATGACACAACATTGTTTGTTTTTGTACAGAATGAGGCCAAAAAAGGCAAAAGGGAAGGTAAATGAAATTCTAAATAAGATTGAACAACAGACCCATTTATCCATTTCCCATAATAAAGGAGTGGAAAATAGAGTTTAGTGGTGAGATGTTAGATGGGGCTCTCCATTCACTTGTTAATAATGGTCTTATAATGAATTTACTATAGTAATGACACATCTGATCTGAGAGATTATAATACATCATTCACTTTCAAGACTATTTTCTATTAATATGATTTTATTAATATTAATTTAGACTCATTAATAGACAAGTTAATATTGAGTTGTTTAAATTTTCGCCCATTACTATATCATTGTTTTTTCCACAAATAGTTCCACACAAAGCCACAGAAGTGTAGTTCTTGAATTAATCAGTGTATTTGAATGAATCGTGTGAATGAACGATTCAGTAACTAACTCGTGAAGTCACTTTTCTCCGCCCGCTGGCATATCAATGTAACTTGCGGAAAGAGTAATTGAGAAGTCCCAATTTCTGACCCACAGACTGTCTGTCTGTAATGAGTAAAACAATGAAATGTTCCAGCGTTGCTGGACTGTAAGTCAGCACTCTTGGAACACAAACCGTTTACACTCTAAAGAAAAATGGTGCTAAATAGCACTAAAAGTGGTTAATTGGTTTGTAATCATTGGGGAACCACGTTAAGTGCTATATAGTAGGATACCTCTCTTTAAAGGTGCTATACAGCACCTATGTCAAATGGTTCTATGTAGAACCATAGAGACACTATTCTCCTCCTTAGATTTAAGATCTGTTACTCCACTCTCATATGTTTGCTATGAATGGGAATTTACTACAATGGCAAAAGCTGTTTTGAATCACTTTTATGCTTTTCTGAGGTCAAAAAGTCTTGTGTGGGGGCATTGGAATATTTCCTTATAGGGCGGCTTTGGGGGCAAAATGTCGAGAACCACGTTATCTTCAGGAAATACGCTGTATTTTAATGTAGGTTTTTTTAAAATCCTTTCCTAAACTAAAAGACTAAGAGAGAGTTAGAGAACCTGTATGGCAGTGGTGCTATAATAAAATATTAATATAAAAATTTTCCCTTAAGAGAGAGTTAGAGAACCTTTAAAGAACTATACAGGGGCCTAACGGATTGGCAGCGATGCTATATAGCACCTCAACCACCCTAAAGAACCGCAGAAGAACCCATTTTTGTTTGTGTGTACAATATGCTAGTATAGTAAACTTTTAAGGGAATACTATGTATGTAAAAAATAACAGTCAAGACTATACCTGATGTACTGTATAGCATATCACTCTGTGATCCTGTCCATGATGGAGTGGCATGCAAGGCCTGAGAGAGAATCTGAAGGACTACTGGGGCCAGGCCCAGTCCTTCACTGCCAGACGTGAGCTTTCCTCTTAGCGAAGGGAGGGTGAGCATATGCCCTGGGGCCGCCCAAAACCTGGAACATTAAAACTTGCCATGGTGGCTCAGCTCAGCCGTGAACCCTGAGCTAGTCTGGCAGCTTGGCTGGAGGGAGGATCTGAAACCTGGACGACTGGGCTTGCAGTCCGAGCCAAGGCTGGACTCAGTCTTGTACTACGAAAAGGTATCATCGATTACAAACAGAATGTCCAAATCTCCAGAATTCTGGAGTGGCTAGACAGAGGTTTGAACAGGGGCCATGGTGCAGATGATTTCAGCATGGGAAGACACACATTAGAGGGACGCTAAAGAAAACTAACTTCTATTCAAATTATTTATCAATATTCAATATCAAGGTCAAAAGCTTGTTTTCACAATTTTTATTTAAAGATTTCCTATATCATCATCATCATCATCATCATCATCTAATAGTCACTCAACACTGTAAAAAAAGTCCCCATTAAATTTACGGTAAAAAACCGGCAGCTGTGGTTGCCAGAACTTTACTGTAAAAAATATGGCAGTAACGTTTTAGGTTTTACGGGACAGCACCATATAATTTAAAGGTTTATAATGTAATAATTACGGTTAAAAAAAACTTTTATTTTAAAGTTCAAAACCATATAATTTAAAGTTTTATATTGTAATAATTACGTGCACACTATAAAAAAAATTTACGGTAAAAAACGTATTTCATTAACTGAAATAATGTTAAATTACTGACCTATTGAAATACTAATATCCGTTATGATACTGACAAGCAACAATCACAGTGGTGATGAGAATCACGTGATGAATCAAAGCTCATCACAAGCAGCTTTAAAGAGGACAATATTATTACACTAAACACCATCATGGTAACACACATGAAATTTAAAAAATGCAATAAACATTAATTTAACAACATTAGATGTAACATAAAACCCTAATGTACATAATTGATTAGAACAAACTAAGACAAAACTGTTATTTCAATGAAAATACATCAAATGCGTAGTGTCACACAGGGAATTGTCAATTTACGTTTTTTCACTGTAAATTACACAATGACTTGTTCTTTTTCACTTCCAAAAACGTACTTACTGTAAATTAAATGTAAGGTTCGTCACCGTGTATAGTACGGAAACTTTCTGTTAACCAATTAACCATTTTTCACCGTAGCATTTTTACAGTCTTTTACCGTTAAAATCACAATTTTTTCACGATTTTTTTACAGTGAATGTTAATCTTTAATAACACTACTTTTAATAACAGTTAAATGTCATCTTTAGCAGATCTTACAAATACATTTTTCAAACTGTACCATATAAATGTTGCATAAATGCACTTCAAGCATTTAAAATCATTTATTTTAGTTTTTAGTGTTTTATTTGCAATTTATCTTGACAAAAAAGTATACATTTTAATGTCTGCTGTGCCACTTATTTATGAACATAAAATAAATATTGGTTTATCAATATCTGAAAGTATTTCATTATCATTGAATCCCTTTTTTTAATTGAAACAATTCCAGAACTTTCTGAACATGGAAAAATTAAACTTTTTTTTCAGTTCAAGCCATATGATTTTGCTCAATCTCATACAAATTATTACAAGTTGTGGAGTCTGGAGTGTGGGACTACATACTACAAAGGTCATGACTCTAAATGCCCAATCAATGTTTCCCCCTCAATTTCTCCTGAGTTGACTTCACACAGAGTTGAATGAACACAAAGGCTGAAGGGAAAGGGAGGGTGAGTAAAAGATGATTCCCCAGCACCAGTTTCTCCTCTTGCCCAAATCTTTTCTCCTCTAACACGCGCTAACTCACTCTTGATTATGCTGTGGGAGATGCAGAAGGACATCAGTGCACTTGTCTGAGGCAATGAAGCCCCCCCCCCCCCCCCCCCCTCCCCCCCTTTTCATCTCGCTCTCTCTGCACAGCCCTCGCTGTGTTTTTGGCAGTCACAACTGACCATCATGAGCTGTGGTGCCAATTTCAGTGAAAACTGGCACATATGGCAGCTGAAGTGCCATATGCCATAACAGAATATTTTTGGCGGTTTCCTCCATTTGTATAATCACTGGATCCGATATAAAAGTGGCTTATTATTAATTATTCCTTTTACCATTTTGTACCCCTTTAAAAGCACCATTTTATGCAAGTGCGGCTCTGAGAGTTCATATAAATAGGAGTATTTGGTCATTTACAAAGAGATTAAAGAGGATAGATTTGGGATTCGACCTGTGAGTCTTCAAGCCCTGCAAAAGCACCTGTGTGTTCATAATTATGAGAAAGAGAGAGACAGAAAATGCTCAAAGCCTGTTTCCCAACTGCTCTAAACACTCGTATACCAAGACCGCTGTTTTGTCTTCCTCTTTACAGGGTTTAGACTCCTTCCTTTTCCTCTTCTGCCCTCCATTGGAAAGACCATGTTAAGTCTTCAGCTCAGTGCATTGGCCCAATCAACCACTTTCTTTATACATACCTATCTATCTATCTATCTATCTATCTATCTATCTATCTATCTATCTATCTATCTATCTATCTATCTATCTATCTATCTATCTATCTATCTATCTATCTATCTATCTATCTATCTATCTATCTATCTATCTATCTATCTATCTATCTATCTATCTATATCCATCCATCCATCCATCCATCCATCCATCCATATTTTATTCTCTTGGTTTTACATTTAAGTAACAACCTTCATATATTTTTGCATCATTTTTGATAGCGTAACTGCATTAAACATACTTTCACTGACACTTCTAGAAATTTACTGTCAGAAGCTTTGTAGTTTATATTGTGAAATAGTTTAAATCGGTGTTCTCTTGCCAATATGACAATGTCACAGCAGATTACATTACAGTTTTTCTCAGTCGCTTTGGTACATTTCTCAGATCAGAATTGAAATTCTCAAAACTACCTGTTCAATTCTCACATCATTGTGTCACTTGTGCACATCAAAAAAGCAGTTTCTCATTTCTTTGAACAAGTTGCAAATGCTTTGGTACATCCATGCAAATGATTATGTACAATTCTCTGTTTCCTACATTATCAGTTGCTTATGTCATGTTGATCAAAATGTATTATATTGTTGAATAGTCTCACCCCCCCACAACATTTAGGCACAAGCTCATAGCATAAGTCTTTACATGCAAAATGGTTAAACAAGTTATCACAATATGTCAAGCATATTTCTATACTTTCTATATTTCCATTAGACTTTTTTCTAAATCTGTCCTGAACTGGTAAACAGCACCGCATGTACAGTTTTTCCTATGTTCACATTTCGTCTTTTTTGTGTGTGCTATTCAGTGCTGTCTTTTCATTTCTGTATCTCAATGACATGTTCTGTCAATAAAATACAGTACAAACAGTAAGAGTGTAAATTTGAATCTTGTCCATTCTCTTGCAATTACACTCACACATACACTAAGATGTAACTTACAATTGACAATAATTGTCATCAAAACTTTAGCCATAGTTTCCATCAGAACATCCCTCCAGAGTACACTGTTATATTGACAACATGACTAAACAATTTGACTGTCTTATCCGTACACAATGACACAAGGACTTGTCATTCTGATGGCACTGACATGTTTACTTTTGAGAGATGAACTAAGGATTTTGAGCAAGAGACTGGCTTTTGCAGGTTATCCATTGTGTTTTGCTATTTGTACAAATTGTTTTGAGAAATGCACTTACTGTTTTGCAAATTGTGAGTTTGATTCGAGAAATGTACCAAAGCGACTGAGAAAAACTGTAATCAAAACACTGATAAATATGAGCCTTGTTCCTCCATCAGCTGATCCCTATTGTTATCATGACATGCAGTATATGTTGCCATCCTTAATCTCCTGCAAGAAAAGCAGCACAACTGCTGAATTGCTAAATAAAAAAACAGACCCCTGCTAATTTTAATTATGCTCTGACTTACATCTGTTTGTAGTATGTTAATGTTTCTCCTTCTATCCGCTGGTAATACAATCATATTATTCTAGGTTAGTGCAAGGCTGAATGTCCATAATAGAGTTGTTCTTAATCCCTTAGCAGCTTATAGTTCAAGACCACAATCTTTCCTTTCTCCTTCTTAAACACTGGATTATAATTTTTTTACAATCAGATAGACTTTTAATACAAAAGAATCTTTCAAGTCTCTGTTAATATTCAATAAGACATCTTTGTGACAAAAACCTTGTTTAATATCCGGGTCATGCTGCACTGACAAATGGCATCAAAGTACTACAATTAGCCTCCGTATGAGTATGCCACAAAGAAATCTGCTCCATGTTTTACTTATACTGAGAAAGCAGTTTGTCCCAGTAAAGCAATGCTATTAACACAGGCTATATGTTTTAGGACAATAAAGGAGGAGAAAGGGAGATTAATTCTGTCTACCGAACAGCCTCTGCCAGCCACCATGAACCTGCATGAGCTAAGCAGATGGCTACTGAGCAAGCTTTCAGAACAATCTAAGGGAAAAAAGTCCTTATCATGCTTGGCTGGACAACTGTTTGGAACAAGAAGAGATTTAAGGTTAAGAATGTGTAAATCTTTTATGTCAAAGGCCTCAGCATATAAAAAAGTGCACAGGGTGGGACAAGTCCAATCATTTGAAATGTATAATGTAAATTGCACTAAATATTTTATATGTGGTAAAGAGGGGTGCCTCTAGTGTGTGTGTGTGTTCACTTTATGAAAAGCAAAAAATAATTTACCATATCAATCTGAATTAGTTACATGCAATGCACTGTTGATATTTGAGTTATTCTTTTGTAATTTGCCATGAAGATCTCTAAATTGGGAGAGAATGGTGTTACAAGAACATTTTATTTCAGTTTAGTCCTCTCTTTATCAGTGTAAAGGACAAAATTATGTTTAAATAATCCCTCACTTGTGAATTACAAATGGAAAATTATTTGAAAGAACATACTTGGACCAAAAAACAGATTGACATCTTCAGTAGCCATGCATTGAGTTGTTCAACTCCAGCCTTCTGGACCCAGAACAAGCTGAAGAGTTGAATCAAGTGTTTTAATTAAACACATCTAAAACATTCTGGGAGGGGGATCCTGAGTTCTTGAGGTGAGCAATGCTGATTTTAAGTAAGTTTTACACATTGTTGTCTTTAACGCCTTCTGCAACAAAAAAGATGATTGTCAATGATGTCCTCAACAAGTAGACTATAAATGCAGGATGCAGAAACTGTATGTTTTATTCCTCGCACTACATTTATTTCAGTTTCTTTCTTTTTGAAAAACGTGGCGTTATGATTCTACTTTTGCACTGGTAACCACAATCACCCACTTGTGCTGAAGAAAAAGCTTAAAGCAATCACTTTTGTTCTTACGGATCTTTGAGTAAAGGCTATGCATTAGCAAATTTGCAAATATATATATATATATATATATATATATATATATATATATATATATATATTTGTTTTTTTTTTCTTTTGTTTTTTTTTCTTGATTCTGTCAAGATTTTATTTAGGCATATTTATCTCATTATTCATCCCATTAAAGACTTACAAAACGGTCTTTATATGGCAGCTACACAGCATTTATCTTCTGATAAAAGATATGCTAATGGTACAACCCACAAGAAAAATGAATAAGTCAGCAGGAGGTGTTTAAACCTGTCTTATGTGACAATTTATTAATTCTCTCAATGAAGGTATTGAGCTGGACGCCATCCAATGACATAAGTGCGATCGTGTTTCCATGAACCTACCCCAGTAGACCTCATAGACAATCTATTGATTGGTTGAGCTTATCAAATCTTCAGACTGATTAATGTTAAAACCATTTCGCCACATCGGTTGAAAAACATCGGATGTGTAGCATACAGGCTCAATATGTTGACAGAAACTCTAGTGTGTGGACTTGGCTGGCTGAATACTCACTGCTGTCTCCCACAGATGTTAATACAGACATCAGAATCCAGCCGTGCTGAGGTCAGGTTGAGCACGCGGAGCTCTCGCGCTGCTCTCCTTGTGATGGAGCGCCACAGCAGGTGTGCACGCGACAGCCTCCGCGATCATATCCCAGGCAGTCGCAAAGCGTAAGCGCCACAGATGTCGATAAGTATCATTCGAGTAATTTGCTAACTGTCAGTAGGCGAACCATCACAAAAAAGTGATAATAATTATAATACAACGACATAATTTATAACTGGTTGCAAGTGGCGACATGTTGCATGTCCAAGGGAAGACAGCAGTCGTCCCTGATATTAAGGAAGCTTCGTGACAAAGAGACTCAATGAACAGCAACTCAAGAGTTACACGGAGAAACTTTTGCTGGCCATTTTGTTATTGGCACGTTCGTGAAATCAGCAGGACTGTAAAGAGGAGCAAGCGAAATATTTTCCCCAACATTCTTAAAAAGTATTTTAACAGAAAAATGCTACATAAAGTGTGTTAATCGGTTAGTTAACTTATGTTTTAAAAGACAATGCATGTTTTTAAATGTTTTATACGACATTACAGTACTGTTACTGTATATATTTTTTTTGCTTTATAAAATATGGAGACACTATTTTATTAATACAATGCATATTTATACAGTATAATTATGTTAAAACTGTGTGTGTGTGGGGGGGGGGGACGTCTTATAATTTATGGAAAGTGCTTGAACCATCAGATTTGTTTGGATTTTATTTTAAAGTTACAGTAGTTGAAGCGTTTTATGTTGCATTGTATGTTGATCAGTTCATGTTTACTACTTTATTGTACCCTGATGGTGTATGTGTGGGTAATAGCCTACTGGGCTCTGTCTTTGTTATTATTGGCCACAGTAGAAGTCATCATGTGACCTTCCTTTGTGTTATTATCAGCACATAACAGTCACAGAAAGATAGGCCACATGATATATTAACAGTACAGTTATGTATACAGTTATGAACTGTAGGATAAATTACAATCATCAAAATGCTATCCCGCCAAAAATCAATGTGTAACATCGCCACTGTATGTTTACAGGAAAGGTCTACAACATCAACAACTCCCATTTTCAGACCATACATGTAATAACATTTTACAATGTGCATTTAAAAGCAGCATAATAAGCATTGTCTATTGAATGTTATTCCAACATTAAAATGCATTTTACAAAAATATGCGGGTGTTATTTGTATGAAAATACAACTATAGCCAATATTATAAAATATTCTGCATCTGTTTTAGTGACAACAGTGCACTTGACAACGTTTCAGCATAAGTCTCAGCATCTACTAACTGTCGGCGACCGAAGAGTTAAAGGGAGGAGACGAAGCGTGTCACGCCTCATTGGGCAGATTATGTGCAGCAAACAAAAAGTGTGTATGTGGGTGCCACTCAGTCAGTCTATCGGCCCCATCTGCACGCCTCTCTGCGCTCGAGAATCATAAGACGGTCGGCAACACTGTCACTTTCAACAGACGGGGAAATGTACTGACTGCACGGACTTCACTGGACACGCTGAATAATTGAAGATATATTGACGGCAATTTCAAAACCTTGTGGATTATTTTACCCTAGAACCATGGTGAGTAATGACAATTTTGCAATAAAAATAACCGGAGATAGCAACGTGGGGGCTTTGCAGCGCCCGAACAGCATCCTCGCAGTCGCAACCGAACGCTTGCAGATGGTAGACGAAATCAGGGACACTGGTTACACATCATGAAGTCATAAAGTTGGAATAACAACAAGACCGTAGATAAAAAGCGCAATAAATTTCAGCCTGAAACAGGAGGTCAATGGGTTCGTCTTCTCTATTTTAGAAATGCGCATATATTCGTGGGTCTATTATAGTATTTAGTTGAAATGCATATTCATTGGATCCTTTGTGTGATTCTCATGAGTGAGAGTGCGACCTCACAGCCAGCCTACAAAAGGAGAGAATCGTGAAAGGAAGGGCAAAATTCACACTAAGGCTTTTTATGGATGAAGGGAACTTTTAGCATTTGTGTCCTGATAATACAACCGAGAGCCCGAGAGCATCTTCATTAGAAATGCTTTCCAGAAATATATATTTCGTATAACGTTTTCAGACTATTTTTGTATATGCACACCAGTGTCGCTTTATTTGCGCTATAAATGCGAAGTAAAATAAAAAGAAACCGGTTTGTTATATAACAACACCTTTCATCTCCCATCTGAAAATCTGTAAAAGTATTTTTTTTCTACATTTAAAATGTTTTTAATAAACGTGTCTGAAAAATAGTTGCAATATTGAACACATTTTGTACTGTGCTCACAGTAGATCAGTTTTGCCTTCAGCTTTACAACTGCAGTAACAACATTTCCCCTCACTCTTTTTCCCTTCACCCATTTAAAAAAAAATCTTTTTAATCTAATCAAAACGCTGAGGAATCATGGGAAATGAAATTATAATAAACTTAATAAAAAAAACACTAACAATAGGCTTATGGAAATGGAATATATATAGGCTGATATGGAATATTTATACCCACTTTTATAAAATGCTGCTAAAAAGCCTAGTGTTTAGCAAGTTACAAGAGTAAGCTCACGCGTAAGGTACTGTACGAGAGATTCCCCTCTTTTATAAATGTGCATTAAGGGCTTAGAGAAGAAAAAATAATTAACTCTACGTGCTGCCTTAATTTAAGTCTCAAAAGGAAAGTGGTGGATTATGGAAATAAGGAGACATACGTTTCTTCTTGTAGAAAGGAGCTAAAGGTTAGCAGACATGAAATCAGTGACTTTGACAGTGCTACTAAATCCATTCGATATGGTCCCCGGTTGTAAATAGACCGACCGGTCTCATAAGGCCAGATTTTCCTCGTCAAAGCCATGGAAAATATTTTAGACAAGTGGAAGAAAAATCTGAAAATACGCATTGAGAGTTATTGATGTAGGCTAATACGGTCACAGGCATGCGTTTAAATTGAATTAATGCGTTGTAAGAAATATTCATCTTCCACCCTTTCTTGGAAACTTATAGCCTATTTTCTGTCTTCTTTTACAGAATTGATTTAAAACTCCTTTAATTCTACATGTTTAATTTCTATAAAATAGATTAAAGAACACACAATGTATTACATCATGTAAACAAAACATATTTAAGCTTTATTTCAGACACATAGCCTACAGTAGCCTACATTTATATTTATCAATCGAATATAAGCTTTAAAAAAGAAAGAAAGAAAGAAAGAAAGAAAGAAAGAAAGAAAGAAAGAAAGAAAGAAAGAAAGAAAGAAAGAAAGAAAGAAAGAAAGAAAGAAAGAAATGGGCCCATAGCATGTTGGAAGGTTTTGTTTATAAATGGTTTGTGCAGGAGATTCACTTGGAACTCCAAATCAGAAATGGGGGAAATTTAAAACAATTTACATACCTTATATAATACAAATATAGCGACTGTTCTATTTATTCACATTCATTCACTGACATTTTTGTCTTACAGCAAATGATGGAGGAATCCAGTTCGCAGAGACTGGCCTGGGATGGCGACGCGAAAGCGATGCAGCAGTGTTTAACGGATATATTTACCAGCGTCTACACAACCTGTGACATTCCGGAAAATGCCATTTTTGGTCCATGTGTTCTGAGTCACACTTCCCTGTACGACAGCATCGCATTTATCGCTCTGAAGTCCACAGACAAACGAACGGCGCCTTACATCTTCAGGGTATAGACATTATTTCAATTCCAATAAGTCGAGTGTTTAAAATGTCAGTTTATTTATGCCACATATGCCTAATAATTGTCTAACTATCGCTACATCAATCGTTACTACAATATTTATTTCACTTTTACAAAATTGTGGTAGGCTAGTGTTGCAATGAATTACTTGTAGGCTATTTGAACATTGGTCCGATGTTCTAACCGCTTCACTGGTACCGCACACAGGTGGACACGTCCGCTGCCAACAGCTCCTCAGAAGGCCTGATGTGGCTCAGGCTGGTCCAGTCGGCGAGAGACAGAGATGAACAGAACCTAGAGGCCTATGTGAAGAACGGCCAACTATTCTACAGGTCACTGAGGAGAATAGAGAAAGACGAAGAGCTGCTGGTGTGGTATGGCAAGGATCTCATTGAGCTGCTGCTCCTGAAATCAGGCGGAAATCAAGTGAAAAGTAAAGGTACACTTTGAAGATCAATATGTGCTATATTTTGGTCAAAAATAGAAGTTTGCAAAAAATATAATTTGCTGTTTTTGAATTATTAGTATAGATTTATGAAGTTTTTTTTTTAAAGAGTCGTAGGCCTACATGTCAATAATTTGTTTTTGTTTTTTTTTAAGTAAAAATTTATTTTTTTAATTATGTGTTGATAAAATTATGCATTATAAAATTCATATCATTCTGTACCTGTTTAAGGACACTTTTTTTAACTTTTTCTTTTTCTCTTCTCCTCCCACCAATTATGTGTTGCAGGAACGTCACCCTTTTTGTGCCCAGACTGCAGCCAGCGTTTCCAGTTCGAATTTCCCTTTTTAGCTCATCTGAGATTCCGCTGCACTAAGAGACTACAAGGCATGGCCAGCCCAGAGGAAGAGGCCAAGGATGCCAGTGACCAGGCTAGTCTACCTCCTGCCAGGTCCAGTCCCAAACTGGGCCGATCTGATGGCTTCTCCAATCCACAGGATGGAAAGCCATCCACAGACTTCCATAATCTGGCCAGGGATTTGGAGAATAACAGAACCAGTCCGCCGAGCGACAAAGAGGCAGAAATCCTGAGTGAGAGCTCTGGAAAGCGCAAGTTCTCTGACATGGAGGACAGCAGGAACAGTGGATTATCTCAGCCTCCCAAGTCCAAAGAGGAGTTGGCCAACTCGGCTCAGCAGTACCGTGGAGCGTACGGTCTGGACGAGAGCAGGCGGGTTTTTTCTCCCTCTGAATCGACGGAAACCAAGAGGAGCGCCTTTACAGAGGTCAAGAAGTCACCTCAGGGCTTGAAGCACAACGGCAAAAACTCCAGCTCCAACTCAGAGAACAAGGAGGCTGGCCGGCCCAGCAGCAACCCAGCTGATAAGCACCTGAACATCAGACAAGTTCTCAGCGAGACTCAGCCCCCACAGTCACGAATGGAGACCTCATCAATTGGCAGCGCTTTCACTTCGGTGCCCCAGCAGGGTGGTGGAGGCTCGGAGAGAAAGAGTGCCTTTAGCCAGCCGTCTCGCACCTTCTCACAGATATCACCTCTTGTCATGGCACCCAAGCTTCTGCCGGCAGTAGATTGCCATCCCACGGTGGGCGACACCGTCTCTTCCAGTAGACTCTATCAGGCGGACCACCTCGCCGCAAAGCTCCAAGGCTCCGAACTAGGCAGCAACTGCCCCGTGCCGGGTGGGATTGCAAAACAGAACCCTTTCCTGTACACCACAGCCTTCTGGCCCAAGACCTCAGGCCCCATCCAGCTGCAAATGCCCTCTGCTCTCACACTCCTGCCGCCTTCATTCACTTCCCTTTGTCTGCCTGCCCAGAACTGGTGTGCCAAATGCAATGCCTCCTTCCGCATGACCTCTGACCTGGTCTACCACATGCGCTCGCACCACAAAAAGGAGTATGCCATGGAACCTCTTATTAAAAGAAGGAGAGAAGAAAAGTTAAAGTGTCCAATCTGCAATGAGTCTTTCAGGGAGCGGCACCACCTTTCACGGCACATGACCTCTCACAACTGAACTTTTGAGGATTTTTTTTCTTTCTTTCTTTCTTTCTTTCTTTCTTTCTTTCTTTCTTTCTTTCTTTCTTTCTTTCTTTCTTTCTTTCTTTCTTTCTCCTTGCAATTTTTTAATCCCAATGGAATATGGTTAATCTGGAGGAGTAATGCCAACACGTTTGCTCTCATTTTCAAAAGACATTACTGTTTAAATGGTTTGATTTCTCCAAATGTCATGTTTTTGTGTATGACGATGCATTTTGACTTAAAAACCTAAAATCTATTTATTATATGAAGCACTTATTATTTGAAAAAAGGGACAATAATAATGTAAGTGTACTTTGAATTTTGTATATATTATATTTAATGTATAATGTATATATAAATTAATTAAGATGCAGATAATTTCATTGATAGTTATTCAATGACATGTTATGTCTATATGCATAAGGATATTGAACATTGGGAACATGATGTTGAAGTGTATTTAAGAGTGCATGTAAATTATAGTTATTGGTATAAGATGCAGTCTATTCGAAAACAGTGTAAATACTTGTTTTGTTTGAATACAAAGTGTAATATTTTGTGTCTGTGAGGAATAGATTCAGTGTTTCTTCCTTTTGCTGAAATTTACTATTTGATAGTTTATCTAATCATGTTGAATGCTTTGACAATAAAATAGCTTTATTTTCACCTGACTGTGTGATTAATTCTGCCTGGCTATAAAATGACAGGACAATTATACGTTAAACATTACAAATACACAAAAGAGTAGGCTGACCCTCTAAAAAGAGGAGTGCACAGTGATGCTGTTTAGTTGTGGGTAGTTTCCTTTCAAACAGCAGCCATAATTCATATCGCGTACGCACGTGTCCTGTTTAGGCTTCTACTATTTCAATACTCATAAAAGTGAGTTCGTTTGTTTTTCCACAAAGAACTTGGATAAATTAGCAACTTTGTCGAATTAATGTTTATGTAGACAATTCATCGACCATCGTCTATACGTGCACTAAAGGAATTAGTGTTGTCGGCCTCGACACTCAAAATATTTGTGGGGAAGCGCACGTAAGAAAACAAAATTATTAGTTAAATATATAAAAAATAAAGAGACGCTATGAGTACTACAACCAAACTTTGATTTTAGTTGATTATGATAATAATAACAGCAACGACGTTGATGATAGGCTAATAGAACTACGAATAAAATAAAACAAGTCACATTTCCACTACGATACATTCTCCCAGGGAAAACCAAGCATTGAATTAAAATCTCAAATAGCGTGACGCCTCCAAGAAACCCGATTTTCAGGTTATTTTAATTCTTAGACAATATAAGGGTAAATAATAGTCAAGCAAACTAACTAATTAATAAACAAGCAAATAAACTAAAAACAGCTGCTATATTAAACATGCGCGCTCTTGTTTTCAAACGACTTGCGGTTTGTGACAGCGACAATATAGCATGAATTAAAAGTGTTAATTGTTTCGCTTAATTTACTGTTTGTGTTCATCGTTCTGTAAAGTGCACGATTCAGGAAATTAAGATGAGAGTATAAGGCTAAATAGGTATACTACTTGATTCCATTATTAAATGATATAAAAACAATAGTAGCCTATACTGAAATGGACTCAGTTCAACAAATACACTGAAACAAGAGCCTTGAATGTAGCGTAAACTAGTTAAAAAGGCTAACTGTTAATGTACATATGCCTAATGCAAAAAAGAAAAAATACAAACGCCCTCTGATGAAAATTACACAACCTCGAAATGTGAAATGTAGCTTATTATATATCAAATGGGCCACAAGTATGACAATATAAAACAAATGCCAATTAATACCTGTTACAATCAACTTGATTTGCAATTATTATTTTTCCTTAATAACACACATGACTGTTTTCTTAGCTTTATATTTATAGCCTATGTCTTTTTTAAAAATATAGTAGGCTATCAGAACTTGTATTTGTGGCGCTTGAAATCAAAGAGCTAAGAGGGAGATTCAAGCTGTTAAAATAGCTCAACAGTGACACCAAGCTCTTACAATGAAAAATTCAACCAATTCAGGATTTAAAAAAAAAAAAAATGAATTGCGCATTGCAGAGCCTTAGTCTGCCACCTAATGGTCGACAGAGGACTCAACGCTCCCCAAAGTCCCATCTCCAAATCAATGCTATTTAAAAAAATTATATATTAAAAACTAAATACAATATAATTCATATAATATAATAATAAAATACTATATCTACTTAGAAGGCCATATACAGTATAGAGGCCAAAAGTGATGTCCAGAGGGGATATTTGTTTTTAATTTGATCAAACCATCAAAATATGAGGAGAATATTTTACATATTAGGGTAGAACAAAACACTAAACTTGCGGAAGGTATTCAACCGACAAGATCATTTAAAACTACAGCTACAGGTTTTATTTTACACTTTATTTTAAAATGCTAGGTTAAAAATAACCCAAGTTGGGTTGAAAATGGACTAACCCAGCAATTGGGTTGTTTTAACCCAGCGATTGGGTTGTTTTAACCCTGCAATTGGGTTGTTTTAAGCAAACATTTAACCCAACTGCTGGGTTAAAACAACCCAAATGCTGGGTTAAAACAACCCGATTGCTGCGTTAGTCCATTTTCAACCCAACTTGGGTTATTTTTAACCCACCATTTTTTAGAGTGTACTATGCAAAAAATTGAAAAAGCAAAACGCTCACAGGAAAAAGCTTACATTGACTACAAATCAGTTATTAATATTTTGTTGGTTCGCCCTTTTTTTTTGCATGTTCATAATTTAGTCAAAAATAATGTTTCATTGCATTCTCTCTCAAATAAAACAAATAAAAAAATTCTCACAAATAAAACATTTGATTCCAAATGCAACTATGCCTATGAAATCTTTAACACATTTTCTTAATATTTTAATAAAGATTTACATTTTCCCAGGATGGGTATCACTTTTGGCCACAATATAAATTGGCCTTCAGAGTAAATAATGAGAAGGAATTAATAGGAAAAATTAAATAAAATAAACATTATTATAAAAAAAAATATATATTATTATTATTAGCAGGCACTGAACTTTGATTCAGTGTGAATGCAATTTAATAGGAGGACCAAAAAAAAATCTTTCACAATCATAAAACATGATCAAAGAATTAAGTCCAGAATATAAAGGTAATGGCCTGGGAGATGATGATAGTCACTTATACTTGGTGAAGATATTTATTGCCTGACCCATGTTTTGTGACTGGAGTCATCCGTACATTCATAATCTCCAGTTACATTTGTCACGGTATCACTCAGCACCTCTCGGTCAGGCTCAGTTTATACCCCTCTCACATGTGGCCAATGTGGTCACTCTTGGCTAACCTAGCTGGCCCGCTTCTCATACTTTACGTGTGATTGTGTCCTATGCTGAACTGCTCTTCCCTGCATCTGTCCCTTCCCTTCATCTTCCTGTTGTTCTGTAACATCTTGGCAAAGAGGCCCCTGCATCAAAATAGATCTGTGTGAAACACACCAATCTCAAACAGTATGTACGAGTGATGTATTTATAGATTATTCACACTAACGATGCAGTGACATCCGAGATCATGGCGAGAAAGCCAAATGCATGATTTATAACTGCTGATTTACTGTTTGCATTCCTCCAAAGAATAACAGATGGGCTAACCTGTGTAATTTTACCAAATAAATATATTTTTTTTGCTGCAAAAATATTAGTGAACAAAATAATCGGGCTAACAACAAGAACACTACAACAATATTACAGAGATATTCAAGTCACCATGAAATCAAATGTTTGTTTTTTTTAATGGAAAAAATGCTAGTAAATTTCACAAATAATTGCAAAGAAATAGCAAGTAACTCATGAAATTAACCTTGAAAAGTATACTGAAATAGCATTTTCCAGTCCACTAATCTTTGTTTTATTTGCAAATTTGACAATTTTATTTGCTGTGAATGTTTATTAGAAATCCATTAACATCATCATCTTCTTTTTTAAATAATTGGGCAAAGTCTCGCCCTACATTTTTTCTTGTTCGAGAAGCGGTTTCACTCGGATATACGCCACAATAGGGAAGAAAAGTTGATTGCATCATCTGTTTCATGCAGACTTTAATACTAAATGAGTCCATGGTTTGACACGAGTAGCGTGGAAGTTCTTGAATGATCTGACACTCGGCGTTGCCATAGAAGACGGCAAATATTAGGATATATCAGACCACTGATGGCTATGGTCAACTAAGAGTAAAATATTCCACAATGCGGTGTAATTAGTAAGATTAATACATATTTGTTTGTTTGAACATCTAATTTGTCTTTAACCGTTTTTTTTTTTCTATTTTCAAAAGCCTACTTATTCCATGGATTAGCTATGCTTGTGTCATAGGCCTATACCGTTGGTTGAATCTATATGAACGAGCACTACACAACAGCCTGCATAAGTTATTTTAAAGCAGCACACATTCAATCTTCCTCCGCGCTGACATGGACAAATTTACACTTAGCGTTCACTTCAAAGATGAACAGATTCACTTTATAGACATGCTTTTGCACTTAGCATGATCTCTGTCCTCTTCAACTGTTTGTACCTGTCTTCTGTGCGTCTGCCTTGCGAATTCTATGCATTGCTGAGAGTAATAGACAGATCTGAGAGCAGGCGAGTATTTAAACTGCACCTGTCTCTCCTCTTCAAACTTCTGCCCTTCATGGGTCACATTAAATCTTCAAGTAAAGAGAAACAGATTATCAATCGATTTTAAGCGTCTCGTGATTTTCTGCTGACTATCCTTTCATGCTTATATACCTCAAATATTTTGTTTTAGGGTATTTTAACCAACAATCATACAGTATCATACATGTTATTAGATATTAATGGATGGTTCACAAAAATTTATTTTGGATGATTCACTCAAAAATGAAAATTGATATATAAAAAAGTCATTGGTAACACTTTACATTAAAGTTCCATTAACATTAGTTCATGCATTAACCAACATATAGCAAGAATTTAATTTGTTACAGTATTCATTTTTGTTATTAAAAATTCAGCTGTCCTTTGTTTGTTCATGTTAGCTCAGTACCATTAAATAATATAAACAGATGCAATTTTTTATTTGATATTAGTAAATGTTGTTATTAACATTAACAAAGATGAATAAATGCGTTAGAAGTTGTTACATTGTTACTTAATGCTACCTAATATAGTTAACTAAAGTTAACGAATGTAACCTTATTGTAAAGTGTTTCACAAAAGAAGATATGTTCTCTGTTTTTCCCCCCATTGTGACCACATTTTTATTTAAACAAAAAAATCTTTAAAATATGCTTTTTGTCTTACACAGAAGAAAGTAAGTCTTATAGGTCAACGGCACGAGTAAAGAACAGATTATTATAACATGAGGGTGAGTAATTAATGACAGAATTTTCATTTTTGGGTGAACTAACCCTTTAACATAACTCTTATACATGACATAGGAAGAGTTAAAGGGTTAAAGGGTTACACTTAAAGGGTTAGTTCACCCAAAAATGAAAATGCTCTCATTAATTACTCACCCTCATGTCGTTCCAAACCCGTAAGACCTTCGTTCATCTTCAGAACACAAATTAAGTTATTTTTGATGAAATCGGAAAACTCTCTGATACCTCCATAGACAGCTATTTAATTACCACTTTCAATGCCCAGAAAAACATTGTTAAAATCGTCCATGTGACTACAGTGGTTCAATCTTAATTTAATCAAGCGACGAAAATACTAAATAGACTTTTTTAGAATCTTTTTTAGAAATCGACTTATATTTTGCATGCATATGAAATCAAAGCAAACCTCTCTTGTTCACATTCCATAGTTACAGTTATACTGAGCACGCAGGTGTCAGTAGCTCAGCCCGCTAACAATGTCAAACACAGCTGTTGTTCACTCTGCTAAGGCTACAGGGTGAACCGCAATTGAACATAAATTATGCAACCGGACAAAAGACGTACCAGTCATTCAGGCACTGATAATACAGACACCAGCACCATCACGTTGTCGCTGTTGGGTCATGCCAGGCCATTAACTGGAACAAGCTGTATGTTTTCCTAAAGCAGTGTACAGGTCACACATTTTATCTTGACTACCACCAGGTTTGTTGTTGTTTCTTGCTCTGGAGCATTTGTCACAGTGCACAGGGTGCTGCTCTCAGAGAGAGGCCGCTTTAAGCGCAGAGGTAAAATATAGGCCCTCCGGAAAGCCACTGTAAAACTATACGGAACTAATCTTTCAACACTGTGCAGACATTTCAAGTGTCCAGCTCTGATTACTGTGCCTTGAGCCAGAGCAGTCAGGTAGGCCTGAAGGTGGATTTATACCACAGGAAGTGCTCAGGAAACTCCCTGTTGATTGGTGAGAGGGAGGAAATGGTGACTGTTTGTTGGTTTTACTAGATAGGAATAAGAAATAAGGAGAGAGGGAAAAGAAGGGGGAGGATGAGAAGACTGCAAAAGATGCATTTCTCTAGTCAACAAGAGGGATGTGGGACTACATCAGAGAGTCCAGCAATTTCCTTGGCCCCAACTATGACCTGAAGGAATGGAGGCTGGAGCAAAGGCCTGGCAGTCAAAGGAAGATGCAGAGAGTCCAGAGAGAAGCAGATGTGGATAACGTATCAGGAAAAAAAACTGTTATTGAACATTTGAGGTTTTTCTGAGGCTACACTGTATAGGTGGTCAATAAGAGACAAGCTCAAAGATGAGATGGAGTAGGGGAGAGCGGGGCACAACCTAACGCTTTTTGACTGTCTCAGTTTGTCTAAATCCTCTTGGGGATCAGAGTATTTATTTTTTCCCACATCAATTTCCCACATGTCTAGTACAATTATGTGGTTTTGTTTCATTATTTTTTCTTGATTTACCCCGAAAGAAGGGAAGTGAAATTAGACAACATGGCCCATAGGTGGGGTACATTGTAATATGTGAGGAGCACATTGTAACATGAGCATATGACAGCCCTTTTCTCATGGTTTCTCAAAATAATTAATAAAAGTATAGAATATAATAGCATATTTCCAATAGGGGCTCATTGTAACACAGTGTGACAACATGCCCCGCCTGCAACTGGAATTTAAACCTGACTCGTGTCTTCTGCTGTTAGATCAGCATTAAAGAAATACATCAACTGTTAAATAACAGATATAAAATTAAAATAATATAAGATTTGTCTTATTTTAAATAAACATAAAAACAGAGATGAAAATAAACTTAAGTAAGAAATTTACTTTTGCTATGTGTGGCGAGCAGCGAGGCGGAGGGACCGTGAGAGCGGGACGAGGCCGCGCTTATCAGTGTGGATGGGTGCCAGCTGCGCGCTGCAGCGCTCCCGTGTCTCACGGAGGAGTGACGGGAGTATAAAGGAGGAGCGATGACATTGAAGGACGAGAGAGGACCAGGCCTGGAATATAATTTGTGTTTTGTTTACGTTTTGTTATGTGTGTGCGCGGCAGTCATCCGTGAGGGGCTGCCGCTTTTACTTTCATTTTGTGTTCAATTGTTTTTGTATGTAGGCAGCAGTCGTCCGTGAGGGGCTGCCGCCGCCATTTTATATTGTGTTGATTTATTAAAGTTGTGAACGTTCGCCGGTTCCCGCCTCCTTCTTCCCATACGAACAAACTCTGTTACATTGGTGTCGAAGCCCAGAGGAAGGAGGGAAATGCTGTCGAAGAGCCCTCGCTGCTGAGGGGGATCGCGGTGCTGAGGAGGCGGTGGTGCTGGAGTGAGTGAAGATCTGGTGGGACGGACATCTCGTTGTCGTGCCCCTGGGTCGAGGTGGGGTGGCTACCGTCCTAGAGGGAGCGGAGGAGTCACCGGCGTTCGCCGTGGGCCGGAGCCTGTATCCCTCCGCCGTGTAGGGGAGGAGCAGGGAGTGCGCGGGACTCGCTGCCGGCTGCCCTCGACAGGAGGAGCCACCGCCGGCCGCCAGGGGGCGTAGGAGGATTGAGGCGTCCACCGAGCGTCCAGTGCCATCGCATGGCACCGCGAGGAAGAGCCTCTCGGCTGGCTGAGGACTGAGCAGCAGTGTGTCTGGGAACCGGACCAGAATTTTTTTTTTCCTTTTCTCCTCTCTCCACTCTCTCGTCTCTGTCGCTCCTCATGCTCCCGGCTCCGTTCTCTCACCTCTCTGTTCTTACCCCCAGGTGCCGCGGCCGCCGTGATCGCCCCCCCCCCCCCCCTCGGAGGCAGTCTCGGGAGTGCCCCCCGGCCTGCGAAGGGCGTTGGGGGTATGTGGCGAGCAGCGAGGCGGAGGGACCGTGAGAGCGGGACGAAGCCGCGCTCATCAGTGTGGATGGGCGCCAGCTGCGCGCTGATGCGGTCTCGTGTCTCACGGAGGAGTGACGGGAGTATAAAGGAGGAGCGTCGACAGTGAAGGACAAGAGCAAAAAAGCAAAAAGTCATTTTATGTGCTCTTGGGGGCCCCTAAGCAGCCGCTTAGTTCACTTATGCCTTGGACCCACTAGGTTGGACCCACTTTTGCCTTCAGAACTGCCATGATTCTTCGTGGCAAAGATTCAACAAGGTGCTGGAAACATTCTTCCGAGATTTTCGTCCATATTGACATGACGACATAACATAGTTGCAGGTTTGTCGGCTAAAAATCCATGATGCAAATCTCCCGTTCCATCGCATACCAAAGGTGCTCTATTGGATTGAGATCTGATGACTGTGGTGCCATTTTAGTATTGTGAACTCATTGTCATGTCATTGAGATGATTGAGCTTTGTGACATGGCGCACTATCCTACTGGAAAATGATGAACATGGTCAGCGCATTTAAAGGATTAGTTCACTTTACAATTCAAATTTCCTGATAATTTACTCACCCCAAACTCAACCAAGATGTTTGTGTCTTTCTTTCTTCAGTGGAAAAGAAATTATGTGAAGAAAAATCCTGGAATGTTTTTCTCAAAAACGTAATGTTCTTCAATTGCAACCAATGGGTTGAAGGTCCAAATCAATGCAGTTTCAAAGGGCTTTGAAAGGCTTCAGAGGCTCTGTACGATCCCAGCTGAGGAATAGGGTCTTATCTGGTAAAACCATTTGGTCATTTTGAAGAAAAAATAAACAGTTATATACTTTTTAACCTAAATCTTGCGCTACTCTGCACCGTGCCACAGATTGCGCAATCACGTCGGAAAGGTCACACTTTATGTAGGCAGAAGTACCTCCCCAAGCGAAAGTGCGAAGACTAATACAAACACCCTTTACAAAAAAAAAAAAATCCCCAACTTCAAAATCGTCAAACATTGTTGTTTAACCTTTTTTTGCTAAAGGATGTTTGTATTAGTCTTCACACGAGTGCTTTGTAAACACGGGGGTGGTACTTCTGTCTACGTCTAGCGTTCCGACGTGATTGCGCAATCTGTGGTGTGTCGCAGAGCAGCGCAAGATGAGCAATTTAGAATTGTGCAGAGCTCTTTGAAGCCCTTCGAAGCCCTTTGAAACTGCATTGATTTGGACCTTCAACATTTTGATTGCCATTGAAGTCCATTATGTGGAGAAAAATCCTGAAATGTTTTCCCCGAAAAACGTAATTTCTTTTCCACTGAAGAAAGAAAGACATGAACATCTTGGATGGCATTGGGGTGAGTAAATTACCAGGACATTTTCATTTTGAAGTGAAATAATCCTTTAAACAATGCTCAATTGGTACTAAGGGGCCCAAAGTGTGCCAAGAAAATATCCCCTACACCATTACACCAGCACCAGCCTCAACCGTTGATACAAGGCAGGATGGATCCATGCTTTCATGTTGTTTAACCCAAATTCTGACCCTACCATCTTGCAGTAGAAATCGAGACTTGTCAGACCAGGCAATGTTTTTCTAATCTTTTAAAAAATAATTTTTTATTTTATAAAATATCTTATTTTATTATTCACAGGACAATAGAAGATTGATAGAATAGAAGCCTATGCAAATTGTAGCCTTAGTTTCCTGTTCTTAGCTGACAGGAGTAGCACCCGGAGTGACTTGCTGCTGTAGCGCGTCTGCTTCAAGGTTCAACATGTGTGAGACGCTCTTCTGCAAACCTCTGTTGTAACGAGTAGTTATTTGAGCTACTGTTGTTTTTCTATCAACTCGAACCAGTCTGGCCATTCTCCTCTGACCTCTGGCATCTACAAGGCATTTTCACACTGGATATTTTCTCTTTTTCAAACCATTCTCTGTAAACCCTAAAAATTGTTTTAGTGCAGCAGATTCTCTCTGACACCAGGTTTGCTGTAATTGAAATGTGTATTTATTGTACATAATAATTTATTGTACATAATGTACAATGTATATATATATTGTACATAATGTACAATGTATATATATATATATATATATATATATATATATATATATATATATATATATATATATATATATATATATATATATATATTACATAATGTACATATAACATACAATACATATTACAATAAATTAACCCTCAGGGGCTCTTCGGTCATTTCGGACCCACATTTTTTTAAATAAAAAATGTTAAAGATCGTAGCTTCATCGGAATGGTCCGAAACTTGGTACTTGGTATATGAACACCCAAAAAAATTGGGGACAGGATTTGAAAAGTCTAAGTGGTCGTAAAAAAAATAGTCACACTCAGGACCTTCGGGTCAAAAATGACCCGCATAGGAAATTAATGGGAAATTGGCAAAAATATGAAAATACAGAGTTTTTTTGTGCATACAATCTACAAATCAGCCAGGATGCAGAAAAAAGGACTCAACAGTGAAGGGGTGAATCTCTAAAACATCAAGAGTGCAAAACAACACACACACACAAAAACACAATTAGCTTTTGGAATGGCTCGCGTTAATTTGTGCATGCGTGTGTTTTTGTGTGTATAAGTGTGTGTGTGTGTCTGTTTTGCACTCTTGATGTTTTAGAGATTCACCCCTTCACTGTTGAGTCCTTTTTTTCTGCACCTGGCTGATTTGTAGATTGTATGCACAAAAAAAACGAATTTCCAATTCATATCCTATGGGGGTCATATACCAAGTAACAATAACGGCACCAAGTTTCGGACCATTCCGATGAAACTACGATTTTTAAAAAAAATTTTAATTAAAACGCAAGATCCACTATAGTGGTAAAAATGTGCTATTGCGTGATAAAAATGCTCAATGTGTCCACCGAATGGCAACGATCTCATTTAAAAAAATTGCTTTCATGAGGCCTAGGCTTGACTCTAAAATGAAATACAGCATTAATAAAAAAGCAAAATAATTATATATATAATATTATAATATAATTATTATATTCAATGGGGAAAATGGGTCATAATTATTGCATAAATATTAATTATAAATCATAAAATTATCTCAAAACACCCAAAAAGAAAAAATATTATTGAATAAAAATATATTTCATTGATTTTACTCAAATCTTTTTTATCTTAATCCCGCCCTCCAGGTCATTTTTGACCCGAAGGTCCTGAGTGTGACCCATAAATGAATAACCCCAGAGGGTTAATAATATATGTACCTTATTTCATGTCTATTCAGAATTACAAAAGACAAACAAATAATTTTTTATGTAATGATGTTTTTGTACTTATTTTGAATGTGTATAAGTTACTGTAAGTAATTCATATAAAATAGCTAAGCATTTATTTAAAATATATTTCAGATGCATTCAGCAATTCATTAATGTACAGAGATTAGAAGTTATCTATGGTAAAAAAACAATTTACTTATCTGTACACCGCTGTTTTCACTGTCCTAAAAACGGGTTGATGAGTTCCTTGTTCTATGAAGTCCCTCCTTCAGAAATACGTAACGAGTTCTGATTGTGCCAGCGGTTCCAGTGTTTTGATTTGACCGCATCTTAGCAAACGTGGCACGGTTCCTGTGTTGTGATTCGCCAGCAGCTTAGCGCACGTGGAAAGGCCACGCCTCTTAATGGGGTGATGTATGCGCTCAATGATCTCTACAGCGTCCCTGGGAAAGCCAACAAAGGTGATTTGACTCCGGGATGAAAATAACAGCGTATCGATGACATGGCGACAAACGCACTCAAACGCACACCTTTTCTCCACGCGACCGTCCTCTTCTCCACGTGGGACAGCAACAAGACCACGCCCCCTTTTTGCGCGTATTCTTGTGGGCGGAGGTTAGTCTGTTCTACTGTTCTACTGACGTCATTTATGAAGGAAGTACCAGGATGTAGTCCAAGCCAGCCGTTCGCTGTAGGCTTTGAAAGGGAACTTCTGTTAAATAAAATATCTCGCTTAGCATTGAACTTTGAGCTTTATAATTTTACAGGTATTATTTATGCTCTAACAGCAACATTACACACTAACTAAAGTTTGAACAGTGGGATCACGAAGAACGGGACCTTTAAATGTGCTTCATAAATAAATTTGAATTAAAATTTTAAAAATGATGTATTTATATACCGTATAAATTACATGTCACACTACGTGCTGATGGAATCTCACGAAGATGATGATGAACTGGAAACAGGAATTTTAATAACGAAACTATTACAGAACAAGCATCACACACACGTTGACATTGACAAAGATGGACAAACAATTAAATACACAGAACAAATGAGGTAAATGACACAGCTGAACTAAATTAAGTAATGATGGTTGCTATAGAAACAAAGGATTGGCGGGAAACTGAACAAAGGAACACGGGAAAAAATCTAAATGCAAACTGAAAGTCCAAAACACAACCAGAATCATGACAATATACATATAAGAGCTCATATAGTGTGCTAAACGGCATACG
The DNA here is from genome assembly GCA_023566225.1 of Romanogobio albipinnatus. Lineage (NCBI taxonomy): Eukaryota > Metazoa > Chordata > Actinopteri > Cypriniformes > Gobionidae > Romanogobio > Romanogobio albipinnatus. Next base: position 36,844,505 of record CM042242.1, read on the forward strand.
TTTTAAGTCTAGATTTAAAAGCAGACAGTGTTTGAGCCTGCCTAATATATAGAGGCAAATTATCCCAGATATTTTGGGCAGTAAAAAGCACAGTCATACCATTTTTATGGATAAAATAATGTACTGTGAGTAAGTATCATATAAATAACGTATATAAAATGTCTAAGCACTATTTCATATTATTTATATTTTAAAATATATGTGGCCTATTTATAATACATATCCCAGATATTTTGGGCAGAAAAAAGCACAGTCTTACAATTTTTATAGACAAAATAATGTATTGTGTGTAAGTAACATAAATAATGAATATAAAATGTCTAAGCACTTGAAATATTTCATATTATTTATATTTTAATATATACGTAGCCTATTTATAATACATTAAAATACACTTTTTTGCAGTTTGCTTAGATGTTTATTTATTACTATTATAAATATATTATTGTGTATACGCATTGCAATTACACCAAGTCCATAAATAATAAAACTATATAACTATTAGAAAAGTGAATAATGCACTTAATTATCCATAATCAGATGCTGCAATTCTGCATTAACAAATCGAACAAGGTAAACTTTACTGATGATATTCACTGACACTTTTTAAAAGTACATTGGTAACCTTTTATTTACCTCTGACTGATGTGTCTAGTGAGGGGGGAGGCAGAGCTTAGCCTGCTCACTTTTATCTTGCCAAATCTGTCAGTAGGTACTGATCGCTCTCCACTGACAGCATCTCGTCAGCGATTTCAGTGCTCACTGACAGGCAACTCTGTCTGTAACAAGTGAACAGGTGTTTCTTTGTTCCTCACCAAATGCCCTCAGACACTTTGCAAAAACAGAGTGCTGGCTTTCTCATAAATGAATGAGGGCCTACTTTGTCCAAAGCAAATGTTTAGATCTATTAAAGATTAAATGCTTGGCTGTTTTGAAAGGACGTGTTTGAAATGTGTGGCCATTTTCACGTCGCTTCATGCTCCAACTCTCAGTAATGGGAGGAGGGAAAAGGGTGAGAATATTTGACCCTTAAGAGTACAGCTCAAAAATATGTCTCTGGTTTGAGGAAACCTCAAGACGGAGAGCAAAAACCTTCTCTCCTGTTCCGCCTTGCTGCGGTGGAATGTTTCAGCTGACTGTGGGCACATTTGCAAAAGACTAAGGTTGAGAAAGTGGTTCTGGGGTCACAACACACTCAACTTGATTGTTATTTCAATAGGAAATCTACATAAATCATCAGAGAAACACCCTCAAGCAAATGGAAATTCCCTTGTCACATTGAGACTTAAAAATAAATAACAGTGATTCCCAAATCAGCGGGCTGTAAAAGAGCTTGGAAAACAACACAAATCACACGTAGCGGGAAATTAGGAAACAAATTTGGTAACACTTTATAATAACTACAGACTATGAAGCATTAGTTAAGCATTAGTAAATAGTTAATTCATCATTTATAAAGCATTAATAGACATTACTAAGCAGTTTATAAATACAGCTATAAATGCTTTATTCTTGATTTATAAGCATATCTATAATGTGTTCAATAATTGTATTTTCATACTTTATAAATGATCAATTTAGCATTTCTAAATTAAGTATTACATTATTTACAAACCAGTTATTTAGGAGTTGTCAGTGGTTCATCAGATCATTTAGAAAGTGTAAGTAAAGGATTAATAAACTATTTAAATATACATAAAAATATATATTATTTAGACACATAGTAATAGTTACTCAGTGTGTTAATAAATACTTTATTAACATGTATTTCTACTGTAATTCATGATTAATTCAGGTAGTTATAAAACATTTAGTAGTTGTCAGTATTTCTGTGAGCTCATCTAAAGTGAGGATGATTTATGCCTTGTAAAGCTTTTACAAAGGAGATTTAAAGGCTCAGTTCTCTTCTGAACTGCTATTCTCTAATGTTTTAAAGTTAGTACTGTTTTGACACTGCAAAATATATTTAGCAAAAAATATTTGTTGTATTTTGGCACTCCTGTAATCCAGTGTAATCCACAGGTACATTTTTATTCAGCAATGTTTACACTTTACAGAAATATATTTTTATATCAGATTGCAGAGGCTTAGTTTCATTTCACATTTCATTTCCATATTGATAGGATAGCATCTTGCAGTTGATGGAGATTTGTGGGATGCACATCCAGGGCACGAAGCTCGCGTTCCACCACATCCCAAAGATGCTCTATTGGGTTGAGATCTGGTGACTGTGGGGGCCATTTTAGTACAGTGAACTCATTGTCATGTTCAAGAAACCAATTTGAAATGATTTGAGCTTTGTGACATGGTGCATTATCCTGCTGGAAGTAGCCATCAGAGGATGGGTACATGGTGGTCATAAAGGGATGGACATCGTCAGAAACAATGCTCAGGTAGGCCATGGCATTTAAACGATGTCAAATTGGCACTAAGGGGCCTAAAGTGTGCCAAGAAAACATCCCCCACACCATTACACCACCACCACCAGCCTGCACAGTGGTAACAAGGCATGATGGATCCATGTTCTCATTCTGTTTACGCCAAATTCTGACTCTATCATCTGAATGTCTCAACAGAAATCGAGACTCATCAGACCAGGCAACATTTTTCCAGTCTTCAACTGTCCAATTTTGGTGAGCTTGTGGAAATTGTAGCCTCTTTTTCCTATTTGTAGTGGACATGAGTGGTACCCGGTGGGGTCTTCTGCTGTTGTAGAACCCATCCGCCTCAAGGTTGTGCATGTTGTGGCTTCACAAATGCTTTGCTGCATACTTCGGTTGTAACAAGTGGTTATTTCAGTCAAAGTTGCTCTTCTATCAGCTTGAATCAGTCGGCCCATTCTCCTCTGACCTCTAGCATCAAAAAGGCATTTTCGCCCACAGGACTGCCGCATACTGGATGTTTTTCCCTTTTCACACCATTCTTTGTAAACCATAGAAATGGCTGTGCGTGAAAATCCCAGTAACTGAGCAGATTGTGAAATACTCAGACCGGCCCATCTGGAACCAACAACCATGCCACGCTCAAAATTGCTTACATCACCTTTCTTTCCCATTGTGACATTCAGTTTGGAGTTCAAGAGATGGTCTTGACCAGAACCACACCCCTAAATGCATTGAAGCAACTGCCATGTGATTGGTTGATTAGATAATTGCATTAATGAGAAATTGAACAAGTGTTCCTAATATTCCTTTAGGTGATTGTAGATATGCTTATAAATCAAGAATAAAGCATTTATAGCTGTATTTAAAAACTGCTTAGTAATGTCTATTAATGCTTTATAAATGATGAATTAACTATTTACTAATGCTTAACTAATGCGTCATAGCATGTAGTTATTATAAAGTGTTACCACAAATGTATATTTTAAAGAAGTTTTCATCTCTCAAATGTTAATACTGTTAATGCATTATACAGTTTTTTTTCCTCCTATTTGCACTTACATATTAGCTTCCACATTATAATGATTCAACAGTAACACTTTAGATTAGGGTCCAATTCTAACTATTAAGTCATTGCTTATTAGCATACATATTACTAGGATATTGGCTGTTTATTAGTAATTAAAGAGCACATGTTAATGCCTTATTCTGCATGACCTTATTCTACATTTCTTAATTCTACCCAATACCTAAACTTACCTAAATCTAAACTCTACAAAAACTACCTTACTAACTATTAATAAGCAGTAAATTAGGTTAGTTAATAGTCAATATGTGTTCCCCATACTAAAAGTGTTACCGATACAACATATAGCAAGACATAGAATTCATATAATATTTGATTGCTTAAAAAACTTTTGCAGTTACATTAACTGTAACATTTAAAGCCACAATATGTAATTTTTCACCCCAAGTGGACACTTATTCAAAACAAAGGTGTAGCTTGATGACGCCTGGATTTCGCAGAGCTTTTATTATGTCGCAGACAACCACTTCCACTTTTTCCGATCATGCTTACGCAGCGCTTTATCATATTAGATACATTATTTAGTGTGTTGAAAGTTATGTTATAATGCTTCTCTGTGCGTTCGCTCGGCGGCTACTATGAGACACTTCTGCAGTAAGCTAGATGGTACGAGATGAAAACGAGATTTAAACAATAAGACTAACTGTGTTGAGCTGTATAACAATGATTAGTATTCTGTCAATGAATTTGTCCAAACAGTTTCTCTCCTGTCTAATAAAACTCATATTAAAGTGTCTTTGGTGTTTCCATGGTTTCTACAAAATAAAACTTTTAATGGTTTCAACTGAAATAGGAAATGCACAGACACGGGCCGTGTCCTGTTCAAAATTGCTTATTTTCTGGATTTAAACATACTTGGAAACATTTGGGTCAACAAAATATATAACATTGTTCTAGTGGTTTTTGGATATTTTAATCCAACAATCTTACATATTGTGCCTTTAATATTCAATAAACGAATTAGGCCTACTTCTAAAAGCATCATCTTTCAATAAAGAGAAACCAAAATGACAGTACACTCTTAGAAGAAACAGTTCTATAAAGAACCTTAAAGGGATCTGACTGGTACTTCATACTGTAGGCCTATATAACCTTTCAGGGGTTCCATGAGATCATTTTATTGATTTAGTTTTAATTAATTAATTTGAATACATTTTTCATTTTGATTTAATTTTATGAATTAATCAGTTCGTAAACATATTATCACTAAAAATAAACCTGTTTATACCTTAAACAACCTGTTAAACATGAAGGTATTTATGCAATCATTTCTCCTTATATAGAACCTTTTTGGCATATCAGTCAAGAACAAGAACCCTATATATAGAACCCCACTGAACCTCTTTTTTCTAAGAACCAACATTGCAAAGCATAACAACCATCAGCCAACAGACAAAATTATTGAGTAGCAATCTTTAAACGGGTCAGAGAGTCTTAACACTGTCCAGATGCTGTCATTCATGGCAGTACCTGAAAACTAATCTCCTATCCTGTTACTCAAAAGCTTAATTCACAGATAATGATCACTTGTGCCAAAACAATAACAAATGACTCTTACCCAGGAGAGAAGATCTGCATGATACTACGAAGTTGTTAAAAGCCAGGATCATTGATGAATCAATCAGGATCATTGGTGTTTATACTCATCTGGGGTATTACCTCACTGCAGTAACTGGACGGTCCAACACAAACAAATGGCCTTTACAATTTGGGAGGTAAACAGTTCTGCACTGTTTACATTAAAGTGATCAATCCATGTTGTGCAGCAAGTGAAACAAAGAGGAGACTACATCACAGACCTCCATGTCTCAGTCATTTATCTAGTGATTAAGTTTGTAATGTTTTCAGAACAAATTCCTTTCAAATTACCGAAGGCTGCCATCACATCTTAAAGGTAACTTAAGATTCTGCGAGTCTACAAATGCTCTAGAAAATTAATGCATTTAAGAGATCAGGAGCATATACCATGCATATTTATATGAGCGTCTATGCAACAAATTGCTCCACTAGTTCACAATGACATGCAAGTATACTATATCTCAATAGCGTCAAATGCTATGATATTAATATAGAATGCAACTTTTGACCACACAACACTATTTATGTGAGTATTTCTATACCTTAAAACATCAGTGATATTGTATTAAGATGGTTTGCTCTCATTTTTCAAATAAGCATAAAGAGCCACAGTTTGGACTTTGCCATTTATAAATGTTCCTTTAAAGGTGCAAACTTTTTTTGAATTTGACTATCACGTTTTCACATTTCAGACATTTTAAAAGGAACAGTGAAATTCCCACTGTGCGGTCCTTTAAACAGAAAATGTGTAGTGCTGCTTTTCTCTCAGCAGGTATAGCTGTTTTAAAGCAACTGGCCTCGACACCGCTATTGTTTCATTATTTAGAGGGCCAATGAAAAGAAACTGAGAGGCTTTCAAAGGCTCCAAATGAAATTGTAACATACTGTTCATTTAAATAATACATTTTGATTAATTCATGTTGTCATTAACATGTGCTAGCCTACATGAAATGAATCCATGTAACAGCTTGGCATTATGCCAATTAGCCAAGAATAAAAACATATAATTTATTTTTTCAAAAGACATTCTTGAAAACACTCTCATTGAATTTTAAGAGATGGAACAAAACATGCCGACAAATTTACCTGCCATTCGTTGTTAAAATAGCAAGATTTCCACTTTGAAAATGAATTGTTACATTTACATGACAGGCCTGAGAGTCCTCTTTCCATATTTCACATGCAGTTTATACACATAGGCTACAACAATGTTATAGTTTTATATTTTACGTTTTGTTGCTTGCTTGTCCCAGTAAGAATCAGTGCTCAGAATTTCCAATAATAGGATAATGCAACTGTGTTTGTGGGACAGACACTTTCATGAGGCTCATGCACAACAATACAGAGATTTCTGTAGCATTCTGGATAGACAGCTTCGACAATAAATGAAAGTCATAAATTGTCCACCTAATGGTATGTATGTTCCCTCGTGCTTAAAATGCAGATTGAGTATGTGCGGGTCATTCAGGTGACGTGACGCATTCCATATAAGGCCTATAAAAATTCCAATTCAGACTATAACCTATGAAATTACTTCTTATATAAACATGTTTGCAGTATTAAAAATCATTTAGATTTTATGTGGTGTAACTATGCAATTTTTTTCAGTCGCAAAAGCATTGATTAATAGAACAAAATCTCTCAGTGGAGAGATTTCGTTATTATTTTTTAAAACGTTTGTACCAAATCAAAATCAACACGCATGAGACAATTAATAGCCTCAACACTGCATGTCAAGGTCATTAAGTTTATATATATATATATATATATATATATATATATATATATATATATATATGTATATATATATATATATATATATATATATATATATATATATATATATATATATATATATATATATATATATATATATATATATATATATATATATATATATATATATATATATACACTATTCTTTTAGCAATTATCTAAACCGCCCAAAGAGTGCCACGACTTAGCCCCCGAGTAAGCTCTAGTACAAGAAGTGTTAGAAGCAACACTTCTTATGTGTATTATGTATTTACATTATAATATATATATATATATATATATATATATATATATATATATATATATATATATATATATATATATATATATATATATATATATATATATATATCGTCAGGTCAAATGGATATTTGTATAAATTCTTGAAGTGAAAATGCTTGCTTGAAAAGTTATGTACACTCAAGGTGGTGTATCCTATGTTGTAGGCTACTTTTTACTGTACTGAATAGTAACACCACTTGGCATGAAACACATTTCTCAGGAGCTACTTGTACGTTGTTCAAAATCAAAAACATGAACACAAAACACTGATAACATTTCTTAAAACTTTTAAGATATACTCTTAAACTATAGATTTCTCTTTTATTTATCTCGAATAAATGTCATTGTCATTGAAACACGTACTAAAGTATGCATTTCTCTAAGCATATTCCTGTTCCTGGTCACAGACGCGCTGTTGGAGCTACATCTCCACTATATAGATCTCAGGGCGGTTTGAATGTTTCGTCCGATATAAATTGAGGATGAGAGAGAGCGTCCTGCACATCTCAGGCACGCATCAAGCAGTGAGATCATTTGTGATATAAATATCTCTTTGCCAGCAGATCTGCTCCAGCTCCTGCAGCCGAGGGTAATGCCCACCAGTGAAACGGCGAGTTACCTCAGAGCGCTGGAACAACAGCAAAATGCTGGAAGTGGCCTAGCACGCGCACAGACAGCTCTCTGGAAAGAATGAACGTTCCTCTCCTGCTTTTACTCCTCTTTCAGTTGCCTCGCTCTGCAGTGCTTACGGGATCTGAGCGCGCGTATTTGGAGCACCAACTTGTCGAGGAAGGGCGCGTATCAGGGCGCAGGACTGGCAGACTGTACTGTAGAGTTGGAATAGGTTTCCACCTTCAGATCCACCTCGATGGAAGAGTCAACGGGAGTCACGAACCAAATCCGTTAAGTATGTTATCATTTACCATATCTTTATGGACTTACAAACATTTGGTTATGTGGAGAGCGAAGTTCAAATTAGTGACTGATTTATTTATTTATGAAATAAATCAACTTACCAATATACTAAATGGGCTAATTTACATCCAAAACGCTTATAAGTTATTAAAATGACACGATTTAATGCTTGAAATGCTTGTATGCAATAATAGAGAAGCTCCATACAGACAGAATCATAGCAGGTTATTGATGAGCTGTGCAAAAATACTTGAGACTATTTTAGGCACATCAGGACACAAGTAAATGTTATTGCAGAATGATCTGGCTGAATGAATGATAAACTCTAGTGCTTCCTCTTTGGAGTCTCTTGTTTTGAAGAGGCTTGTTTATTTACAGGTATGGAGAACAGGTGCAGCGGCTGAGATCAGAATGCTAGTGAGCTGAAAGCTGGAGTGAGTGGCATCATTAACATGCCATGCACTAGATTTCTGTTAATGGTTGAATAGCTTGGTGCACATGCCGTAGTACTTGGTCTATTTAGAGGGTCTACTGTAAAACAGATGATGAAAATTAGATTAAAGTAAAAAGGATTGTTATAAGTCTGGCTGTGGGTGTTAAGCCCATATGCTATCAATATTTAGAAAGCAAACATCATTGACCTGAAACATCTCCCTGAAAGAATGCAGTCATAGCCAATCTAGTTTGCATACAGATATATATAGGCTGGCATTAGGAAGTCACATTTTCTGGGTGGTTGTTTTTATGATGTTTAGTGTTGAGTTTTCGCTATTCTTTATTTACTGTATAAAGGCATAAAAAATAGACAAAAACACATGACAAATAGGCTGTTCATTGAATCAACATGGAACTGACTCAAGCTGAATAATGTTATCTTGCTACAGTTGCTTTACAGCAGAATTTTAGTTTAACTTAAATAAGTTTGCATCATTAATTCTGTTACATTCCTGTTATCAGTGTAAAGCTGCTTTGAAACAATTTCTATTGTATAAAGCGCTATAAAAACAAAGGTGACTAGAGCTCACACAGTCAGTGTTTGGAATTAAAGTTATGGTTCACCCAAAATGAAAATTTTCATATTTAATACATTATAAAGTCAAATATCTAGCTTCTGTCATGTGGATTACTTTAAAAAAAAAGGATGGATGCACTTTTTTGGGCTTCAAATTTTGGGCTGCCAAATTATAATGCTTGGAAGAGTCAGGACATTTTTTATTATAACTTCGATTGTATTCGTTTTAAAGAAGAATGTCATATACACCCTAGGATGGATTAAGGGTGAGCAAATCATGGGGCAATTTTCGTTTTTGGGTGAACTATCCCTTTAAGTGTATTTACTAACAGATGTGACTCTCAAATTGTTGTGTACCTCAAATTGTTGTGTACATTCAGCAGCAGACAGCTCAACTCAATCCTCTTCTTTAACCTGTGAATAATAATTGTAACCATAACGACATAGAATATAATATCAACATTTTATATTGTGTCTTTAAGAATTTAAGCTATTTTCCATGAAACATCTTTCTTTCTTTCTTTCTTTCTTTCTTTCTTTCTTTCTTTCTTTCTTTCTTTCTTTCTTTCTTTCTTTCTTTCTTTCTTTCTTTCTTTCTTTTATTAAATGAAAGAGGTTGATAGATCTAACATTTTAGTAATGACAGCAAAGAATAACAGTGCATGCCTTATGCCATTAATATGTCAATGACAACAACCTGCACACATGAACTTGCTTACAAAATTTGGTTATTACACTTGAAAATTGAAGGGAGACACTGGTTATTAGAATGCATTTGTCACTCTCTTTTGTAATAATATGTATGAACAGAGAAGTATGCATCACTCCAAACAGGAATTACAACTGTATTCTGCTGTGTGAACATAGCCGTTGCTTGACCTTTGACATTTAGGACATAAAGGTCATCAGTCGTCACTGCAATCAATGTGTTTTTCTCAATCTGTAGGTGTGCTGGAGCTTTTTGCCGTGTCTCAAGGGGTCATAGGGATCCGAGCGGTATTCAGCAACCGATTTCTAGCCATGAACAAGAGGGGGAGGCTTCATGCAACTGTGAGTCTGATCCAGCACTATATCAACACAATATAAACTCATAAATCTGCTAAAAAAAAAATGGATGCAAACCAACCCAAATGTGCTAAACAAACTCCCCATACACACTTTTGAGGGAAATTAATGTGATTTGCCTCTGCAAATTCTCTCTACAAAGACTGGTACAGCACACAGCAGTGGAGAGAGACACTGCAGTTTCAGAGCAATCTGGCTTTGCAGGGGTCTGGGCTGTCTGATAGAAGGCAGAGCTTATTAGCATGTGTTAATGGGAAGAGCAGATTAAAACAAGTCTGGGGTAGTTGATAATCTAGCAAGGAAGAGGAAGGGAATCAATATGTGTGTAAACAAAGTTGGGCAGCTGTAAGGGCACTTTGTATGCAAACAGCAAGAATAGGGATTTACGCATGCAAAGAAACAGTATATGAAACAATCTATATTCATTTTAGCTTTAAAACTGCATAATAAGAACTGCCTTTTTCCAATTTGTCTTTCATTTCAGAGAGAGACAAAAATAATCATAAAAGGATTGGCGGGTACACAACAAGACCCTAAACTAAATGTATCCAATCTATTTAACCAATATATCATTATCATTATTCAGCTTTCACCTTCACATTACATATTTTTTATTAGCAATTGGAAAGAAAGTATCTGTCACAAGTACACAAAAATATACATATAAACTGCCATTCAAAACATTTTTTTGTTTTTGAAAGTCTTATGTGGTCACCAAAAATACAGTAAAACAGTAATATTTTAAAATATTATTACAATATAAGAAATATACATTTTGTATTCTAACATATTTTAAAATGTCATTTATTATTTTGATGGCAAAGCTGAATTTCCAGCATCATTACTCCAGTCTTCAGTGTCACATGATCCTTCAGAAATCATTCTACTGATTTGGTGCTCAAGAAATATTTCTTATCATTATCACAGTTGAAAACTGTATTGTGCTGATTAATATTTTTGTGGAAACTGTGATTTTTTTGTATTCTGTTTGTATTTTTGAACTGAAAGTTTAAAAGAATAGTATGTATTAGAAAAAACATTATAAATGTCTTACAAAAATGTTACAAAAATGTTTTTATGCAAATGACTCCTTGCTGAATAAAAGTATTAATTTCTTATATATACAGCTCTGGAAAAAAATTAAGAGACCACTTAACACTGATTTTTTTTCAGAGCTGTGTATATATATATATATATATATATATATATATATATATATATATATATATATATATATATATATATATATATATATATATATATATATATATATATAAATTGTTCTGAATTTATGTGCACCCTACTCACATCAATGTTTTACAATTTTAAAAAAAATCTCGTAAGGGATGGATACTAAAGTAGTCTGATAAATCTGAGGATTAGCCTCCAAACTGCAGCAGACATCATCTGTAATTAAAGCAGCTGCAGCAGCTCCATCAGACTTGAATTGGGTTTCATTTCCTCAGACCAGCTACAGTTGCACAGGCTTATTTAATAGCTGTCAGCTTGGGTTTTAAACCCCAAGAACTTCATTCCGTAGACAAGTCGGCCTAACCAAAGAGTATCAAATGACTTAGCATCTGATTTTTGTTGCACTGTCTGTCATATTTAATATTTTGATGTTTTCATAGTGGCAATTTATTGCTGTAATAATGGCAAGGAAGACAGATGTACATTATGCTGTGTGACCTACCCAGCAAGCCATTACTAATATAATCTTTGCAAAGCTTAAGAGGTCACTGCATTTATTGAGAAAACAATAGGGAGCGGGTGAAAAACCGAGAGGGAAACGGAGATGCAAATGTCTCCCATTCCATGAAAAGCAACTGCTCAAAAACCAGAGGCATGTCTCAAATAAAATTTTGCTTGCATGCTCTAAAGGTAAAGGAAACAACTCTGAATAATACAGTAACAATTATGAATGGGATTAAATCTGCCGTGCCAAGATGTAATGACTTGTGTCTGTGTCTACAACAGTATAACGCTGTGAAGAAAGGCTGAACTGTGGCGGTACCACAGTATATGGGAAATCTTTGAGAGAGGATTGTTTGCGGATAATATTCGGAAAGAAAGCTGTCAGAGAACAGACACAGGTCAAGCAGCTGTACAAGTTCACGACTTGACAATAAAATGTCTTCTGCTCTCAGACAACGGACAGACATATGGGATTTCTTGGATCTCCTCAAACATAGATTGTAATAACCCCCCAAAAATGTCATAAAAGGATGTAACCTCAACAGCTGGCTCCTGTCTAAAACGAAGGTCATAAGGCACTTCCAGAAGACAAAAACCATGTACCCTAATCAAACAAACGTCCCAATGTTTTTGGGGCAAATGACCACATTTAGGGGAGAGAGCCCCTGTGAAGTTATGGTTGGTCAAGTTGTGACTGGCATGTTTAGAAAATATTGTAATGGCACCATTTTCTGCTTTGCTGCACTCTTCAACAAACCAGAACAGTTTTATTATTTCAGAGGTTGGGAATTATGTAAGACCTCTCACTTGGGTCTGACCCTCATTAAAGTCATGATATAGTTTCCCACCAAATGTATTTTTAGAGAATGAGGCCAACATTCAAATTAATGGTGGTTGTGTACAGTTATAAGCTGCTGTTTACAAAATACTAAACAGTGTCCCCAAAAAGTATTTGGACACTTGATTCAAGCTTTGAAAGTATGAATTTAACTGCATTAATATCAAACCAAGTGGCATCTGAAATCAAATGCTACTACAGCTTGAGAAATGCTTTCAATTATGTATTCATTTGTGGATGTATGAAGGCATGCAGTTTCCTTTACATTTAAAGAGGTGTCCTAGCAGAATAACTAATGGTGTCGTTCATCACAACGACTATATGATCAACAAACATTGATAACCAGAAAGTATCTTTATTTTGAACAATATTTCAAACAATATGCTTAACAAATTTCCTTTTGTGAAATGTTATTCTTGAAATGTGTTTGTGTCATATTTCTTTCTGCAATTTGATTTAATATAATGCAAACACATTCATGCAATTTTAGGTAAGGCTTAAGTATCCTAATACTTTTTGGAACACACAAGTATAGGTATTCAGTGTGTTGTAGACCACCTCAAGACAGAGACCAGAAGAGAGTCAAGTCTGAGTCCTTCTAGCTTTGTTTCTGGGTATCAGATATACCTACAGAGAAGCCCAAAGTCCCATTCGACAAAGAGCCATCAACTTGAAGAAAGTTGTGACTAATAATGAAAGTAGTCTTATATAAGTGTGCTTCATGCCTGCTATCTAGTGTTGATTTGATCAAATTCATGTGATTGAACTATCTGAGCTTTGGTCATGATAAAAAAACATTTAGAGAGATCTTATTGTCTGGTCTCTGGTCCTAACCCATATCTGAAACCCTACCCAAGTTTGGTTTGCACAATATACATAACCATAGATTGCCTATGAAAAAGCAAGTGTCCTGCTTTCCTCTGCCCTGGAAGGATAAAGTTATTTCATAGCCTAATGAGTTTTCAGCCCATACAAACAAAGCTCCGCTTCTGTCAGTCACCACAGTCTTTGATTGCAAAGTTGGTTTTGATGACTTTGAGCTGGGAGATAAAAGCAAGATGTGCAATTATTCTGTAACCCCCTCAATGCTTCTTTCTAGGGCTCAGTGTCTATAATCTGCTTGCTGCTTTTCATTAGCTCTCTTTATGAGGGGCTAACTCAATCAGGCCACAAAGTGTTCTCTCTCCAGCAGCTGCTAATGTGGCATCCTACAAAGTGTGTGCACAGTAATTACTTATTGCGTGCTCAAAGTGTTAAATATTTATTGATGTGCTGCAGCTCTGTCTATTATGCACTATACGATATCTCTGCACTATACGAAAGCTGATCACTTACATATACAGGTACAGTCTGCTCATAAGTGTACATCCCCATTGCTGAAAATAATAATGATTATTCATCATTGTGTCATGTTTTTTTTATTCAGTACTGCCTTGATGAAGCTACAGTATTTGAGATAACTTATGTTGTATTCCACAAGACAGCATGATGCATGAATTTGGCTGTTGTCTCCACAAACATCAATGACTGTTTGTTGCCTGTTGTGATAGCTGTGCATTAGTCTCTGGTCCTGAAATGTATTTGATTTCCCAGCATTCTCTGCACACAAGTTTTACTGTGTATTTAAGACATTTATACGTATTTATACAGTCTCAACATGGTACATTTGGACATTTAGACGTATTTATACAGTCTCAACATAGTACATTTGGTACGTTTTTTTTGTTTTGTTTTATAGGTGTCAATACCATTATTACCATCTCTATTCTTGCAATACAGAAAATCAAAACCCAAACCAGTACAGAATCCATACAAATATTAAACATTACATGAAACAGTTCTATTTAGAACCGTATCATCTTGAAGAACCCTTTATATGCTGAAATGGTTCTTTGTGTTAGAGTTTAGGGTTCTTTATTCCCGCCTTTTTGTTTTTCACATCTGTAACATTAGTGATTTTCTGGAGCTCAGCTATACAACTACACAGACTGTCAACACGCTCTCAACAGGTACATTTCTTTGTTAAAATGTCGATCATTTTTTACTTTAATTTTTAACTGGTTTCCTAACCATGTTTTTTTCTCTTTTTAGTTTAACGGAACATGGCTCACATGCTACTGTTCATTTTGTTATTTAAAGCCTTCATATAAACATAATTGTTTCTACATAATCAAATGTACAGACAAACTGTAACTAAACGCAATTGTGTATTTCAGATGCTGTCACATACCATAACCGTCCTCATCTTCTGCATAGAGAAACTGCCACTCAGAATACACACATAATGAAGGATGTAAAGGCATTATAGAGGATTGTGAGGATATTTCACTGGAACTCGGTCTTCATTACATCTATATCATGTTCATTGTCAATTGTTATTTATATGTATTCAGCTAACAACTGTTGTAAGAGCACTGACATTTTTCCCCCAATTTTCCATGTCAATAAAAAAATAAAAATACCTAATTGACATTGTTGTTTTTTTTTCTTCATGTTAAACCCAAATAGAGGCAACAAGATATTAAAAGACCAGGTAGATAGAGGACTAAAAACAGTATTAATAAATAAAATTAAACATAATATGAATAATAATAATATGAAGATACTTATATACTCATATTAATGAAAATAAACTATTATTAAGAGGGTTATTTATAACACCATTAAAGTCCTACAGTGGGGAGAACAAGTATTTGATACACTGCTGATTTTGCAGGTTTGCCCATTTACAAAGCATCATAGGTACACTTCAACTGTGAGTGACGGAATCTAAAACAAAAATCCAGAAAATCAATTAATTAATTTGCATTTTATTGCATGACATAAGTATTTGATACATCAGAAAAGCAGAGCTTAATATTTGGTACAGAAACCTTTGTTTGCAATTACAGAGATCATACGTTTCCTGTAGTTCTTGACCTGGTTTGCACACACTGCAGGAGGGATTTTGGCCCACTCCTCCATATAGACCATCTCCAGATCCTTCAGGTTTCGGGGCTGTCGCTGAGCAATACGGACTTTCAGCTCCCTCCAAAGATTTTCTATTGGATTCAGGTCTGGAGACTGGCTAGGCCACTCCAGGACCTTGAGATGCTTCTTACTTAGCCACTCTTTAGTTGCCCTGGCTGTGTGTTTCGGGTCGTTGTCATGCTGGAAGACCCCACCATGACCCATCTTCAATGCTCTTACTGAGGGAAGGAGGTTGTTGGCCAAGATCTTGTGATACATGGCCCCATCCATACTCCCCTCAATACGGTGCAGTCGTCCTGTCCTCTTTGCAGAAAAGCATCCCCAAAGAATTTTCCACCTCCAAGCTTCACGGTTGGGATGGTGTTCTTGGGGTTGTACTCATCCTTCTTCTTCCTCCAAACACGATGAGTGGAGTTTAGACCAAAAAGCTCTATTTTTGTCTCATCAGACCACATGACCTTCTCCCATTCCTCTTCTGGATCATCCAGATTCCAGATGGTCATTGGCAAACTTCAGATGGGCCTGGACATGCGCTGGCTTGAGCAGGGGGACCTTGCATGCGCTGCAGGATTTTAATCCATGACGGCGTAGTGTGTTACTAATGGTTTTCTTTGAGAATGTGGTCCCAGCTCTCTTCAGGTCATTGACCAGGTCCTGCCGTGTAGCTCTGGGCTGATCCCTCACCTTTCTAATGATCATTGATGCCCCACGAGGTGAGATCTTGCATGGAGCCCCAGACCGAGGGAGATTGACCATCATCTTGAACATCTTCCATTTTCTAATAATTGCACCAACAGTTGTTGCCTTCTCACCAAGCTGCTTGCCTATTGTCCTGTAGCCCATCCCAGCCTTGTGCAGGTCTACAATTTTATCCCTGATGTCCTTACACAGCTCTCTGGTATTGGCCATTGTGGAGAGGTTGGAGTCTGTTTGATTGAGTGTGTGGACAGGTGTCTTTTATACAGGTAAAGAGTTCAAACAGGTGCAGTTAATACAGGTAATGAGTGGAGAACAGGAGGGCTTCTTAAAGAAAAACTAACAGGTCTGTGAGAGCCGAAATTCTTACTGGTTGGTAGGTGATCAAATACTTATGTCATGCAATAAAATGCAATTTAATTATTTAAAAATCATACAATGTGATTTTCTGGATTTTTGTTTTAGATTCCGTCTCAGTTGAAGTGTACCTATGATAAACATAACAGACCTCTACATGCTTTGTAAGTAGGAAAACCTACAAAATCGGCAGTGTATCAAATACTTGTTCTCCCCACTAACAATTTCAAAGCATGGCTCTTTATGGAACCGAAGGGTTCTATTTAGCACCAAAAAGGGTTCTGCTATTGTTACAAGCCAAATAACCCTAATTTAGTACTGTTTAGAACCCTTTTTCTTAAGAGTGTAGAATAGGCATTCACACTTTTTTTCTGTTTCTCAGTCTGTGCAATTATCTTATGATAAACTTATGATGACAGTCGAGATGGAGAAGAACTATGGCTGGTACACTGAACATGTCCTCTGGTGTTTTGTGGAATCTACTATTATACAAACTGCTAGTCTGAATCGAGAAGAGTGATTAATTCCATGGTGAATTATGCAATCATACTTTATTTCATTGTATTTGTATGCACACGCACAAAAATGTAGCCTACTAGATAGCTTACAGAAAAAGCCTGGAAAAAGCAGTATAAGTGTAAAAGTTCTCTCATTTGAAAGTAAAATGTACAAATATTAGAGGAAACTTTACACTAAATAAACACCATTGCAGCTGGACTCCAGCTGAAGTACAAACATAGATCATCAGAGGGATCTAATATCACTCACTGTCTATGTTAAATGCCAAGATTCAAGATATATTAACGTAAGCATTAACATGCACAGCCGTATCAGTATCAGGCTGAACAACTTGTTGATTTTCTATCTTTGTATCATTTCATTCCCCCTTTTCCTGTCCTTTTCCCCAGGAGAGCTTTACAGATGACTGTAAGTTCAGGGAGCGGTTTCAGGAGAACAGCTACAACACATATGCCTCAGTGATCCACAAGAACCATCGCACTGGCAGAGAGTGGTTCGTGGCACTTAATAAGAGAGGTAAAGCAAAAATGGGGTCCAGTCCGAGAGTGAAGTCACAACACGTGTCTACACACTTTCTACCGAGGATGAACCTGCACGAGAAGACTGAACAAAGATTTTCAATAACAGACAAAGAGCAGGAAAAACAACTACCTCCACATCCATCAAAGCCCTCAATACCAAAAGTCGCAGTCAACACTGGAAAGAAGAATCGACCGATAGTCAAGTACTGGCCGAAGTTTCGATTCGGATAGATCAGTACTGTCTCAAACATGGACTAATCTTGCAAAAAAAGGCAAGCTGGGAAAAGGCTGGTTTGCTGAAATAACAAGTTTTCTCTTTGAGGTAAAATACTTGTTTAACATGAGCATTCCAGTCGTCATGTACATCACATGGGCTGAATGAGCCAATCACAAGACATTTTCAGGATGGATTGAAACTTCTGAAATCTGGTGGGGATTTCATAAAGATATTTGAACTAAGATGGCTTCACAAAAGGATTTGCATAATAATCCTCAATGATTTTACAAAATAATTACATGTTTTATATTATACCTCACAGTATTTATACAATAGGCCTATATTTATGTTTCTATGTACAAGCTTGTTTGCACAAACAGTTATCCAGCTCCTAAGATTATAATGTTTGTGATGGTAATTTGTAAATATATTTTTTAAAAAGGTGAACAACAATACAAGCAAAATAATTAATATTTTGAATGCTTCTGGGTTTAATTATCATGGATTGCTTAATTGCTTGACAGAACGTCCATACAGTATTTCTACTCTTTGAACAACTAGATGTCTGTCCATCAAAACTCTCAGTCTAACTGCTGACTGTCATGGAAATTATATCCTTTAATAACCAGTGCATTCCATAGAAGAGCGATGTCTCACAAGGATAAACATGTCTTGAGACTGTTCTGTGTTTTTATGAGCTCTGCTCATAGGTGTATCAAATGGCAGACAGTTGTGGTATGACCCTTAACAAAATATCCCTATAACTGTCAAGCAGGACACACTGAAACAGTGTGGAACTCATCTTTTGTGTTTACTGGCGAAAGCAACCATTATTAATGCATTTCAACAAACATTTCACAATAATCATTTCTAATAAACATTTCACTATAGTGTCATTAAAAAACATCCTGTTTACAATTCTATTCTGAGGCCACTGTCTGCTGTTTCACACACACACAAAACATGTATTTGGGCTTTTTATTTGGAATGAGAAATGTATTATTTGGATATAAAGAAATAATAGAAATCCCAAAGAACATAAATGGTTTTGTGTACTTTAATCACAATAAGCACTATTGCACACTTATTTGTTATTTCTGCATTAGATGCCCATGAAATCAACAATGTGGCCAAACGCATATTGCATATGCAAGGTGGTGGTAGTGGATGTTTAAGTCTGAAGACTTACCCATTACAATTGACATAACAGCTGTCTTGTGCCATTATCCTGTTGGGCTGAAGTCAGGGTTTGGTGGAGGTCAGACATTCCACTGAAAAATGGTTTACAACATATTTCATCAAACAGGTTGAAATACTGGGGTCAATACATCAAAGAATCCACATCAAACGGTGTCTGCATAAGCCATAATGCTGAAAAGTGCTATGAAGGTTTCTTCATACTACTTGGATATATGCCAAGACCATATAGGCTACATCAATTTGCCAAGACTATGAACATTCTCTGGGGATACAATCTTTGCCATTCAAATTCCTTAAAATTGAAAACAATGATGGCAAAATGCATACAACATTCCCACACTGAGAACAGCTTGATGAAAGTTTAATAAGCTCTGCCACCTAGTGGTTCAGGATGAATAACTTGGCTTCAAGTATTTCGGACGAACTTAAAACATGATTTAGGGCAGTGGTTCTCAAACCTGTTCTGGGGATCCCCAACCAGTGCACATTTTGCATGTCTCCCTAATCTAACACACCTGATTCAAATCATCCGCTCATTAGAGACTGCAAGACTTGAATTGGGTGTGTCTGGTGAGGGAGACATACATTGGGTGCGTCTCAATCAGCTCCCTAGTTCAGTAGTCAGGGCACTGATCAGGGAGTCAGCCCATTGACTTATGTCCTTATCAGTGCCCTGACTACTGAACAAGGGAGCTGATTGAGACGCACACAAAATGTGCAGTGGTGAGGGGTCCACAGGACAGGTTTGAGAAGGTTAGCAGACCTGTTTGCCATGTTCAAAATAGTTTTGAATGAGACAGCAAACAAAACTGTGGTTTAGCAGAACTGTTCATTCACTAAATCCAGTAATGTTTAATGCAGTTAAAAGATGCAGTTAAACCTAAAACAACCCCAATATTTATAGTCAAAACTTTTTACAAAACTATTACAGTTTATTACCATATTGGTAATTTTGTCTACATTTGATTTACACCTTACACAACCTTTCCAATAAATGTATTTATTGTGTGTATCAGTTAAAAAACAGTGTAGATTTTATTGGGGGGAAGAAATACCCCCAAAATACTATTAAAGGAAACAACCTCTTCCTAAAAATATAATAATTATAATAATAAAACAAACTGATAAAATAGATTGCGTAAAGTAACTCTTAAAACATGAATAATTAATGTTTGCCGTTAAAAAATGAATCAGTCACTGACTCAAAGATGATTTTAAACTTGCATGAAAAATCTGAATGCTTTTATTTCTGGGCATGAACAAAGTATGTTTCTGTTTCTCTAAATAATAACAATACTATTATATTATATTATTATATTATATTATGTTTAGCTAAGACTGCAAGAAATCATTCTTGTGTTAGTAGGCCTACTGGATGAGAGCACTATACGAAATTATATATATATTTAAATTATTATAATTTACAGATTAGTGGATGAGAGGCTACTACAGCTACAAGTAACAAACATGCATTCACCTGCCACTTGGAATGCTTTCACTTAAATAATGTTAATACAGCA
This sequence comes from Romanogobio albipinnatus, assembly GCA_023566225.1. Taxonomy (NCBI): domain Eukaryota; kingdom Metazoa; phylum Chordata; class Actinopteri; order Cypriniformes; family Gobionidae; genus Romanogobio; species Romanogobio albipinnatus. Next base: position 36,865,134 of record CM042242.1, read on the forward strand.
TTTGAATGCATACTAATCACCCTTTCTGCTACTCTCATCCGAGCAGAATTAGTTGTTGTTTTGTACAGCTAGTTAAAATAATCAGAGAAACAGCAATTGTAGACAAACTTAAACTTACACTTATGTTGTCGCTTGACATCGTTGAAACTTTCCAGGGATTGTTTGATTGGGCTGAGTTTGCGAATTTTCATTGGTTCAGGATTGGTTTACACCCGGAAACCACGACAACTGCTACTATCCACTGAACCCAGTCCCACTACAGCTCTCTCTGTTGCCATGGGAATATCTCAAATTAAACAACATGGAGGACGACAGCGGCTCCTTTGCTGGTGAAACCGTAGAGACGTTTCGCACCTATGAGGACTTCTTAGATTCTCAGATAAAACCTTTGGATCTATTTTACCTTCAGGTGACGTTTTAAAATTCACGTTGTTCGTCAAATCAGATGGTTGATCGAAATACAACTAAACATTTTTTTAATTTACCGACTCTAAGTTAACTGTGTCAGGTGACGTTGTGAAACGCACAAACACAGTGTGATCTAGAAAACAATGTCTTTTGTTTAATTTGTCAATACGAACAGTCTGGCAGTGTGCACAGCTCAGAATGGCCTGTGAAATGTTAGCAGTGTAACGATAGATGGCGACATGGTATTTCTGTTCTGCATGCTAACTGTTTTTGTGCAATGAATTACGTTTATGTCGTCTTTCCAAACCTAATTAACTGTATGGTCTTCCCAAAGAATGCACTTAGCCATTTAAGTAAAGTAAATACATTTTAGTTGATTGACTTATACTAAATTAGCCCATAATCATCATTGTTAGAGTTCCTCAATATGTATGCACTGTGGGCTAAACACACTGATGTGGTTGATCAGATCAAAGATTAAATGTGATATTTTATAATTGATCACTTTGGGTTGTTTACACTTCATAATGTTTTTATTTTATTTTTTTAGCTAAATCAAGTAACGTTAATTTAGATACAGTATTTTAAATAATGTTAATAATTAGGACAGCTTAATTGTTTTTAATTAACTTTGGACCTTACAATGTGTAGGCCTATCTCCTTTAGACTATTTTTAGATCTTTAGAGTATAATGGAATTAGTAATAAAAGTGTTGAGTGAGGTAAAGTAATTGAATACTACATATTTGACACTTAAAGGGTTAGTTCACCCGAAAATGAAAATGCTGTCATTAATTACTCATTACCCTCATGTCGCCATAAGACCTTCGTTCATCTTCAGAACACAAATGAAGATATTTTTGAAGAAATCTGAGAGCTCTCTGACCCCCCATAGACAGCTATTTAATTAACACTTTCAAGGCCCAGAAGGTAGTAAAAACGTTCTCGAAAGTGGCTGCACTATTTACAACGTAAACTGCGTAGGTTTTTTTACTAATTGTTTTTACTAACTTATTGGGTCTTGAAAGTGTTCATTAAATAGCTTTCTATGGAGGGGTCAGAGAGCTCTCTGAGTTTTTTCAAAAATATTTTCATTTGTGTTCTGAAGATGAACGAAGGTCTTACGGGTTCGCTCCTGATATCAAGAGAGAGGTGTGCTAGCAACTGACGCTAATGGCTGCAGTCTTTAGCTTCCTGGTTAGTGTGCCTGCCTCCCATTCTGGAGACGGTGGTTCGAATACGGCGGGTGAAGTAGGACCGGTTACATTGGTGCCGTGACCCGGATGGGAGTGATGTTTATGGGGTGAGTGTAACGGAGGCCAGCTAGTGAGAGCTGTGCAGGTAAACCTTACACCTCTGATTTCAAGAGTCGCACTAGAGACTGCGGCCTTTAGCATCCTTGTTAGTGTGCCCGCCTCCCATGCCGGTATCCCGGGTTTGAGGCCCATACAGAGGGGATTGAGGACCTGAGGGGATACATAGGGATAGATTCAGAAACTTAATATAATCATTTTCATATGTTTGTAAGCAAACGGGTTGCAGCAATAATCGCATAGCTAAGGTAATACAACAGTCTTTAATTAATAAATCCAAATGGAATAGGAAATCTCAGGAGATCTAATACATTAAACGCAAACGACACAGAACAATGAACAGACAGAATGTGTTATACACTACAGTTCAAAAGTTTGAGTTTAAGTTATAATAAGAAATGAGCAGCAAACCATCTTATTAGATTGCTATAAAAAACAGCTTTTCCATCACAGGAATAAATTGCATTTTAAATTCTAAAATATAAAATAATTGACAATATTACTATTTTTGCTTTATTTTTGATTAAATAAATGCAAAGACTTATTTTGAAGACATTAAACATGTTTACAGATCTCAAACTTGAATTTTATATGTATAATATGTTTCTATTATCTATCTTTGATCTTTGTTTTAAATTGTAATTAGGCTCAGATTCTTGGGTGACATGTTACAATATATATATATATATACACAGACGTGCTCAAATTTGTTGGTACCCCTCCACAAAAAACGAAGAATGCACAATTTTCTCTGAAATAACTTGAAACTGACAAAAGTAATTGGCATCCACCATTGTTTATTCCATATTTAATAGAAATCAGACTTTGCTTTTGATTTTTTATTCAACATAATATTGTAAATAATAAAACAAATGAAAATGGCATGGACAAAAATGATGTGACCGCTAACCTAATATTTTGTTGCACAACCTTTAGAGGCAATCACTGCAATCAAACGTTTTCTGTAGCTCTCAATGAGACTTCTGCACCTGTTAACAGGTAGTTTGGCCCACTCTTCCTGAGCAAACTGCTCCAGCTGTCTCAGGTTGGATGGGTGCCTTCTCCAGACTGCAAGTTTCAGTTCTTTCCACAGATGTTCGATAGGATTCAGATCAGGACTCATAGAAGGCCACTTCAGAATAGTCCAATGTTTTGTTCTTATCCATTCTTGGGTGCTTTTAGCTGTGTGTTTTGGGTCATCTTGTTGGAGGACCCATGACCTGCGACTGAGACACAGCTTTCTGACACTGGGCAGTACGTTTCGCTCCAGAATGCCTTGATAGTCTTGAGATTTCATTGTGCCCTGCACAGATTCAAGGCACCCTGTGCCAGGCGCAGCAAAGCAGCCCCAAAACATAACCGAGCCTCCTCCATGTTTCACTGTAGGTATGGTGTTCTTTTCTTTGAAAGCTTCATTTTTTCATCTGTGAACATAGAGCTGATGTGACTTGCCAAAAAGCTCCAGTTTTGACTCATCTGTCCAAAGGACATTCTCCCAGAAGGATTGTGGCTTGTCAATATGCATTTTAGCAAATTCCAGTCTGGCTTTTTTATGTTTTTCTGTCAAAAGTGGAGTCCTCCTGGGTCTTCTTCCATGGAGCCCACTTTCGCTCAAAAAGTGACGGATGGTGCGATCAGAAACTGACGTACCTTCACCTTGGAGTTCAGCTTGTATCTCTTTGGCAGTTATCCTTGGTTCTTTTTCTACCATTCGCACTATCCTTCTGTTCAATCTGGGGTCGATTTTCCTCTTGCGGCCGCGCCCAGGGAGGTTGGCTACAGTTCCATGGACCTTAAACTTCTTAATAATATTTGCAACTATTGTCACAGGAACATCAAGCTGCTTGGAGATGGTCTTGTAGCCTTTACCTTTACCATGCTTGTCTATTATTTCATTTCTGAGCTCCTCAGACAACTCTCTCCTTTGCTTTCTCTGGTCCATGTTCAGTGTGGTGCACACAATGATACCAAACAGCATAGTGACTACTTTTCTCCATTTAAATAGGCTAAATGACTGATTACAAGATTGGAGACATGTGTGATACTAATTAAAGAAACTAATTAGTTTAAAATATCACTATAATCCAATTCTTTATTATCTTTTCTAAGGGGTACCAACAAATGTGTCCAGGCCATTTTAGAATATCTTTGTAGAATAAGCAATAATTCATCTGTTTTCACAGCTTCTTTGCTTTATTCTATGACATACCAAAGGCATGCAAGTATACATGATAAAATAGCTTTTAATTTCATCACTTTTCAGGAGGAATGAAGCATTATTTCAATGAGCTGTAAGGGTACCAACAAATTTGAGCACGTCTGTATATATATATAATATATATATATTATACAGTGAGGAAAATAAGTATTTGAACACCCTGCTATTTTGCAAGTTCTCCCACTTAGAAATCATGGAGGGGTCTGAAATTGTCATCGTAGGTGCATGTCCACTGTGAGAGACATGATCTAAAAAAAAAAAAAATCCAGAAATCACAATGTATGATTTTTTAACTATTTATTTGTATGATAAATCTGCAAATAAGTATTTGAACACCTGAGAAAATCAATGTTAATATTTGGTACAGTAGCCTTTGTTTGCAATTACAGAGGTCAAACGTTTCCTGTAGTTTTTCACCAGGTTTGCACACACTGCAGGAGGGGGGGTTTGGCCCACTCCTCCACACAGATCTTCTCTAGATCAGTCAGGTTTCTGGCCTGTCGCTGAGAAACACGGAGTTTGAGCTCCCTCCAAAGATTCTCTATTGGGTTTAGGTCTGGAGACTGGCTAGGCCACGCCAGAACCTTGATATGCTTCTTACAGAGCCACTCCTTGGTTATCCTGGCTGTGTGCTTCGGGTCATTGTCATGTTGGAAGACCCAGCCTCGACCCATCTTCAATGCTCTAACTGAGGGAAGGAGGTTGTTCTCCAAAATCTTGCAATACATGGCCCCGGTCATCCTCTCCTTAATACAGTGCAGTCGCCCTGTCCCATGTGCAGAAAAACACCCCCAAAGCATGATGCTACCACCCCCATGCTTCACAGGAGGGATGGTGTTCTTGGGATGGTACTCATCATTCTTCTTCCTCCAAACACGTTTAGTGGAATTATGACAAAAAAGTTATATTTTGGTCTCATCTGACCACATGACTTTCTCCCATGACTCCTCTGGATCATCCAAATGGTCATTGGCAAATTTAAGACGGGCCTTGACATGTGCTGGTTTAAGCAGGGGAACCTTCCGTGCCATGCATGATTTCAAACCATGACGTCTTAGTGTATTACCAACAGTAACCTTGGAAACGGTGGTCCCAGCTCTTTTCAGGTCATTGACCAGCTCCTCCCATGTAGTTCTGGGCTGATATCTCACCTTTCTTAGGATCATTGAGACCCCACGAGGTGAGATCTTGCATGGAGCCCCAGTCCGAGGGAGATTTACAGTCATGTTTAGCTTCTTCCATTTTCTAATGCTTGCTCCAACAGTGGACCTTTTTTCACCAAGCTGCTTGGCAATTTCCCCGTAGCCCTTTCCAGCTTGTGGAGGTGTACAATTTTGTCTCTAGTGTCTTTGGACAGCTCTTTGGTCTTGGCCATGTTAGTAGTTGGATTCTTACTGTGGTTGTATGGGGTGGACAGGTGTCTTTATGCAGCTAACAACCTCAAACAGGTGCATCTAATTTAGGATAATAAATGGAGTGGAGGTGGACATTTTAAAGGCAGACTAACAGGTCTTTGAGGGTCAGAATTCTAGCTGATAGACAGGTGTTCAAATACTTATTTGCAGATATATCATACAAATAAATAGTTAAAAAAAAATCATACATTGTGATTTCTGGATTGCTTTTTTTAGATTATGTCTCTCACAGTGGACGTGCACCTACGATGACAATTTCAGACCCCTCCATGATTTCCAAGTGGGAGAACTTGCAAAATAGCAGGGTGTTCAAATACTTATTTTCCTCTCTCTCTCTCTCTCTCTCTCTCTCTCTCTCTCTCTCTCTCTCTCTCTCTCTCTCTCTCTCTCTCTCTCTCTATATATATATATATATATATATATATATATATATATATATATACAGGGAGTCCAGAATTATTAGGCAAGTTGTATTTTTGAGGATTAATTTTACAACATTAATAATTAAACAACAACCATGTTGTCAATGAACACAAAAAACTCATTAATATCAAAGCTGAATATTTTTGGAAGTGGTTTTTAGTTTTAGCTATTTTAGGGGGATATCTGTGTGTGCAGGTGACTATTACTGTGCATAATTATTAGGCAACTTAACAAAAAAACAAATTTATACCCATTTCAATTATTTATTTTTACCAGTGAAACCAATATAACATCTCAACATTCACAAATATACATTTCTGACATTCAAAAACCAAACAAAAACAAATCAGTGACCAATATAGCCACCTTTCTTTGCAAGGACACTCAAAAGCCTGCCATCCATGGATTCTGTCAGTGTTTTGATCTGTTCACCATCAACATTGCGTGCAGCAGCAACCGCAGCCTCCCAGATACTGTTCAGAGAGGTGTACTGTTTTCCCTCCTTGTAAATCGCACATTTGATGATGGACCACAGGTTCTCAATGGGGTTCAGATCAGGTGAACAAGGAGGCCATATCATTAGATTTTCTTCTGTTATACCCTTTCTTGCCAGCCACGCTGTGGAGTACTTGGACACGTGTGATGGAGCATTGTCCTGCATGAAAATCATGTTTTTCTTGAAGGATGCAGACTTCTTCCTGTACCACTGCTTGAAGAAGGTGTCTTCCAGAAACTGGCAGTAGGACTGGGAGTTGAGCTTGACTCCATCCTCAACCCGAAAAGGCCCCACAAGCTCATCTTTGATGATACCAGCCCAAACCAGTACTCCACCTCCACCTTGCCGGCGTCTGAGTCGGACTGGAGCTCTCTGCCCTTTACCAATCCAGCCATGGGCCCATCCATCTGGCCCATCAAGACTCACTCTCATTTCATCAGTCCATAAAACCTTAGAAAAATCAGTCTTGAGATATTTCTTGGCCCAGTCTTGACGTTTCAGCTTGTGTGTCTTGTTCAGTGGTGGTCGACTTTCTGCCTTTCTTACCTTGGCCATGTCTCTGAGTATTGCACACCTTGTGCTTTTGGGCACTCCAGTGATTTTGCAGCTCTGAAATATGGCCAAACTGGTGGCAAGTGGCATCTTGGCAGCTGCACGCTTGACTTTTCTCAGTTCAAGATTGTTCGATGATCACGCTTCAGAAGCTTGGCTATTTTAAGACTGCTGCATCCCTCTGCAATATATCTCACTATTTTTGACTTTTCTGAGCCTGTCAAGTCCTTCTTTTGACCCATTTTGCCAAAGGAAAGGAAGTTGCCTAATAATTATGCACACCTGATATAGGGTGTTGATGTCATTAGACCACACCCCTTCTCATTACAGAGATGCACATCACCTAATATGCTTAATTGGTAGTAGGCTTTCCAGCCTATACAGCTTGGAGTAAGACAACATGCATAACGAGGATGATGTGGTCAAAATACTCATTTGCCTAATAATTCTGCACTCCCTGTATATATATATATATATATATATATATATATATATATATATATATATATATATATATATATAATATCCATGGTGTCAGTTTCAACCTTACAGAGAGAAAGGTTTTACCTATTTTTACTTGATATTCTTATTTTTAGTGTATTTATGCAGTCATTTTAACAGCGAGTTTAACCCTTGACAAATGCATTTTGCCAGCTTTCCAAGTTTTTCCTAGGCAGCAGCTCTCTACAAACTCAATGCCCTATAACCACATGAAAGCAGCTCCTCCTTTTGAGGACATTTTTGATGTAATTTTTGCCATATAAATAGCATGTATACTAAAATAGGATTGATATAAATAGCACTTGAGCACAAAACTAGCACAAATGTGTCATAAATATTGGCCTGTTTGTACAGAAATGCCAAAGCAGATTGTTGAATTGCATGATTTTTTTTCCCCCTTCATATTATTCGTTCAGCTTCAACCCCTCAGCTCAGCAGATCTATGTTATTGCTCCTCTAGGATCAGGAACTGGCCCGCCAGCTGGTGGAGCTGGGCCACAAGGGTAGCAGTTTGGAAAGGGAGGAATTTGAGACAAGGAAAGCAGCTGCCGAGGCCTCCGGGCTTGCTTCAGGAAGCCAACAGAAGTAAGGTTTTTGTGTAGTGACCATGAAACGGGGACATATTTCACACCAGTATGTGATCTCAAGAACATGTATTTCCAGTAAATGCATTGGGCTTCATTCATGAAACATAAGCAGAATGAATTTCTGCGTAAATCATTTGTTAAACCACTCTGAAACTGTCACATTCAATTTAATGTTGCATTTTACGTAGGAATGGTTTTACAGACAATTTATACAGTGATTCATTCTGCTCAAGTTTCATGAATGAGTCCCATTGACTTTGGAGAATTAATTAGTTAATGACGCACATTCATTGTAAATATCAAAGACATCAAATGACAGTAAGATGTAACAAATAATCTTGGATTATAGGATCTAAATGTCCAATGACTTTTTTTGGCTAAAAGCACTATGGACTGACGTGAATGCTCTTTATAGATGCACCTGATGACTCATGTGTTTCTAAAAATGCAGATCTTTCTTCCCTTTACTGTGAGAGAGACAAAAGTTGTGTTTATGTGTGCTTGTGGGAGTTTTTGGGATGCTGTAAACTCGGACTCTGACTTGGACAAGGATTGCATAGTTGGTGTGGTGAGGCTTCAGGAAACATTTTTGGAGAACTATATTTGTGTTTTCTCGGGCTGCTTGTGGCAGCTTCCCTGCCTAACCACCTGCAGACGTGTCTTTGTGGCGTTTAGTGCTTGTCAAAATGGGTCTCAGTTTCTTCTGGGTCTCAGTTCAAGTAAAATAATATGTCAAAAGAAAGAAACGTCCATTTCATTGCAGTCAAATAATAAAATAACTCTTTAGGCATATAATTTGATACAGCCTTTTGAAATGTAAAGCACTATCAGAGTAGACTGGGTAAACCCAGCCAGATCTGCCGGCGATTTGATTTCACCTTGCAGCTCAGTCTGGAAATCGTCTCGGTTACGTATGGTAACCCTCGTTCCCTGAAAGAGGGAACAGAGACGTACGTCGGTTGTACCGACGAATTGGCATCATTTCAGGGAGCCCCTATCAGCTTCGAGATATAGAGAACAGGCCAATAGGCCAATGGGCCATTGGCGGGCGAGATTTGCATCTCGCGCTCCGCGCCGCGGGTATAAACAGGAGGTGAGGGCAACACACTGACGTTTTTCACTGAGGAGCCGAACTAGTGACTCGGCCATGCAGTAATGGTAAGGAACTGTGGCGACGGGACGTACGTCTCCGTTCCCTCCTTCAGGGAACGAGGGTTACCACACGTAAACGAGACGTTTCCTTTCAGTTGGTCACGTTTGACGTACGTCGGTTGTACCGACGAATTGGGATCCCTTTGGAAAACGGCACAGTTACTACCACTTCCAGCGCCCAGCAGGAGCCCCTCAGACCCCGTTCTGATGCGGGCGGGGAAATTCACGCAGGGAGAGTTACACTGCTGTTCCGCAAGACCCACTCAGCAGACTATTGGATAACGCTGGGAAAGCATGGGAGAGTTACACTGCTGTTCCGCAAGACCCACTCAGCAGACTATTGGATAACGCTGGGAAAGCATGCCCGGAGGGACGCTGCGGAAGCCACATCATGCCCGGAGGAAGTTACCATGTGGAGAATACACGTATGGACTGGCCTTGGGCAGTGCAATATACGGAAGTCCCAGGGGTGGCCCCGGCCTGTTGTAGGCGGGGGAACAACACCGTACTGAGACGGCAGAGAAACTCTGCCGAGGGAAAGACACGAGCTCACGTAGGGAGCTGTACCGTGGAGAATACACGTATGGGACCGCCGTAGGGGTCGCAACATACGGAACCCAGCCTGACACAAGTTCCACCAATGCATACAAGTGCATACATCCGACTGCCGCGGGTTGCGGAGGACTCAACAGGGTTCACCATTTCCTGGGGAACTCGACTGGAGAAATAAGCGCATGTATCAGTTCCATGGGAAAGGGAATGGCGCAACAAGCTGACACTAGAATGGGCACTTCAGTGTTACTGATTATGGGAAGCGAGCACACGAGAAGCAACCGGCTCTACACGTAGGCTATAGAACCTAGCGAACATGTTAGGTGTCGCCCAGCCAGCAGCTCTACAAATATCTGTCAGCGAGGCACCACGAGCCAGCGCCCAGGAAGAAGCTACACCCCTGGTGGATTGAGCTCTAACCCCGAGCAGGCAGGGCACGTCTTGGGATTCATACACCAAGACGATGGCATCCACTATCCAGTGGGCCATCCTCAGCTTGGAGACAGCCTTTCCCTTCTGCTGGCCTCCGTTACAGACGAAGAGCTGCTCTGAGGTCCTAAAGCTTTGCGTTCTGTCTACATAGATGCGCAGGGCGCGCACTGGACAGAGAAAAGCCAGGGCTGGGTCTGCCTCCTCCGAGGGCAGCGCTTGCAGGCTCACCACCTGGTCCCGAAAGGGAGTAGTGGGAACCTTGGGCACATATCCGGGCTGGGGTCTCTGGGTTACCTGAGAGTCGCCTGGCCCGAATTCCAGGCACGATTCGTCGACCGAAAATGCCTGCAGGTTCCCTACCCTCTTAACAGAGGCCAATGCAATCAGGAGTATTGTCTTTAGAGACAAGATTTTCAGCTCAGCTGACTGCAAAGGCTCGAAGGGCGCTCTCTACAGTGCGGTCAGCACCAGAGTTAAGTCCCAAGAGGGTATAGAGGGAGGGCGAGGGGCTTTTGATTTAATCTCCTCGCCCCCCTCAGGAACCTGACGATCAGATCGTGCTTGCCTAAGGACTCACCATTAACCATATCGTGATTTGCGGCAATAGCGGCAACGTACACCTTGAGGGTGGAGGGAGACAGCCTTCGCTCCAACCCATCTTGAAGGAAAGATAGCACAGATCTGACTGAACACTTTCGGGGGTCTTCTCAGTGAGAAGAGCACCAATCGACGAATAGGTTCCACTTCAACGCATACAGCCGTCTCGTAGAGGGGGCTCTGCGGAAGTGATGGTGTCTACCACAGCCTGTGGTAAGTCACCTAGAACCTCCGCGTCCCGTCCAGGGACCAGATATGGAATTTCCAGAGGTCCGGACGCGGGTTCCACAGGGTGCCCCGTCTCTGAGTCAGGAGGTCCTTCCTCAGAGGAATGGGCCAAGGAGGTGCTGTCGCGAGGAGCACTAGTTCCGGGAACCAAGTCCGGCCCCACTTTATATGAGGTGGCCTTAAGTACTATGTACTTACATCAAAAATAAGTACAATGTACTTACTGTGTTCAAATTGAATTGCAAAACACCTTTGCTGATATTGAGGTGGGATACGGGTAGGGTTAGGGACAGGTGTGGTGGTATGGGTAAGTTTAAGGGTAGGGTTAGGTGTAAGGCAAGTGTCAACTGTGTAATTACAAATGTAACTACAGAAATTACAGAATTACAGACGTAATTACAAGGCATTTTTTTAAATGTAAGTACAATGTAAAAACATGTATGTACACAATAAGTACATTGTATCAAATGATGAATTAAAATGTTAGTACATAGTATTTAAGGCCACCTAATATAAAGTGGGTCCCCAAATCCTGTTGGGCCAATACGGAGCGACCAAGAGGAGCAAGAGTCTGTGCTAGAAGGCTCACTGGGGGAAACTTATATTTGCCTAGGCCCCAGGGCCAGCTGTGTGCCAGGGCATCCGTGCCGAGGGTTCCCTCGGTCAGGGAATAAAACAACTGGCAGTGGGTCGTGTCAGGGGCGGCAAACGTGCCGATCTGTGCGGCCCCAAAATGACTCCAGATCAGCTGGACCACCTGGGGGTGGAGTCTCCACTCTCCGGGGAGCACCGGTAACCGTGACAGCTCGTCGGTCGCACGATTGAGCGGGCCCGGAATGTGAATGATGAAGGGACCTCAGATGCTTCTGACTCCACAGGAGGAGATGGTGGGTGAGTTGGGACATGCGGCGGGAGCGTAGACCACCCTGTTTGTTGATGTACGCAACGGCCGCAGTACTGTCCGTCCGGACCAGAACGTGCTTGTCTTTGAGTGGCGTTTTGAAGCGGTTGAGAGCAAGACGAACTGCCAGCAACTCCAGGCAATTGATATGCCATTGCAGTTGGGGCCCCGTCCACAGACCCAAACTGCATGCCCGTTGTACGTGGCACCCCAGCCGGTGGATGAGGCATCCGTGGAGACAACCGAATGCCTGGACACTTGTTCTAGAGGCATTCCTGCCTGTAGAAATGAAGGGTCCGACCACGGACTGAAGGTTTGGTGGCATCTCGGCGTCACTTGGACACGGAGGACCCGCTGTGCCACGCCCATCTCGGGACTCGGTCGTGTAGCCAGCGTTGAAGCGGTCTCATATGGAGCAGCCCAGCGGCGTTACTGCCCCAGGAGTCTCTGAAAATGTTTCAGTGGTACCGCTATGCTGCGTTTGAACGAATTCAAGCAGTTCAACACTGACTGGACGCGTTCCTCAGTGAGGCGCGCTGTCATGGTAACCGTGTCGATCTCCATCCAGAGAAAAGAGATCCTCTGAGTTTGCTCTTCTCCCAGTTGACCCGAAGACCCAACTGGCTGAGGTGCCGAAGCACCATGTCCCTGTGTTCGCACAACTGATCCCGTGACTGGGCAAGTATCAGCCAGTCGTCGAGATAGTTGAGAGATGGGAGCAATGGCCACCTCCGTGACTTTCGTGAAGACACGGGGCGACAGGGGCAGTCCCAAGGGCAGGACTTTGAACTGACATGCTCGTCCATCGAATGCAAAGCGCAGAAACAGTCTGTGTCGAGGGAGAATCGAGACATGAAAGTACGCGTCCTTCAGGTCGATCGCTGCAAACCAATCTTGGGGACTGATGCACCTGACGATGCGTTTCCGTGTTAACATTCTGAACGGCATCCTGTGAACGGAGTGGTTCAAGTATCGCAGATCCAAGATCGGGCGAAACCCGCCGCATTTCTTGGGTACAGTGAAGTACGGGCTGTAGAACCCGGACTCCATATCGGCTGGAGGGACCGGCTCTATTGCGTCCTTCGCCAGTAGGACAGAGATCTCCTCCTGAAGCATAGGGGCGTCCTTCTTCGATACTGAAGTGAACGCCCCTGAACTTTGGGGAGTGCCAGGTGAACTGAATCGCATAGCAGAGTCTGATGGTACGGATGAGCCGGCGAGACGGGCTGGGAAGCACTAGCCAGGCTTCCAGAGACCGTGCAAGCGGGACCAACGGCACCATAGACGTACCCGCAGTGGGGCAGCGTAGCGGCATGCAGGGACCCGACGGACGGCAAGGTAGCGGCCTGCAGTGGGGTCTGAGTGTGCTGTGCAACACTACATGCTTCCGCTGAGGGGGTGTGCGAGTGTGGGAAGGCCGCTTGTGTGCGTTCCCACAGCCGGCACCCCCTGCTGGCGATTTGGAGAGGCACCAGAGGTTGACAAGGCATGGGAGCGTTGTACACCACCAAGCGCGCTCTCCAAATGAAGGAGGGGCTGAGCGTGGCAAGGCTTTGTTGTGTTGCACACGGTCTGCCTCACCTCCTTCCTCAGCGGGGAACAAGAGTGGCGAGGCATAGCGTTGCGCGCTGTCGTCCATGCACCACTGAGAAGAGGGGAATGAGAGTGACGAGGCTTTGTAGCGTCACACACTGCCATTCTCGCCCTCTTGTGGGGAGGGGAATGAGAGCGGCGAGGCTTTGTAGCGTCACACGCTGCCATTCCTGAACTCCCAAGACCCAGAGGTATTGGAACTGCTCCTGAGAATTTGGGTACCACTGGCTGTTTTTAACACCAGTGGCGGAACAGAATTACTATTGGTTTTCCACCCGGCCCTCCTCCGGGGGAAGAACAGTTCCTGATCAAATTTGGGTCAATGGTGTTTCTGGACCAGGGTGGACATTGTCTGGCCAAGGGCCAGTGCTGTGCGCAGCTCAACCTCGGCTCAGAACTACCCTCGTGGACTAAGCAGGGCGGAGGTGGCCTGCCAGTGGCACTGCCACTCTACTGATGAGGGTAGTGAGAGAGAGGAAAACTTTATACAGATTATGGCCCTATTGGTGTTCCATATTTTGACACCAAATAGTTCCACAATACCAAAGCCTTCCAATGCACATCCGGGAAAAGGCAAGGGGCGGGCAAGGCGATTTATGCGTTGCACTATGCCTCAGCCACCCAAGTATGAATCTGATTCAGCACGAGCGCCCACTATTATAGTGGGAATCTCAGCATCATCTTCATTTTCAACACATAACAGCCCTCTCTCCGATGCAGCGATTGACATCTGTCCTCTGCTAGAGCCTCAAATGAAATGCTAGGTCCCCTCTTTTTTAAGGACCAGCAATCCCATCTGTAAGCTACCAGCAGACATGTGAGATAGTGAGTGTGGCTGTGAGACTACACACGGCGCGCTGAACACTCAAGCCCTTATGAAAAAGGCAAGACGAACAACACGCCGATGTGGTTATGCTCTCATGAGAGAACATAAACCACCCACAAACACAGTCTCAACATGCTTGCTATGCGATAGAGGAGTGGGGGGCCCACGGAGGTGTACTCAGCAGGGAAGCCTCACTGTAATCCTCAGGTCATCTAGGCTTATCAGCCAAAGTAGCCCCTTTTCTGGTGCACCAAAAAAGAGACTAGATCGGGGTATAAGCGAAGGGACTTAACCCCGTTTGAGGTATCATAGTCTCGACCACGCATCGGAGGCGTCGAGTGACGCGCGCTGGGTTGCCGTGCAGAACACTCAAACCCACACGCGGAAGGTGAGATGAACAGCGCGTCGACGTGATCCCGTTCCCCTGAGAGAACATGGATCACCCCCGAAAACATTCTCAACATGTTTATGCGAGAGGGATCATGGCCGTCAGGACAGGAAACAACCGCATCCAGAAACGCACGGGTGGAATGACGTCTTGAAAAAGACGCAGTGTCACACCCGTGTTGCTCTTTTGAGAGTAAACGCTCTTTCAACAGTGCTGAAGCACCCAGGGAAGACCGCGGCAGCACACTGGAGGTAAGTGCAGTCCTGTATCTGCACTCACTGAAACAAACGCCCTCACCAACCGACAGTTGCTGTGAGAACAGCAGTTTATTATGCTGATGCAGCGTGAGCACGCGATCGTGCTGATTGTGCCTTTTTGCCAACACAAAGCGTCCTTCTCGTTCTCTGGAGTATCTCTCTTGTAGATAGGCTCTCTTTTAGAGAAGCAGTCTTGCTTCATCAACGCCGTTCGGCTCCGAAGTGAATGAAGTCAGTGCGTTGCTTTCGCTTCCTGTTTATACCCGCGCCGCGGGGCGGAGCGTGAGATGCAAATCTCGCCGCCAATGGCCCATTGGCCTGTTCTCTATATCTCGAAGCTGATAGGGGCTCCCTGAAGTGATCCCAATTTGTCGGTACAACCGACGTACGTCGAACGTGACCGACTGAAAGGGAAGTACAGACATTAGGACTGCACAATTAATCAAATCTGTAATCGTGATTACGGATGCCACAATTATGTGATTGTTCAATAAAATGTAATCGCAATTACAAAAAAAAAAAGTACACTTATATTATTCTACACTTATATTATTGTACTTAGACAGGTTATCTTAAGTTTTTTCCACATTGTTTTTATTTTTATTTTTATTCTTAGTATAACATTATAATACCATGCATATTCATACTTTTTTTATTTAAAGAAACCAAACCAATGTATATTTGACTTTTGAGGCTTAAAGGGTTAGTTCACCCAAAAATTTAATTTATCCCTCACCCTCATGCCGTTCCACACTGTAAGACCTCCGTTCATCCTAATTTTTGTTGAAATCCAATGGCTCAGGGAGGCCTCCATAGGGCTTCATAGCAATTTACACTCTTAAGATCCATTAATGTACTAAAAACATATTTCATTTGGTCCATGTGAGTACAGTGGTTCAATATTAATATTATAAAGAGATGGTGGTCCAGTGGGTTAAACCATGGAACTGATACGCAGAAGGTTGCTGTTTCGATCCCAGCGGTTACCACCAGTGTGTCCTTGATCAAGGCACTTTACTCCATGTTGCTCCAGGGGGAATGTCCCTGTAATAAGGGCACTGTAAGTCGCTTTGGATAAAAGCGTCTGCCAAATGCATAAATGTAAATGTAAAGCGACAATAATATTTTTTGTGCGCCAAACAAAACTAAATAACGACTTATTTAGTATAAAGTCGTTATTTAGTTTTTTTTTTGGCGCACCGAAAATATTATCATCGCTTTATAATATTAATATTGAACCACTTTTAAATCACATGGACTGATTTAAAAATGTTTTTAGTATATTAATGGATCTTGAGAGTGTAAATTGCTTTGGTCTCTATGGAGGCCTCACTGAGCCGTCCGATTTCAACACAAATATATTAATTTGTGTTCTGAAGATGAACAAAGGTCTTATGTGTGTGGCATGAGGGTGAGGAATAAATTACATTATTTTCATTTTTGGGTGAACTAACCCTTTAATGCTATAGAATAATCGTAATTAATAATCGCAATTACAATTTCAAGGGAATAATCGATTTTTTTCATAATCCTGCAGCCCTACTGTATATTTATTTCTACTGCTTCTGTTACACATTTGCGGGAACCAATCACAGACTATTGGCGGGTTTAACACAATGACGGATAGAGAAGCGATGGGTCATTGCCTGTTGATCACGCCTCTTGTGGTCTGATTGGTTGAAGGACTTTCCAATTGTGTACGGAGTAATTTGAATTATGCTAGTTTAGCACGTCTCTTGTGGTCTGATTGGTTGAAGGACTATCCAATTGCGTACAGTCTCATTTGAATTTTGCTCGTTTATCACGCCTCTTGTGCAGTAGAAAATACATAGCAAACTCCCCAGACCAATGTTCAATCTTAAATTGAGCTGATTGTGCCTTTTCGCCAACACAAAGCGTCCTTCTCGTTCTCTGGAGTATCTCTCTTGTAGATAGGCTCTCTTTTAGAGATGCAGTCTTGCTTTATCAACGCCGTTCAGCTCCGAAGTGAATGAAGTCAGTGCGTTGCTTTCGCTTCCTGTTTATACCCGCGGCTATAGAGGCTATACTACAACTATCAGAGGCTATAGTGTTTATGTCAAGCCAATAAACTCCTTGATGGTGTCTTTCTTAGCAAGAAGCTTACTAGTTGATGCTAGTAAAGAGTAATCTAAATGTGGCTGTCATATCCACATTTCTCACCACCTATGTCCTCCACACGAGGGCCCTATCACTTCAGTTCCTAGGTTAAAGTTACCATAGTTAGGCCTATCAAGTCAAGCTCTGTTAGGTTTAGTTGAATGCTACAAAGTTACTTTACTTGAATTCTGAATAGTCTCCAGTCATTTAGATATTTTTAGAATTCCTAATCATTGAGCTTGTATTAGTGACTAGGATCACAATGCACATCACCCATTACTCTGATTGGGAGGAAAAGTCAAAAACTTGTAATGAAAGACCAAATGGCATTTTTGCATACTTGAACGGCACTGTGGGGAGGAGATGTGACTTTGTCAAATGAAATCAAGCAATATAATTCTCTTCCACTGCGTGGATTGTGTACAGACAATAGTCTTTAAGTTTTGATCACATGATCCTGGATAGAAATTAGCTATTATGCCATGATCAGGTGTTTTGTTAGGCATCACGAGAAGATAAATGGCTATTAAATATGGCATTTTTCTATTATTTTATAATGTTTCCTGAGGTGTACTTATATTGTTAGTATGACTTTTACATCATAAAATGTCATAATTTAGAAATAAAAGGCATTTTTTCAATACTGCTGTTTGCCCTGTGGCTGAATGCCCTGCTTCAAGAGGCGTGTCTGCTGTGAGACTTCAGTAAAAACGCCCACTGTTGTGATTGGCTGACATCTAGAACGATTCAGTCCGATTTGGTGAACTGATTCGGTTCACTAAAAAGAACAGGTTCAAAAGAAAGATCGTTCGCGAACCGGACATCACTAACGTACCAGAGACGGAGCTCAGCGATCGCTAACAAAGTTATTTATAGTACCTACTGAGTTATGAGAGCGCTGTCAGTCAGCGCGAGTTTATTGTGTTTGTATCTGAGAGTTCTGAATAAACACGAGTCCCAGTCACACCGAGTCCGTCTTCATCATTATTACCAACTGTGTAACACATGCAAAGTATCATTACAGCTGTCGAGTTAAAAGTAAGTGTTGATAATAGCATTATTTTTAAAATAAAATAAAAGCGTCAGTGACGCGTGTTGAGTACACAGCGCAAACAAAGACACAACAGCAGTAATCGAATGTAATCCGGTTTATTGTGGGGCTAGGTTGGCTAGCCCGAATATGCTCACGCTTACCCCCCTTCTGCTTAATCTCACGCCGCGTTTGGTGCCTCCGCTGTGGGCCAGATGCAGTACTGGGGGTCGGGGATGTTGAAGGCCAACGGCCAGTGCAGCCCGAGCTTCGGCGTGTGTGAGGCCGATGTTGAGCAGAAACTCATGACTGTATGCACATTTTAGAACCGGTAGACGCGACGAGGACGTACAAAAACACTGACTCACAAGATAGAAAACACGAAAACACCGTTCTGTCTGGAGAGAGAGAAGCCGCATTGTGTGCACGAATAATAAATAATTAGCTACACATCAGAAATTACTGATCACAGATCAGAAGGAACTGAAAAAAGACTTCTGTTTTCATTTGTACATCCAAACACTGAGAAACTGCCAGCATTCACTCGTTCACAAGGAATGATCTCTCGAGCGTTTGCATGGGCGTGCCAGATTCTCTGGGCGGAGGAAAGGGAGGTAACCGTTCCTGCTTGGACGTCAAAACAGGAGACTTCAGGATTGGCTCGTCTGGCCTGTCATTTTCTCAAAGGCAGAGAGAGACAGCCAGAACTCGGGTTTACACCGATCAACATTTCTATCCACTTGGGGACAATATTCGGGGAACTCATATTAATGTTGAAAAACCTCATAAAATGAAAATTTCATGCCATGGGACCTTTAATGTCTGAAATAAGTGTTGACGGATTTTGCTCACAAACAAAAGTAAGCTTGTCCGTGTATATTAACTTACCTCTTTCACTTGTATCATTCATTCTATGCTATTATTATTATTATTATGAACATTTAGTTGACGTTGCATTCACAGTTTTTGGTACCAATTTGTTGATATAATGTTGATATATATACACCGATCAGGCATAACTTTATGACCACTGACAGTTGAAGTGATTAACACTGATTATCTCTTCATCACAGCACCTGTTAGTGGGTGGGATATATTAGGCAACTAAGTGAACATTTTGTCCTCAAAGTTGATGGGTTAGAAGCAGGAGAAATGGGCAAGCCAAATTGTGATGACTAGACGACAGGGTCAGAGCATCTCCAAAACTGTTCCCGGTCTGCAGTGGTCAGTATCTGTCAAAAGTGGTCTAAGGAAGGAACAATGGTGAACCAGTGACAGGGTCAGGCGGCCAAGGCTCATTGATGCACGTGGGGAGTGAAGGCTGGCCCGTGTGGTCTGATTAAACAGACAAGCTACTGTAGCTCAAATTGCTCAAGAAGTTAATGCTGGTTCTGATAGAAAGGTGTCAGAATACACAGTGCATCACACGTTCTTGCATATGGGGCTGCATAGCTGCAGACCAGTCAGGGGTGCCCATGCTGACCCCTGTCCACTGCCGAAAGCGCCAAGAGAGGGCACGTGAGTATCAGAACTGGTCCACGGAACAATGGTCTGATAAATCACGTTTTCTTTTACATGACATGGATGGCCAGGTACATGTGCCAGGTACATGTGCGGAACACATGGCACCAGGATGCCCTATGGGAAGAAGGCAAGCCAACGGAGGCAGTGTAATGCTTTGGGCAATGTTCTTCTGGGAAACCTTGGGTCCTGCCAACCATGTGGATGTTACTTCTAAGGCCTAGTCCACACGTACACAGGTTTTTTTATAAAGTTTTCCCCACCTCCGTTTAAAAAACGTCCACATGAAAACGCAAAACATGCTATGAAGCGCTGCCAAATCAACAGGTGGCAATATAACCCTAACCGTAAAGCCATGTTGGCCAATCAGAAGCCTGGAAAAAGATTATTGCCGCTTCCAGTTTTCAAAAAAGTTTAGTTTTAGTGTCCGGATACTGCGTTTACGTGTGAACGGCCGAACCACATAGAAAAATATGCGGTTTTGAAAATACCTGTGTTCGTGTGGACAGGGCCTTAGACACATTCCGCCTACCTAAACAACAAATAAGTCCGATCCATGGAGGCCCCACCTCGCAACTTACAGGATTTAAAAGATCTGCTGCTAACATCTTGGTGCCTAATACCACAGCACACCTTCAGGGGTCTAGTGGAGTCCATGCCTTGACAGGTCAGGGCCGTTTTGGCAGCAAAAAGGGGAGCAACACAATATTAGGAAGGTCATAATGTTATGCCCGATCAGTGTATGTTAATATACAGTATATATTGTAAAACTATTTGTTGCACTAAAAGTGTGAAAAATGTGGTTAAAAGTTAAACGTTTTTAATGTTTTTGAAAGAAGCTTTGGTTTATGCTCAATATACATTTATGCATTTGGCAGACGCTTTTTATCCAAAGCGACTTACAGTGCCCTTATTACAGGGACAATCCCCCTGGAGCAACATGGAGTAAAGTGCCTTGCTCAAGGATACACTGGTGGTGACCGCTGGGATCGAACCAGCAACCTTCTGCGTATCAGTTCCATGGTTTAACCCACTGGACCACCATCTCACATTTTATACAGTAAAAACAGTAATAATTTGAAATATTATTACACTTTATAATAATTGTTTTCCATTTTAATATAGTTTCAAATGTAATTTATTGCTGTGATGGCAAAATTGAAATTTCACAATCATTACTCCAGTCTTCACTCTTTTCATTGTCACATGATCCTTCAGAAATCATTCAAATATGTTGATTTGGTGCTCAGGAGCATATTATTATCAGTGTTGACAACTCTTTTGCTGGTTAATGTTTTAGTGGATTTTTTCAAGATTCTCTGATGAATAGAACGTTTAAAAGAACAGCATTTTTTTTAAATAGATTTTTTTTTATAACATTCACTCACTGTCACCTTTGATCAATTTAATGCATCCTTGCTGAATAAAAGTATTAATTTCTTTTGAACGGTTTTGTAATAATACATACAAGAGAAGGATGAGTGACACATTTTTTTATTATTTAAAATCTTTTGTTGTGGTTACCTATAACTCAAAAAAAAATCTTTATCCTTTAGTGACTCCTCAATTTCAATCTCAGTGTGTGTTTTCTCTCTCTCTTCCTTCCACTCTTTCTAGCGGCCTTTTCAGGTCTTTTTTGCTCTCAGAGACCTTTAGTGCCTGCAGGTGTATAAATAGAGATGTTTTCAATTAAGACGTGCTTTGCCTGTAGCGTGCATCTGATCAATGAATGCCCCTGCACCTGTGGTAATAAAATACCAAAGGACGAGGGAGACTTGTGCTATGAATGCTAATCAGATGTTGCCCTTTTGTTGCCCTGTTATAGGCTAGTGCATAACATGCTTCATTTGACAGATAGGCATTGTGGTATCCTGCCAACAAATCACAATTGAACAAATGAAGGGATTTCGCCCTGAGAAACTCAATACTTGACGCAATGGGAAAAGCTTGAGTGAAAGAGATGGTTGGCTGAAAGATGGCTATTGTGGTGAAAGGGTTTCACAATAACTTATGACTGCATTGAAATAATGGACAACAGTAAACGTAAGTCTCTTTACGTGATTAAAAGTAGACAAGGGGTTGACTGAATGCCTGAGTCCTTCATCACCATCTCTCATGCTCTTTCTTTCTCTCTTTATATGTGACTTCTTCAAGATGAATGTGAATTAAGCAGATGAGTGAAGGCATTACTTTTTCTTCACTTATAAATCAGGTCCATACAGAGGGAATGGGAGCTGTGACTGTAAGTTTGGCTCAGATCTGAGCAAATGGATCATGCAAAAAAAAACCCACCATAGTCGCATAATCCGTTTCTCCTGTACTGCTGTTTAGCGCCAAGGCCATGTTGAAAACCAGCTCATGCCCTCTCAGCAAGTTTACAATTCACAGTGTCCTCATAAATGCTGCACCACTAGGTCTGGATCAAAAAGCGTAAGGTCATGCAGGTTCCGAGCATTCTGGTGCGAGTTTCAGAGGCGAGGGAGCCTGGTGGTTTTACGCAGGCCTGATATGAGGCCCTGGCAGGAGCCCTGAAACCTGCAGCCTGGCCCGGGCCCAGCAGTAAATGTCAGCAGATGTCCTGACCTCGCGTGCTCATGACAGGCTCTGGAGACTCAAGCTCGAACCCTCCCCCAAACCCCCAGCACAACCACAGCCATGCTCTTTGTCCATTGTTTGGCTTCTTCGAAAAAATGCCACTCTACACAAATTCACCCCTTTCAAAATTGATGGTTGGAGCCATCGCTTACTAGCCAAGTAAAACCCTGCTGCGAACACAGACTGTACATATGCACCGCAGTGTTAATCCCTCACTCACATAGGCTGAAATAAGACCTTCAGCCCTGTTTTTCAGGGCACAGTCAGGAGGATAGCTTGGCCTGTGCTAGTTGTCCCACAACGACCCAGCATATGAGGTGCTAAATGAAGCTGATTGGAAAGTTCGGCCCCACTTTATATTAGGTGGCCTTAAGTACTATGTACGTACATCAAAAAATAAGTACAATGTACTTACTGTGTTCAAATTGTATTGAAAAACACCTTTGCTGATATTGAGGTGGGATACAGGTAGAATTAGGGACAGGTGTAGTGGTATGGGTAAGTTTAAGGGTAGGGTTAGGTGTAAGGGAAGTGTCAACTGTGTAATTAAAAATGTAACTACAGAAATTAATTACAGACGTAATTACATGCAGGTATTTTTTCAATGTAAGTACAATGTAAAAACATGTATGTACACAATAAGTGCATTGTATTAAATGATTAATTAAAATGTTAGTACATAGTAGTTAAGGCCACCTAACATAAAGTGGGTCTGAAAGTTCTTGCAGAGTCGTGCCAATCAGACATGACAGTATACAGTAACATTATAAAGCCATGGCCACACTAGATATGAGGCCCTGGCAGGAGCGGGGCCTCATATCATATAGAAATTTCTATAAATTTCTTCGGACAGACACTGCAGTCGTGTTATGATGCCACACTCTGAAGCGTCTTTTTTTATAAACATGAATTCAACATAAAACAAAGAGTAATGCACTCAAAATGTAAAAAATATACAATCTTCTTGACTTTACCTCAAAAATATTGTTCTTTTAATTCGCCCAAGAGGTCACACCATGATGTATCGATCTTCTACTGGTCACACGTCTTCACATGCTGTGAATTCGCAGGACAGAGTTCACCAAACTTTTCGCAAGATCTTGCATTTCCTGTCTGACGCAATTGCATGTGTTTAAATGGAAGTCAATGGAATGAAAAGTGCCGTGTGACCGCCCCATACGACTATAACAATACCTAAGATTTATAAATTGAGATTTGCATCAGTCAGCATAAGCATAGTGAACATTCACTTTAAAGGTCATTTATGTTGGGATGTCAGCACCACTTTTTCCCATGGTACTAACGTTTTGTAATAGTATTTTTTTTCTGTTGGAAAGAGAAGAATAGCTTGCGGCAGTGATATCTAATACAGAAGAAGTGTCAAGCAGATCTCTATTCTATTCTCTACTCTCTATTCAAGTGCTTCAATTGATTGATTGTATCCACAAACCACTATGTAGAAAGAGAATTTAATTTAATTTTTAAAAAAGGCCATCAGTGTGCTGTTGAAATTGATATTAGTTGAGACATATCATACGCTTTCCAAGGGCCGAGCATTCCACGCCATATTACTCACATGATCACCTTTTGTGTTCTGCAGAAGATAGAAATGCACACAGGTTTGAAACAACATGAGGGAGTTGATTTCATGATTTCATTTTTGGGTGAATATTGTTTGAACAATTTTCTTCCTGCATCTACACAGGGTTCAACACTGCATTTATTTATACTTTGTTTCCTGCAACCTTCCTTCAGCAGTGACCTAAAACAGATGTTTATTAGGGTCTGTCTTCTCCTGGAGGACTAACCCTTTCCTAAGGTCTTTGTGGCAGTACATGAGACTTAACAACCCACCTGTGCACTAACAGATGAGGCTGTTCTTAGGAAGTAGTTGCAATCCCCACTGTTCCCTCATTTGCTTTATAGAAATACATTTCAGACCACAGAAAACCTAAAAGTGATGTGCCAGCAATTTCATTCACGAAATGTTCGCCTTGGGGTGAATTTGATCTGTCCTTGTGCCAGCAATCTGTCGTAGTTGATCATCTACCTCAACAGGAGAGTCCAGAAGAGCAACAAATACTGGAACTGTTAAAGGGATAGTTCACCCAAAAATGTTGACGGTTGCCGTTGACTTCCATAGTAGTAGATAAATACTCTGGAAGTCAATGGCTACCAACATTCTTTAAAATATCGTATTTTGTATTCAACAGAAGAAACTCATACAGGTTTGGTACAACTTGAGGGTGAGTAATTGATGACAACATTTTTATGAACTATCTTTACTATCTTTTTGTTTCTGCCTTTAATCAATACATTGTATTTGTTAGCTAACTGCGTGATTTGTACATGTACATTTCTGAAATACATTACTTGGACGCAGTCACCTCTGATAACAGATCACTCTAAATTTGTATGTAGACACAAGCATGTTCGGTAAAGCTGCTTTGAAACGATATGTATAGTTAAAAGCACTATACAAATAAATGTGAATTGATTTGAACTAATCTATCCATTTAACAGTTCTTTGTTGCTCTTCATGACCCTCCTGTTGAGGGGTAGATGGATGAACAACAAACATGAGGGTCAATGAGTCAATGATGACAACATTTTCAGTTTTGGGTGAACTAATGACATAATATATATACCGTCATAATTATAGGGAGAAATAGAAGGTTTCTTGACATGGATAGGTTTTGTTCCCACCACCCATTCCAAAATCTATGCTTAGTTTAGTTGATTTTAACTTACACATACTAAATTTTGAGTTATATTCAAATCAACGTCTCGGTTACGGATGTAACCCTCGTTCCCTGAGGAGGGAACGGAGACGTACGTTAGTGACTAACGAATGGGGGTTTCACTTAGAAGCCTATCATCTTCGAGCATATAGAAAACGGCCAATGGCGTGCCAATGCCATGGGGCATGCGGAATTTGCATACGTAACTCCGCCTCACCGTGTGAGTATAAAAGGAAGTACGTGGCAATATCGCATTTTTTTTTTCCCCCTCTGGCTCTCAGCGAAGGCGGTCGCATTGTCTCCTCTCTCCCTCTCGTCTCCCTCCTCCCCTGCTTCCCTTCTCTCGTCTCGTCTAGTCTACTGTCTTAAACTTGAGAGACTCTCCACGCACTGCTCTCGAACTAAAAATTATGGATTTGATCAACTGGTCTCTCAACGCAATTGACACCATCTTCTCGACGAGAAGCTTAGGTTCGGGGGAACCGAACTGCCCTGCCGGAACGTTTGCTGCTGGCTACACGATGGACGCGTGGGAGAGGTGGCATGTTGTGTGTCTGGCGGCTCTTTCCGTAGAGGACATTGAAGACATCTACCTATTCGGAATCATGGTAACAGGGTTTCTGCTGATTGGATCAGGCATTGCCCTGGTATATCGAGGAATTCAGGAAGCGGTGACAGCTGTTCAAAGCTCCACAAGGCTGCCCGTCATGATTGAAGCAGTGGGCAGAGCGGTCATCTCTCAAACTGGGACAATTAACCGCAATATGGATAACATCATGAAGATGCAACGCAATATGGATATCATCATGGAAAAGCTCACGGCTTTGCAAAAGGATCGTTTCAGAGACCAGAATAAACTAAGAGAGCAGTCATAAATTGTGGCTACTCGCTCCCAGACCAAACAATTCCAATCTTATCTGCTTTCGGCTCCCTCTAACAGCACTGGCCTTGGCCAAGGCCGCTGTTGGGACAACAACTCCCCCTGAGAGCACTGCAGGAAGACGCTCTTGCATTCATCCCCCAATCACCTGCTGACTCGGACTGGGATCTGATCAAGGTTGTCTCCATAGCAACTTGTGGACTGGAGCACCGAGATTATGGTGCCAGGCGTGACTCTCCAGGCCTACACAAACATGCACATGAACTCTACAGACACACACACATTTATGCACACACCCATCTCTCACCTTCGCCGCTTTGTACCCCCAGTCTGACAAGCGGGACTGTGACCAGCGCCTGAAATGGCTGCAGGACGGGCCGCCTGGCTGTGCTGGGAAACTTCAACCCCCCATTCCTCTCCCCTGTTGCAAGTCGTGTTTCATGTTGTAATGTGTATGCGCTCATGTTGCTGAGTTGTTTTTTTACTGTTCCCAAACTGTGCTCCCGGAAGGAGCATAGTCTGGGGGTTGTTGTTTTTTCATCTCCACACCCCCCCTTACCGCTCCTCATGTTATGCTGTATTTTTCTGTCCAACTAAAGAAGGCGCCGCAGAATGGCGACTCTGTGTTACTCGCACAACACCAAAACAAATTCCGTGTATGTGTAAAAATGTACTTGGCAATAAAGCTCCTTGAATCCTTGAATCCTTATGTTACCTGCTGAGGAGCCAAGACTGAACTCCGCGTTCCAGGTAGCACAGCTGATGTGGCAACCGAACGTACGTCTCCGTTCCCTCCTCAGGGAACGAGGGATACATTCGTAACCCATACGTTCCCTTTCGTTCAGTCACTACGACGTACTTTAGTGACTAACGAATGGGGGTTCCAATATAATCCCGCCACTCAGCTGTCTTCCAGTGCCCTGCGTAAGTGTGAGTTCCCTGTTTTAAGACTAATACGGACGAAGGACTCACGCTTAACACAGGATTACCAAGGTACACTGGGAAACATATCCCAGTGAAGGAATGCAACGATGCCTGCCCGTAGGGAGGACTTAAGAGTACACATATGACCCGCTAAGGCCTGCATATGGAAAACGTCTCGGGTTACGTCTGTAACCCTTGTTCCCTTTCGAGGGAACTCTCACTGCGTCGGAACGACATTTTGGGGATACTCCCTAAGCATTAGCGAATCTGAAGTCCGTATAGAAACTAGCCCAATCTGATTGGCTTGCATGATGACGTCACTGTGACGGCGTACCCGGAAGTATAAAAGGGGAGCCGGCGCATTGAAACGGCAGCTATTGCTCTGAAGCATGTGCTCCAGGCGTGCCGAGGTGTGGTGACGCGACGCAGTGCTCGTTCCCTTCTCAAGGAACAAGGGTTACAGACATAACCCGAGCCGTTCCCTTTCAAGAGAACTCTCACTGTGTCGGAACGACATTTTGGGGAACGAGTACCCACTAGCCCACACCGAGGGTAGTGCCTGCCCTAGTGTGAAGCCGGAGACCGGGGACAACTAGGACTTGAGTACCCTAGCGCCAGGCGCCGTAGGGAGATACTTCTCCACCCATTCCTTTTCCGTGCCCCAACCGGTGAGGAAGGCGTCTGTTGAAACGGTTTCCCGGCAACAGGACGCTCCCAACACCGGCCCCTGGGACAGAAACCAAGGTTTCTTCCATATAACTAGGGAACGAAGGCATCTGCGCGTTACCCTGATCATACGGAAAGGATTCCCTCTGGGGGAAAAAACCCCTTGGTTTCCAACCACCACTGTAGAGGTCTCATGTGCAGCAGGTCAAAAGGTATCACCTTGGACGCTGCTGCCATGTCCCCCAGCACTCCTCAAAGTGCTTCCCAGTGAAGGTTCATCCACCGTCACGTGAGGTGAAGGATGAAAAACCCGCAGAACCAAAAAACCTGACCACCCCTGATGACACTTCGGGCACCTAGCCCTACCTAGGGTGACGGATAGCCTTAACTCCCACAGGGGAACTCCAGGCAAGTCGGCGTTACCGCCGAGGCCTAAAGGCCCCCCCACTCTTTTTCTTTTAGCGATGTAATCGCTAGGAAAAAGGCCATCTTAGGGTCAAGCTCTTCAGTTCATCCGACTCCAATGGCTCGAAGGGGGGCCTCAGCCAGCCTTCGAGAACCACTGCCAGATCCCAGGTTGGGAGTCTGGAACGAGCCACAGGTCTCATCTTCCGAACCCCACGGAGGAACTATACATCCAGCTGGTGCCTACCCCAGACCATCACCCAAAGGAGTGTGGAAAGCCCCATGGCAGCCACGGACACCCTGAGTGTGGACGGGGTTAGACCCGCAGAGAAGCGATCTTGGAGGAACTCCAGCACTGAAGCCACCGGCCAGTTAACTGGGTCCACCTCACGCTCCCTGCACCAAGTGGCTCACCACTTGGGGCTGTACAGCCTCCTTGAAGACGGAGCCCTGGAACTGAGTAATGTCTCTATCACCTCTGCCGACAGGCCAGCCTCTAGGTACCTGACCCCCTCAAGGGCCAGACCCAAAGGTTCCAAACCTCAGGCCGGGGGTGAAATATTGTGCCCCCTGCCTGAGATAGGAGATCCCTCCTCAGAGGAATCTGCCATGGAGGACCTGCCAGCAGCGCTATGATATCCGAGAACCAAACTCGCGTCGGCCAACGGGGTGCTACCAAAAGTAGGCTGACGCCCTGTTGGCGGACCCTCTCCAGGACTCCCAGGAGCAGAGCAATCAGGGGAAATGCGTACAGACGCAGCCTCGGCCACGTCTGAACCATGGCATCCAACCCCAGCGGGGCTGGATGCGTGAGGGAAAACCACAATGGACAGTGGGACGTCTCGTGAGACGCAAACAGGTCCACTTCCACTGGGCCGAACCTCTCACACATGGCCTCCACCACCTCCGGGTGGAGTCGCCACTCCCCGGACCTCAGCCCCTGCCTCGACAGGATGTCTGCTCCCTGATTTTGGACCCCCGGGACATACATTGCCCTAATGGACAACAGTTTCCCTTGGGACCACAGGAGAATTTGATGCGCCAGTCTACATAGAGGGCACGACCTCAAACCCCCCCCCCCCCTGATGATTCAGGTACGCTACAACAGACGTATTGTCTGTTCGTACCAGGACATGTTGGCCGCAGAGGTCCGGGAGAAAGCTCCTAAGAGCTTTGTAGACCGCCATCATCTCCAGGCAATTTATGTCGCAGAGCGGCCCTCCATGACCGGTGAGGGAGGCGTCTGTTGAAACGGATTTCCGGCAACAGGACGCTCCCAACACTGGCCCCTGGGACAGAAACCAAGGTTTCTTCCATATGACTAGGGAACGAAGGCATCTGCGCGTTACCCTGATCATACGGAAAAGATTCCATCTGACCGCAAAGGCTCAAAGGGAGGCCTCTGCAGAGCACTTAGAACTACTGTGAGGTCCCAAGAGGGTACGAGAGGAGAGCGAGGAGGATTCAGTCTCCTCGCCCCCCTCAGGAACCTGATGATCAGGTCGTGCTGACTTACCTTTTTGTCCCCCAAGAGATCGTGGTAGGCAGATATTGCTCCAACCCCTCTTGGAGGAACGATAGCACGGACCCGATCGGGCATTTCCAGAGGTCTTCTTGGCGAGAAGAGCACCAGGTGACGAAGAGGTTCCGCTTCAACGCATCGGCATGCCGAGTGGACTCTGCCCTAGCGGAAGTGATGGTGGCGACCACCGGAGGTGACAGGCCACTCAAACCTGCCGCGTCCCATCCAGGAGCCACACGTGGAGGTTCCAAAGATCGGGACGTGGGTGCCATAGGGTGCCCCGTCTCTGAGTGAGGAGGTCCGGTCTCAGAGGAATTGGCCAGGGAGGGGCTGTCGCAAGGAATAAGAGGTCGGGGAACCAGGTCCGGCCGTGCCAGTACGGGGCGACCAGAAGGACCTGCTCCTTGTCCTCCCTGATCCTGCACAGGAGCTGTGCGAGTAGGCTCACTGGGGGAACGCATATTTGCGTAGGGCGTGCCCTCGGTCAGGGAATAGAACAGGCTGCAGTGGGAAGAGTCGTGGGAGGCAAACAGATCTACCTGTGCGTCCCCGAAAGTTTCAGTGGAACCGCACTCTTGCTCTCGAATTGAAAGAGGCAAGTCAGCAGAGACTGCGTGCGCGCTCGCTGGTAAGCAGCACGCACCTGGCAACCGAGTCGGAAACCATACTGAGAAAAGAGATCCTCTGCACGGGGCAGAGTCGCTCTTCTCCCAGTCGACCTGAAGGCTCAGATGGGCTAAGTTCCAGAGCACTTGGACTCCGTGTCCGCAGACCTGCTTACGAGAGTGACCCAGTATGAGCCAGTCATCGAAGTAGTTCAGGATGCGAACCCCGTGCTGCCTGAGTGGCGCAAGGGCTGCCTCGATAGACTACGTAGAGTCACGAGGGGACAGAGCTGCCCGAATGGGAGGACTGCGTACTGAATGTCCGCCCCTCGAAGCAAACCGTAGGAACGGTCCGCGTCAAGGAAGGAGACATGAAAGTAAGCGTCCTTCAGGTCGATCGCTGCAACCAATCTACCGGACGAACGCGTCCGAGGAGGCTTTCACTACCGACATCCTGAACGGAAGCCTGTGAAGGGATCGGCTCAGGACGGACAGGTCCAGGATTGGCCGTAACCCACCGGTTTCCTAGGGTACAATGAAGTAAGGGCTAAGGATGGGTGCCAGTCGCCAGTAGGGTGGCAACCTCCGCACGCATGACTGGGGCCTTCTATTGGGCCCCCGCATGGAGCACGGACTCCCCGGAAGAGGGGAGGAGCCTGCGGGAACTGAATCGCATAGCCGAGCCTGATGACCTTCGCGACCCAGCGGACAGCCCAACTGACCAACGGGGTCGCTCGAACCACAGACGTACCCAGGGTGGGGCAGCGAGGCAGCGTTACCGCCCTGGACATGGGAGGCGTAGCGTCCCAGTGTGGCGTCCCGGTGTGGGGGCACGGTTAACGGCTGTGTCCTGACAGAGGAGACCAGGGAAGGACGCACGTTCCACTGGGGTCTGCTCTGAGAGGAGGCTGGCGACAGAGAGGGATGAGAGCGGCGCGGCCCGGGGGGCGGCACACACTGCCATCACCGGTCTCTGGGACCTCAGAGATGGGGACACCAGTTCTTTCCAAGTGCTGCCAGCCCGGGGGCCAGCAGCAGAAGGATTTTTCCCCAGCCCTCCACTGGGGGAAGGAGAGGCCCTGCTACCATCCCCTGGAAAGAACTGGGACCCATCTCTGAGTTGTCCGCCTCCAGCCTGGCGTTTAACCAGGCTGGGGAGCGGACTGGGCGACATCCTGCAACCACCTCCACGGCGCGGCCCGGAGAAGGCTGCTGCTGGGGCCGGACGGGAGAAGGGAGGGTGCCCTCGGTGGCGAGCAGACTGAGGCGACTGAGCCGGCGGCTGGGTGCAGCAGCTAGCCGCCGGGGCAGTACGTGTTACAGCCTCAGTCTGCTCTGGGGCGGCCGAGAACCGTTGGGTGCAGTTCTCAGCCGCGCCGCCGAAGAGGCCAGCCTGGGATATGGGCGAGTTGAGGAGGCAGGCTCACTCAACCCCCCCCATATGACCAGGTAAGGCCAGGAAATTCTCCCGGACTACAGCTGTGGACATCGCCCGACCGAGGGAGCGTGTGGCCACCTTCACCACCCAGAGGGCGGGATCAGTGGCGGCACACAGCTCATAGAAGAGCCCTGGGTCAGCTCCACCCTTGTGCATATGCAAAGGGGCGGCGGCCTACCCCGTAGCTCTGCAGGACCACGCCACCGAAGTAGACGAGCCCACAGGCTTAGGGAGGGTTCTTAGGACAGCCACGCCACGTCAAAGCCCTCTGTGTACACCGTAGTGCGCAACAGAGTGTTCAACAGTGGGAGGGGCCCCAGTGTACCCTAGGCCGCGGCCCCATCAAGGGCAGAGAAGGCGGAGGAGGCCACCAAACAGTCGCAGGAAGCACGGGGACTTCCGGGACCGCGTGATCTCCTCATGCACCTCGGGAGCGAAAGGCATTGGGGGCGGGGCCTAACAGCTGTCGATTGCCGCCCCCAAAACCGATCGCGCAACCACGAGCACTCGCAACAGGGCGGAGTTTCACACCAGCGCGAGGCTCGCAGCTGCCCGAGATAACATGGCTGTCAACTCTAGGTCGGATCAGGCAGCGCTGGCACACCCGAAGGCGGAGCACAACCAAATCATCATCCCCAAAGGACTCTAGCCCACCTTGGGATGCGGCGATCGACATCTCAGTGCTATCTGGAGTGTGAACGAAACGAACGAGGCGTCAGAGACGGGCCGCTGTTTCAGTCCAGCACTCGCGGGAAGCGATGTGCGAGAGGGGGGCGTGGCCCGAGGAACGTATCGTCGGGGTTCTTAATACCACAGCACCGCCCTCAGGTCACCCTGGCCACCAGCCAAAGTACCACCTCTCTCAGAGACGGGAGATTGGGGTGTGGCAGAGGGGACTCTCTCTCCTCGCTGAGATCACAGAGTCTCGACCGCGACATCGCAATGGCCACGTTCCCGCAGTGGGAACATGACACATCCACAATCACTGCACGAACGTGCTGAAGCCCAAACACGTCGAGCAGTGAATGTGCCCATAGACAGCAACGGAGATCGATCGTACCCGGAAGTGCGCGGGCGAACCGTCTTGAAAAAGATGTGCCACGCGCAAGCTCTTTTTGTGAGACGAAACCTCACAGTTGATGCCGAAGTGCCCAGGGAAACACACACCAGCTGTCTAGCAGACCACCGCGCAGATCAGCAGGCAGGAAGTATGCGATCACTGGAACGCGCCGTCACACCAACACCGACTGGAAAGCTGCTCGTCTCGAAGAAGCTGACAGTCTCAGAAGGCTTGTGAGGAGTACTCTTGAGTAGGTACTCTTGGCTCCGAAAGCAGAAACATAATGCGATATTGCCACGTACTTCCTTTTATACTCACGCGGTGAGGCGAAGTTACGTATGCAAATTCCGCATGCCCCATGGCATTGGCACGCCATTGGGCGTTTTCTATATGCTCGAAGATGATAGGCTTCTAAGCGAAACCCCCATTCGTTAGTCACTAACGTACGTCGTAGTGACTGAACGAAAGGGAACTGAGCAAATATCCTCACTCACCAGAATTAAAAGCCAGCTTCCTTGCTCAGCATGTTAGCACTGAAAAGAAATGGGATTTGTCAGGAATAACAATATCTTATTTCACTTTCCTTTAAAGAGCTTTGCAATGGATTTATTCAATCTGGAATTAATGTTCTATTTCACTGACTTGTCACTTTACTTTTTCACATCCTTATTACTTGTCTTAAGCAGGCAAACTTTTGGATGTGTTACGGATGTTGTTTTGAGTAAAAGAAGGTTTTTCAAAAATAAGTTGTGCACATGTGGAGTCATTTTAATAGTGTGGCTCTTGTTACGAAGCTGGTGTTGAATTGTGCTCTGAATGATTGGTACCATGTATTGCACAGAATCTACAGTGCTGATATGGGTTAGGACTCAAACAGCACTAAAAAAACTAAAATCACAGTCAATCTATTCCCTGGTTATTTTTACATTTCACAACATAGCCTACCACAGAGGTGGCCAAAAATCTTACTACAAAGGGCCAAAAATTGAATTTGATTAAGGGCAGTGGGCTGCATTATATCTAACTGTTTTTTTTTTTTTTTTTTTTTTTTTTTTTTGTCAAATTCACTTATATTCTCTATATTTATAAAAATATAAATTAGAACGTCTCGGATATGTATGGTAACCCACATTCCCTGCAGGAGGGAACGGAGATGTACGTCAAGAGTGACCAACTGTAAGGGAAATAAAGATATGCTTCAATGGCATGTTTTTCCCTACTTTTTCCACCCTCTGTGTGGGCCAAATCAAAAGTCATCAGTAGGGTTGGGAATCAAAATTATTTCCAATTTGATTCAAATTTGGTTTCAGTTTCTTTACCTGATTACTAGACCTACCTGAAAAACTGAAAACACTGTTATTTTGTCTTTATTATCTTTGTTCAGTTGATTTTATTTGTGCTATTGCTAATTTGTTTATTGACTGTTTACTTGTCTTTAATAATGTTTGAGATGTACATTAGTTAGGCTAGTTGTTTTTGCTGTGGTACTTTTGTTTAAACCATAGCCAAAATGTCCTCTTGTATGGCATTCAGCTGCAACAAAATGTTTAGCAAAACGACAAAAAATAAGATGTTTTTAATATCTAAATGTTTTTACCCTATTGGAATTTAAACTGGGAATCTATAAGAATCGGAATCGAGAAGCGGAATCAGAATCGCTAAAATTCAAATTATATTCCCAACCCAACCCTAGTCATCATAGAGGGCCCTGGTTTGGGCATCTCTAGCATGCCAGTTTCATGAAAGAAAAATTAATTAACTATAGATAATCCTTTTATGTTTTATAGCTTTCGTTGTCCTTCACTGGGCCAAACGCTTTATGGGCCCTATTTTAACGATCTGAAACGCAAGTGTCAAAGCGCAAAGCGCAAGTAACTTTGTGGGCGGGTCTCGGCGCTGTTGCTATTTTCCCGGCGGGATAAATGGCTCTTGCGCCCGGCGCAAATCTAAAATGGGTTGGTCTGAAGTAGCTTCATTATTCATAGGTGTGGTTTGGGCTTAACGTGAATAAACCAATCAGAGCGTCATCCAACATTCCCTTTAAAAGCAGGTGCGCAAGTTCCATTATGGATTGCTATTATTATGGCGTATTTACCAGGCGCACGCCAGGAGCGGTTCACAGCCGAGGAGACTGATGTTCTTGTAAGAGCAGTGAAAGACAGAGAAGTTGTGTTGTATGGGGATGGGAGAAACCCACCCAAAATAGCGTCGGTTAAATAAATAATTAGCCTGAATAATTTGTAAGCTAGATTTATGCCTATTTTTTCACATCTTCGTGGCACACCACAATGATTTCCGTCATCTCATGTGTTAATATTTTTTTAGTGTAACAATTTATGATTTGCAAAAATAACTGTTGCATCTGTGTAGATTACATGAGCAAAGTGTATGCACGCTATGGTCAAGCATGCGCCCTTAAAATAGCATAATGAACAACGCGCAACGCGCCACTGACTTTAGACTAGGTTTTTTCTGGTCAGTGGCGCAATTGTTTAATGGAACAGCAAAATAGCACCAGGGATTGTTTGCGCCGGAACACGCCTCCTTTTTTGCGCAGAACCGCCCAGGGAGCGCAAGTTCATTCACTAGTTTAGCGACGTGCTTCTGTGGAGGGAAAAGCGCGCTTTGCGCGGGTGCAAAATAGGAATGACACATGCGTCGGTGTACAAAGTCAATTGCGCTGGGTGCAAGATAGGGCCCTTTATGTTTTTACTTTTCGAACTTGCTATAATATCCAAATCTAAATGTTCACTATCAGTCTCTCCTTGCCTATGTATGATATTTAATAAACATAAGCAGCAGTATATTCTGAGTGGGGGAGGGGTGGCAACACTGTAAAAATAGAAACCAAGCATCCAATAAAAATGTAGTGCCGCTTAATTGTTGCAGTTGTGGTTGAAGCAAAAGCTTTGATTTAACATGGTCAAGATACTTTTCTTGGCTTGTTGCTTTATCACACAGCATCTTGTTATATTGTTATGTTAATCTGACTGCATTTTTTGAATTGCTGCAAATGTGAATACCAAATGCCCAGGCCCCAGTTTGGTCATGCAATCACTAATGTTTATACTCTTGTGATTATTCTCACCACCACATGTTACGACTGTGTGGTCAAACCCTAAATAGAGACACATGAATTGGATGATTTAGTCTTCTTTGTATCTGATGATTAATATTGAAATCAGTAGCAAATTATACGATTTGTCAGAGTTACACTCACACCAGATATTTCCGGATAATCAACAACAGTGTAATATCAAATAAATCTTTGTTTACTGGGCTCAGTTTTGTTCTTAATGAAACCAATGCTTTGTTATGTTTCTACTTTTAGCCATTTCCTCTCTGTGTGATGTTTGTCATGCAAGTAGCATTTTTAGTCAAGAGGTCCTCTTTGCTCAGGCTCTGTTCTTCTTTGAAAAACACTTTTATTATGAGCTGTTACAGTGGTTAGTGACTTTGCGGAGGTACGTATGAGTTGAGTTCACCTTTTCTCCCCTACATCCTTTACCTTGGGCTCTAAGGCCTGTGATGTTTCATGTTTCGTGATGTGGCTTCCAGTATCCCAGTGCAGAGGTGGAAGTGTTTTTCACATTATATAAACCTTTTGTCATAAAGATCATCTGCTTTGTAATTTGGCCTCCTCGCAAATGCCGGATGTATATGATGGATTCTGCAGTGACCGGGAGGTATTATGTTAAACACATGTTAATAGCTTTGTCAGTGCAGAGACATTGAACAGGACCAACTTTTAATGTGTAGAGGATTTACCAAAAGACGCCCAAATTAGTGGTGGAACAAGATGGGAACAGATGAGAAACGACTGTTCTGCATTATACTGAAAATGAAAGTACATTACAAAGTATTTGTGAAAATATCAAATCTCAGCGTGTGGTACTTGTCTATGTTTGGCAACTGCAAAAATGAAATAATTGGGATTTGGTAGTACAAAGACTGTGGACAATTACACACTGCATCAAAAGACATAAGGAAGACAGCTCAATTCCACCGGTCAGAACACTTTGTAATGTACAGTCTTTATGTTTTCTTAGTCTGTCTGTGGTTAATAGCCACTTCAACTTGCTGTATGATTAGAAGGTCTTGCAGACTGATGAGGTTAGAACCACAAGCCTAACATGTGCGAAGCAGATTAATCTAATGGACCACAGTGCTTGTGATGGAGGAATCCTGCTCAATGTCAAAGTGAGATGAAACAACTCATTCCATGCAGCACGAACGTTATTGAAATTTTTTTTAACAAAAACGTCTTTACTTGATTAAACCAGTTCATCTTGGGTCAAAGATTAGTTTATACATTTCACCGTTTATGTCTAATCAATTTAAATCAGAGTATAAATCAATGTATTGTTCGATGTGTAGACTGACTTGACAGCACAGGTTTGCTAAATGTAACATTATGACAGAACCCCAATCTTATTAAATATATCCTGAGTGTAATTTAATAACGCAGCATGTTTCATTTACAGGCCTTCCTCTACCACAAACGTCAATGGTGAACAATGAGAGGCCTCTGTAAAATAAAGAGTATAGTATGTGTAACTGATACATTTGACTCAGTATAATCAGAGGTGACAGAGAATTTCTTATAAAAAAAGGAGTTAAATAAATTGTCATGCTGGGTGGAATTTCCCTTCTTTCAACAGCCTAAAATAATATTTTCCGTAAGATTCTTTTTCTCCAGGTGCCCGCAGGAGAATATTTCACGAACTGTACCTGCTGATTTTTAGAAATCACTGCACTATTGAAAGCTGCCATCTGCCAGGCCAGTAAGAATATAATGTTTCTTTTTTTTATAAGAACAATTTTCTAAGCAACCGACGGACTAAATTCTCACAATCACAAAATCACAATCTGTTGTTCTTAGAAATATTTACATTTTTGTCAGGGCCAAGAAGGTTTTAATGACATTATGGTCAAAATTATTTTACAAAACTTCAGCCATTTGATAATTAGAAGTTGGTACATATCAGATTTATCTGGCATAGAATGGCCAGAGGTTAGAGCTCACGGCAGTGTTAAAGCCTGTCTCTCCTTTCAGCTGTTCAAACAGATAGTAAAATTCAGCTTGAGAGCAGCTAGAAGATAAATCATTATTTGTACTGTTGGTCAGTGCATAGCAGAGAGTGCGCCACTGGGAACACTTTATGTCCTGTGGTTGATAAAAAGCTTCTTATTTTGTTGGCCGTCCATAGTCCCAGAGGTTTTTAGTGTGTTAGTATGGTAAGCACATTCTTTTTTTATACATTGAAATATAGGAAATTGATGCAGTAAGCTGAAGGGCAGGCAAATATCTTGCTGCCACATTCAACAATTTAGTTGCTAATTTCTTATTCTTGACTCGCATTGTTGTTGAGGAGTGGAACATGAGCTTTAAGCCATGTTTCTGTTTCATAGGAGAGGATTCGAAAGGGGGGAAATACTGTTTTTCTTCTTCTTCTTTCAATCATCTGTTTGAGGTAGAAACATTTATTAGAAACCTGGGCCCACTCATGCCAGTGGTCATCTGTCCAAAGCAAGCAGCTCCCTCTGAATATTGTTTACCTTGTGCTTTCATGCAAGAGCGAGAGTGAAATAGAGAAAGATATGACCAAAAATGAACTGCACATAACTGGCTTTATTTAAATAAATCGCTTCGTCACACAAAGTAAAATCTTTGTGACTTTTACTGTGCTTGCTGTTGTTATTTTTTTCAGTTGCTATGGCAAATTAAAAATACATAATATTTATTAAACTGAATATTTTTTTATAAATAAAACTTGAGGGGGAAAAACGTGATATAGTTTGATATATATATATAAAAAAAATATAAAAATATAAAAAATAAAATATATATATATATATATAAGTATTTGAACACCCTGCTATTTTGCAAGTTCTCCCACTTAGAAATCATGGAGGGGTCTGGAATTTGTTATCGTAGGTGCATGTCCACTGTGAGAGGCATAATCCAAAAAAAAAAATCCAGAAATCACAATGTATGATTTTTAACTATTTATTTGTATGATACAGCTGCAAATAAGTATTTGAACACCTGAGAAAATCAATATTAACATTTGGTACAGTAGCCTTTGTTTGCAATTACAGAGGTCAAACCAGGTAGTTTTTCACCAGGTTTGCACACACTGCAGGAGGGATTTTGGCCCACTCCTCCACACAGATCTTCTCCAGATGGACTCAAGATGGCGCCGAGGATGGCTGCTACGTTGCGAGCTCCGCTGAAACACTGTAGTTTTTTGTTTGTTCTGTTTATAGTTTTTGTGTTTTTTGTCTTGGATGTTGTCTGCCTTACTACGTACGACAGACAGACACTTTTGGACATTGGTTCGGCAATCGCACACCGAAAACCGGACTTTAAATTCTTCAACGACGACCCGCTGCTTACAAACACGGCAGCGTAGCCCTTTGTCTGCGCAGTCCGACCGCGGAAACGCCGCCGGAGAAGGGGAAGCAGAGCCGGCGTGCTCATCAGATTAAGACGCCGCGCAAACCGACCCCCGCTTCCCAGTATTTTACTGGCTAATGTTCAGTCTCTGGACAACAAGCTCTGCGAGCTGAGAGCACGGATCTCTTTCCAACGAATGCTGCATTATCTGCCTTACAGAAACTTGGATGTCTGCTGAGATTCCAGATTCGGCCATCGAAACCACGGGGTTCTCCGTGCACCGAATGGACAGAGAAAAAGATCTCTCAGGGAAAAGCAAAGGCGGGGGTGTATGTTTTATGATCAACAGATCCTGGTGTGATCAGAGGAACGTACATTCTATCAAGTCTTCCTGTTCTCCTGATCTGGAACTTCTCATGGTTCTGTGCCGACCATTCTGGCTACCGAGGGAATTCACAGCGGTCATCATCACAGCTGTGTATATTCCCCCACAAGCCGACACAGACCGGGCACTAAAGGAACTGTATAGGACAGTGAGTGAGCAGGAAACCGCGCATCCTGAGGCTGCGTTTATTGTGATTGGGGACTTTAACAAAGCCAACTTCAAGCGTATTGCACCTAAATACCACCAACATGTTAGCTTCAACACGAGAGCGAACCGTGTTTTGGATCACTGTTACTCTCCCTTCCGGGATGGTTACAAGTCCCTCCCGCGCCCACCATTTGGCAAATCGGATCACTCTTCCATTCTCCTTCTGCCCGCATACAGGCAGAGACTGAAACAGGAAGCACCTGCCCTCAGAACCATCCAGTGCTGGTCGGACCAATCGGACTCTATGCTACAGGACTGTTTTGATCACGTGGACTGCGAGATGTTCCGGTCGGCCTCTGATGACGACATCGAGGTCTACGCTGATAGCGTAACGTGTTTCATCAGGAAGTGCGTAGAAGACGTTGTTCCGACCAAAACAATTCGGCTGTACCCTAATCAGAAGCCGTGGCTAAATGGGGATGTTCGCACGGCACTCAATGCGCGGACCTCCACTTTTAACTCCGGTAATGCGGAGGAGCATAAACAAGCAAGTTATGCCCTCCGGAAAACCATCAGAGCAGCAAAACGCCAGTACAGGGACAAGATTGAAGGACAGTTCAACACCACCGACTCCAGAAGCATGTGGCGGGGAATTAACACCATCACGGACTATAAAGGGAACACAAACTCCACCGTGAATACCGCTGCCTCTCTCCCAGATGAGCTCAACACCTTCTATGCTCGCTTTGAGGGAACTAACACCGCCCTCGCGGAGAGAGAGCTCGTGGCTGAAGATGCAGAGGTTAGTTCACTCTCTGTATCTGTAGCGGATGTAACCCGATCCGTCCGGCGGGTGAACATCCGTAAAGCCGCGGGTCCAGACGGCATTCCGGGCCGCGTCATCAGAGCGTGCGAGCACCAACTGGCTGGAGTTTTTACGGACATCTTTAACCTGTCCCTCTCCCTGTCTGTGGTCCCCACATGCATCAAAACGTCCACCATTGTGCCTGTACCGAAGCAATCAAAAACCACCTGCTTAAACGACTGGCGTCCTGTTGCTCTGACCCTCATCATCAGTAAATGCTTTGAGAGAATAATCAGAAACCACATCTGCTCTGTTCTCCCCCCCTCACTGGACCCACTGCAGTTTGCATACCGCAAAAAACGCTCCACTGATGATGCCATTTCATCTACAATTCACACTGCTCTCTCCCACCTGGAAAAGAGGAACACATATGTGAGAATGCTGTTTGTGGACTACAGCTCTGCATTCAACACCATTGTGCCCTCCATACTTGACATGAAACTCCGGGCTCTAGGCTTAAACAGCTTGTTATGCAGCTGGATCCTGGACTTTCGGTCAAACAGACGCCAGGTGGTCAGAATGGGCAGTAACATCTCCTCATCACTGACTCTCAACACTGGAGCCCCTCAGGGCTGTGTTCTCAGCCCACTCCTGTACTCCTTGTACACACATGACTGTGTGGCAACCCACAGCTCCAATACCATCATCAAGTTTGCTGACGATACGACGGTGGTAGGTTTCATCACTGACAATGATGAAACGGCCTACAGAGAGGAGGTGCACACTCTGACATGATGGTGTCAGGAGCACAACCTCTCCCTCAACGTTAGCAAGACCAAGGAGCTGGTGGTCGACTTCAGGAGGAATGAGAGAGAACACCGCCCCATCACCATCGATGGAGTACCAGTGGAGAGAGTCAGCAGCTTCAAGTTCCTTGGTGTCCACATCACAGAGGAACTCTCATGGTCCGTCCACACCGAGGCCGTTGTGAAGAAGGCTCATCAGCGCCTTTTCTTCTTGCGACGGCTGAGGAGGTTTGGAATGAACCACCACATCCTCACACGCTTCTACACCAGCACCATAGAGAGCCTGCTGACTGGCTGCATCACCACCTGGTACGGCAACAGTACCGCCCGCAACCGCAAAGCCCTGCAAAGGGTAGTGCGCACGGCCAGCTGCATCATCGGAGGTGAGCTTCCCTCCCTCCAGGACATTTATGCCAGGCGGTGTGTGAAGAGAGCTCAGAGGATCATCAGAGACTCTAGCCACCAGAACCATGGGCTGCTCTCACTGCTGCCATCAGGCAGGCGGTACCGTAGCATCAGAACACGCACCAGCCGACTCCAGAACAGCTTCTTCCCACAAGCAATTAGACTACTTAACTCCTGATACATCAGGATCATAACACACACTGACAGAATATCACTCAGCACAACCCACTGTAGATACACACACATTATATACACATTTATTTATCATATAGCACCTATTGTACATTGGATCTCTACTGTGAATAATATTGTATACTGTACATTGTATATTATTATTATTATAGCTTAATGTATACTGTTTAATGTATGTTTAGTGTATATTGTTTAAAGTATATGTATATTGTAAGTATGTGTATATTGTTTAAGCTGTGAGAACTACACTCACATTGTGTAAATTATTTATTGTTTATTGTAGAGTTTACTGTGCTGTGAGTAATTGAGTAATTGTGTGAATGTGTAATCTGATGCTGCTTTAAATGTTGTACATGTCATGTCATGACTGCTATGTTGCTCGGAACTGCACCTAAGAATTTCACCAACTGTTGCACTTGTGTATATGGTTGTGTGACAATAAAGTGATTTGATTTGAGATCAGTCAGGTTTCTGGCCTGTCACTGAGAAACACAGAGTTTGAGCTCCCTCCAAAGATTCTCTATTGGGTTCAGGTCTGGAGACTGGCTAGGCCACACCTGAACCTTTATATGCTTCTTACAGAGCCACTCCTTGGTTATCCTGGCTGTGTGCTTCGGGTCATTGTCATGTTGGAAGACCCAGCCTCGACCCATCTTCAATGCTCTAACTGAGGGAAGGAGGTTGTTCCCCAAAATCTCACAATACATGGCCCTGGTCATCCTCAGCTTAATACAGTGATCCCCAAAGCATGATTCCACCCCCATGCTTCACAGTAGGGATGGTGTTCTTGGGATGGTACTCATCATTCTTCTTCCTCCAAACACATTTAGTGGAATTATGACCAAAAAGTTCTATTTTGGTCTCATCTGACCACATGACTTTCTCCCATGACTCCTCTGGATCATCCAAATGGTCATTGGCAAACTTAAGACGGGCCTTGACATGTGCTGGTTTAAGCAGGGGAACCTTCCGTGCCATGCATGATTTCAAACCATGACGTCTTAGTGTATTACCAACAGTAACCTTGGAAACGGTGGTCCCAGCTCTTTTCAGGTCATTGACCAGTTCCTCCCGTGTAGTTCTGGGCTGATTTCTCACCTTTCTTAGGATCATTGAGACCACACGAGGTGAGATCTTGCATGGAGCCCCAGTCCGAGGGAGATTGACAGACATGTTTAGCTTCTTCCATTTTCTAATGATTGCTCCAACAGTGGACCTTTTTTCACCAAGCTGCTTGGCAATTTCCCCGTAGCCCTTTCCAGCCTTGTGGAGGTGTACAATTTTGTCTCTAGTGTCTTTGGACAGCTCTTTGGTCTTGACCATGTTAGTAGTTGAATTCTTACTGATTGTATAGGGTGGACAGGTGTCTTTATGCAGCTAACGACCTCAAACAGGTACATCTAATTTAGGATAATAAATGAGGTGGAGGTGGACATTTTAAAGGCAGACTAACAGGTCTTTGAGGGTCAGAATTCTAGCTGATAGACAGGTGTTCAAATACTTATTTGCAGCTGTATCATACAAATAAATAGCTTAAAAATTCATATATTGTGATTTTTGGATTTTTTTTTTTTAGATTATGTCTCTCACAGTGGACATGCACCTACGATGACAAGTGGGAGAACTTGCAAAATAGCAGGGTGTTCAAATATTTATTTTCCTCACTGTATATATATATATATATATATATATATATATATATATATATATATATATATATATATATATATATATATATACTATTTATTATTTATTTGTGTTGCAGCCAGTGAAAAGTTTGGCTGG
This sequence comes from Romanogobio albipinnatus, assembly GCA_023566225.1. Classification (NCBI taxonomy): domain Eukaryota; kingdom Metazoa; phylum Chordata; class Actinopteri; order Cypriniformes; family Gobionidae; genus Romanogobio; species Romanogobio albipinnatus. The sequence goes on from CM042242.1 coordinate 36,908,402, forward strand.
GTGAGTATAGTATATTTTAAGCTGATATTTTAATATAAAATGAGTCACAATACAGGCATAACAATATGACCACTTACTGAGTGAATAACACTGATTATCTAACCGTATACCATCACGGCTCCTGTTAGTGGATAGGATATATTAGGCAGCAAGTGAACATGTTGTTCTCAAAGTTGATGTGTTAGAAGCAGGAAAAATGGGCAAGTGTAAGGATTTGAGCGAGTTTGACATGGGCCAAATTGTGATGGCTAGATGACAGTTTCAGAGCATCTCCAAAACTGCAGCTCTTGTGGGGTGTTCCCGTTCTGCAGTGGTTAGTATCTATCAAAAGTGGTCCAAGGAAGAAACAATGGTGACCCGGCGACAGGGTCATGGGCGGCCACGGCTCATTGATGTACATGGGGAGCGAAGGCTGGCCTGTGGGGTCCAATCAAACAGACAAGCTACTCTAGCTCAGATTGCTCAAGAAGTTAATGCAGGTACTGATAGAAAGGTGTGCATCAGAACTGGACCACGGAGCAATGGAAGATGGTGGCCTGGTCTGATGTTTTCTTTTACATCATGTGGATGGCCGGGTACATGTGCGTCGCTTACCTGGGGAACACATGGCACCAGGATGACCTATGGGAAAGAGGCAAGCCGACGGAGGCAGTGTAATGCTTTGGGCAATGTTCTGCTGGGAAACCTTGGGTCCTGCCAACCATGTGGATGTTACTTTGAAACGTACCACCTAGCTAAGCATTGTTGCAGACCATGTACACCCTTTCATGCAAACGGTATTCCCTGGTGGCTGTGGCCTCTTTCAGCAGGATAATGTGCCCTGCCACAAAGCAAAAATGATTCATGAATGGTTTGAGGTGCACAATGAGTTTGAGGTGTTGACTTGGCCTCCAAATTCCCCAGATCTCAATCCAATCGAGCATCTGTGGGATGTGCTGAACAAACAAGTCCAATCCATGGAGTCCCCACCTCGCAACTTACATCACTTAAAGGATCTGCTGCTAACATCTTGGTGCCAGATACCACAGCACACCTTCAGGGGTCTAGTGGAGTCCATGCCTCGACGGGTCAGGGCTGTTTTGGCAGCAAAAGGGGAAGCAACACAATATTAGGTCATAATGTTATGCCTGAATGGTGTAAATACACCAAGCTTACTTCCCTCTGGTTCCCCAAGGTACTGTATATATTCTAAATGCTGAAAAATATGAAGAACCAATTTCTCAGTTATAAATCTCATTAAAGCACATTAATTCAGTACTGAGACCAAGACAAACACTACAACGCATAAGAAGATGAATGATAAACACTATCCAAATGATTCAAAAACACTTGCTGCACCTGATCACTAGCTACAGCAATTGCTGTGTGAAAGCAGAGGCCACATTAATTTTCCCAAATGAGGCCTAATAAAGAGTCATGTCAGATTGATGGGGAATGTTCCATTTGGCATCGTTTTTAGGGGTAGTTCTCACTCACCAAGCGTGACTTTTGCTGGTTCCCTAGCTACTGGATTGGGGTAACCCCTTTTTCTTGCCTCCTTAACACCTGTGTTTACATTGGGGCCTCAGCCCCCATGACCTAGCAGCGGTCCCTCACTCACACCAAAGATGAGGTGCTCTCCCAGCTCTCAAATATATGCTTCTCCTGCACTTTCACCACTATGCAATTCCTCTAAGAGTTTCATTGTGGGCATCAGCAATGGAGAGGTATAGGTTACATTCCTCCTTCATATTGGAGTTTATTTGAACACTGAGGGGGTGAAAACAAAGACAAGCTGCACCATATTATTTTAATGTGAATGTGGGGAAAGGCTTCTTTATACTTCTTTTTGTCTTTATGTGTGACCAGCATATACACTCACCTAAATGATTATTTCTCATTAATGCAATTAACTTATCAACCAATCACATGGCAGTTGCTTCAATGCATTTAGGGGTGTGATCCTTGTCAAGACAATCTCCTGAACTCCAAACTGAATGTCAAAATGGGAAAGAAAGGTGATTTAAGCTATTTTAAGCGTGGCATGGTTGTTGGTGCCAGACGGGCCGGTCTGAGTATTTCACAATCTGCTCAGTTACTGGGATTTTCACGCACAACCATTTCTAGGGTTTACAAAGAATGGTGTGAAAAGGGAAAAAAACATCCAGTATGCGGCAGTCCTATGGGCGGAAATGCCTTTTTGATGCTAGAGGTCAGAGGAGAATGGGCCGACTGATTCAAGCTGATAGAAGAGCAACTTTGACTGAAATAACCACTCGTTACAACCGAGGTATGCAGTAAAGCGTTTGTGAAGCCACAACACGCACAACCTTGAGGCGGATGGGCTACAACAGCAGAAGACCCCACCGGGTACCACTCATCTCCACTACAAAAATGAAAAAGAGGCTACAATTTGCACAAGCTCACCAAAATTGGACAGTTGAAGACTGGAAAAATGTTGCCTGGTGTGATGAGTCTCGATTTCTGTTGAGACATTCAGATGGTAGAGTCAGAATTTGGCGCAAACAGAATGAGAACATGGATCCATCATGCTTTGTTACCACTGTACAGGCTGGTGGTGGTGGTGTAATGGTGTGGGGGATGTTTTCTTGGCACACTTTAGGCCCCTTAGTGCCAATTGGGCATCGTTTAAATGCCACAGCCTACCTGAGCATTGTTTCTGACCATGTCCATCGCTTTATGACCACCATGTACCCATCCTCTGATGGCTTCTTCCAGCAGGATAATGCACCATGCCACAAAGTTTGAATCATTTCAAATTTCTTGAACATGACAATGAGTTCACTGTACTAAAATGGCCCCCACAGTCACCAGATCTCAACCCAATAGAGCATCTTTGGGATGTGATGGAACGGGAGCTTCGTGCCCTGGATGTGCATCCCACAAATCTCCATCAACTGCAAGATGCTATCCTATCAATATGGGCCAACATTTCTAAAGAATGCTTTCAGCACCTTGTTGAATCAATGCCACGTAGAATTAAGGCAGTTCTGAAGGCGAAAGGGGGTCAAACACAGTATTAGTATGGTGTTCCTAATAATCCTTTAGGTGAGTGTATACAGGCTGCTAACACATACATCATCTTTTCAAATTGTGTATTGCTGGAGAAGGATATGTCTGCATGGTGAATTAAAACGGCAAGCATAAAATCAGCTTACTGAAAATTGTCTTACTGAATTTATGAGTGGCTTTAATTTCTGTTCAAGATACTTCAGCATATTTTATTTTTAGTTAAGTTACACAAGATTCACTAAAAATAAAATATGCTGAAGTGAAGTATCTTGAACAGAAATTAAAGCCACTCATACATTCAGTAAGACAACTTTACTGATGTTATGCTTCATTTCATTTCATTAATCAAATTGTAATTCGTGCTGGGCAATCGATTAATCACATCCAAAATAAAAGTTTGTGTTTACATAATATATGTGTGTGTACTGTGTATATAATTATGCATATATAATTTTACACACATGCTATGATATGAAAAATAGATAAATTATATAAATACATTTACATTTACATTTAGTCATTTAGCAGACGCTTTTATCCAAAGCGACTTACAAATGAGAGCAATAGAAGCAACTAGAACAGTCAAAGGCTACAGTATGCAAGTGCTGTAACAAGTCTCAGTTAATCTAGCACAGAACACACAGGACAATTTTTTTTTTTTTTTTTTTTTTAATAAATTAGACAGACAAAAAATGAATAGAATGTTAAGTGCTATTCTTGATTGGTCAGGTGCTGCTGGAAAAGACGTGTCTTTAGCTGTTTTTTGAAAATGGCTACAGACTCGGCTGCTCGAATTGAGATAGGTAGGTCATTCCACCAGGTGGGGGCAGTCCAGGAAAAGGTCCGTGAGAGTGATTTCATGCCTCTTTGGTATGGCACCACAAGGCGTCGTTCACTGGCAGAACGTAAGCTCCTGGAGGGTGTGTAAGTCTGAACAAGCGAGTTTAGGTATATTGGTGCAGAGCCAATGGTTGCTTTGTAGGCGAGCACCAGTGTCTTGAATTTGATGCGAGCGGCTATTGGCAGCCAGTGGAGTCTGATGAAGAGAGGCGTGACGTGTGCTCTCTTCGGCTCGTTAAAGACCACCCTCGCCGCTGCATTCTGGATCAGTTGCAAGGGTTTGATAGTGCCTGCCGGAAGGCCCGCTAGAAGAGCATTACAGTAGTCCAGTCTGGAGAGAACAAGAGCTTGGACCAAGAGTTGAGTGGCCTGCTCTGATAGGAAGGGTCTAATCTTCCTGATGTTATATAATGCAAATCTGCAGGACCGGGTTGTTGCAGTAATGTGGTCAGTGAATTTTAGCTGATCATCAATCACAACTCCAAGGTTCCTGGCTGTCCTGGACGGAGTTATGGTTGATGATCCTAGCTGAATGGAGAGATTATGATGAAGTGCTGGGTTGGCTGAGACCACAAGCAGTTCTGTCTTTGCAGGGTTGAGTTGCAGGTGATGCTCCTTCATCCAGGCAGAAATGTCTGTTAGGCAGGCAGCGGTACGAACACCAACCGTGGGATCATCTGGTTGAAATGAGAAGTAGAGTTGAGTGTCGTCAGCATAGCAGTGATAGGAAAAGCCATGTTTCTGAATGACAGATCGCAGTGATGACATGTACATGGAGAAGAGAAGTGGTCCAAGCACTGAGCCCTGTGGAACTCCAGTGGCTAGATGATGTGACTTAGACACTTCACCTCTCCATGACACCCTGAAGGACCTACCTGAGAGGTAGGACTTGAGCCACTGGAGAGCAGTACCCGAGATGCCCATCTTCATGAGAGTTGACAGGAGGATCTGGTGGTAAATATATATATTTCTTAAATATGTACATGAAGGAGTGTGTGTATATAATACTATTATACATAGTACACACACATATATTATGTAAAAACAAACTTTTATTTTGGATGTGATTTATCTTGATTAATCAATTGCCCAGCATTAATTGTAATATATAAATTATATCCACCACCCTGTTATCAAAAGTTAAATTAGATGACCGTCAGTGAGATGTTGAATTTTATTGGAGGAAGGTGCTAAGGATTTTATTTCAGACTTTTTACCTTATTCCCAGTCTCATAGGTGAGATGGTTATGCACCCAGTTCCTTAATAAAGGAAGAGTTAAAAATTATTCCATGGAGATTAAGCACGGTTGAGTTGGAAACTTTAACCATCCTATATGTGCTGTTTGTGTGTGTTTTTGTACCTCCTCAAACGTTGCTGATCACATAAGAACACATAAGAAGCCTTTAGAAACCTAAACCAAAAAGTTGCATTGTATGAAAAAAAGGGAAATTTATACATTTCTATTCTATGTGTGAAAACAACGTGTTTTTTTCTTTCTCGAAACTCAAAACATCTGGAATACCATACGTTTGAGCTAAGGACTTTTGACGGGCTAATAAATTTCATGACGGGGTTTGGATAACGGTATTAAACTGTAACGTACACTTTTGGAGTCAGCTTACACTAGGAACCTTTCAATTTACAGTTATGAACTACGTCTCTCTATTCAGCAAATTTGTGATTCAAAACTTATGAAGACTTACAGATTCTGTTGTCATTTCATTATTTTTGGACTATTTCACAGTGATGATAAAGTAGTTATGTGTGCTTTTCTTCTCCCTAACTTGCCTTGTTATTGACACAGTTACACTCGGGGGCTATATATCAAGAATAAAGACCATCTGTACTCCATTTTGGGAAAGAATCTCTTATTATCCTACACTGTGATTAATTTCTTATGTGGGCGCATGGCTAGTCCAAATGATCCCCCTCTTTTGTGGTTATGAATTCAAGTTGACCAACTCACATATATTCATTAACACACAACCTTATGAATGCTTTACTGTCAAAACGAACATCAAAAATACTCAATTAATTTAAGTGTAAAGCTGTAAACAGTTGATTATGATATACATCATTTGTTTTGATGAATTTTCAAAGCAAACACACCACAATAAATTTACCTTTCTCACTCCTTTGCGCAAACACACACACACACACACACACACACACACACACACACACACACACACACACACAGACAGTTGACACACATTGTGCCCTCTGTCTTTGACTTGATGTCAACCAACTGACTGTCATGCCTTATGTCCGAAACACCCTTAAATTGAATGTAAATAACCAAACCTTCTGTGTGCATCAACACCATATTTCAAGGGCACTTAGGCTTGTTCTCTGAGGGCCATTTATCATAGTCCAATAAAAAGGGGGGCTTGGTTCCTTTGCAACTGTGTGTCTAGGCTGCTGAAGCCAAAAGAAACCATTCTCCCCCAAAACCTAAATTCTGGCAGTCCGTCTATGCTCAATATAAAGACACATGCTATCTTGTATTTAGACTATGACATTATTCTTTTTTCTACTTTGCACATAAATCTGTCCTGACAACCTTGCACAGATTGAGTTGGCAACACAATTAGACGCAAAGACACAAGCTCCGTCCGCCTCTGTCCCCACCACACATGCCACAGGCAGAAATGTGTGAATATTAAAAGTATGCGGGATGTAAGGAACACAGTGTGGTAAATTTAGTTGGACATAAATTATGTTTTCTCAGAAACTTTTTTTATGTGTGGCATCTGGCAAATGAATAAATGTACTTTCCAATTAGCTATGTAGAAATGTTATTGAGACACATCTGTTTGACACTCACATTAAATCCAAATATTACACAGCTGTGAGTATCTTTTCATCATACTAAACCAACGGAAACCTCTGAATTCTAGAAAGTAGTTTGCTTGCATTTAGGAAATATAGAGTTTATATATATATATATATATATATATATATATATATATATATATATATATATATATATATATATATATATATATATATATATATACAGAAGTCGCCAACTTTCAATAGCTACAGACACCTCCAAACTTCGTGTGGCCTTCAGATTAGCTCAAGAACAGTGTGTAGAGAGCTTCATGAAATGGGTTTCCATGGCCGAGCAGCTGCATCCAAGCCTTATGTCACCAAGTGCAATGCAAAGCGTCGGATACGGTGGTAAAGCACGCCGTCACTGGACTCTAGAGCAGTGGAGACGTGTTCTCTCGACTGGCGAATCACACTTCTCTGTCTGGCAATCCGATGTATGAGTCTGGGTTTGGCGGTTGCCAGGAGAATGGTACTTGCCTGACTACATTGTTCCAAGTGTAAAGTTTAGTGGAGGGGGAATTATGGTGTTGGGTTGTTTTTCAGGGGTTGGGTTTTTTCACTTAGTTCAACATACCAAGACATGTTGGACAATTTCATGCTTTGTGGGAACAGTTTAAGGATGGCCCCTTCCTGTTCCAACATATATTTTATATTTACAATAAGTAAATAATTATATTTACAATAAGTTAGAATTTATTAACATTAGTTAATGTGCAATGATTTTTTTTAAAATATCAATTTATAAATATGAAACATGAATTCAAACAATAAATAATGTTGATTCACACAACTTTACATTAATTATTGTTAGTTCATGATAGCAAATGCATAAACTAATGTCAGCAAGTTGAACCTTATTGTAAAGTATACTGTATGGTCACACTTTAGATTAGGGTCTAATTTTCACTATTAACTAACTATTAACTATGATGACTTTTGTCTCCTAATTACGGCTTATTAATAGTTAGTAAGGTAGTTGTTAAATTTAGGTATTGGGTAGGATTAGGGGATGTAGAATATGGACATGCAGGATAAGGCATTAATATGCTCTTTATAAGTATATATTAATAAATAATATTTATAATAAACAGCCATCCTAGTAATATGCATGCTAATAAGCAACTAGTTAATAGTGAGAATTGGATCCTAAACTAAAGTGTCACCCATCGTATATTTATGTGTCTGAATATATTAAATAATAATAGAATAACATAGACTTTAGATGATGGACATGTCCTTTTATGCCTGTAAAATTGTACTATCCATTTTACAGTCGCCGGCTAAACGATGCAGGACTAATCTGAAATACTTGTGCTAGGACATTAGTCTACAGTGTACAATGAGATCAGTTTGGCTTGAGTTACACCCTGAAGTGTTCCAAATTTCTTCCCATTACTTCTTATATAATAAGAACACACACAGTTACTCTTATATCGTTGTCTATCACTGATGGAGCATTCTGTTTGCGTTATTATACTTGCTCATGGTACTGCTATTCCAACCATTGTCTTCCTAATTCAACACAGCCCTGATTGTTGATGCACAGTGACATGTTAGCATATACTTGGTAGGTAACGTCATCCATATGTGTTGAGGAATGGGTGCGTGAAAACTTGGAAGACCCTGTTGTTTGCATTCTTTAAATAGATAGCCAATAAAGTTATTCCTGAGATGTACTCGGACATATTTTTTAACACTTCTGCTTATTGATACCAGATATTATTTTGACAAGAATTCGCTTGGGTGGCCACATAGCTGATCAAGTAATGTGTCTTAAGCATGATGTATTCAGGCTACTTTTCATATTGCAAGCTAAATAAGAAGAATTTTGTGAAGTTGTGTCAAGAATGACCAGGTAAAACACACAAACATAATTTAGCTAAACCTTTTTATTGTTTGAACAAATGAAAGGAAAGCAGATTGGAGATGTTTCGCATGGTAGTTGACACGAGCCCCAGATCACTTTTGACAGCATTATGGCCCCTGTCCTGCATATACTGAGGAACTGTAACAAAGGCCTCTCATGCTAGTATTACAGTGCCTGGCATCCGGCTGCACGTTTATGAACTACAGGCAGCCGAATAGTTGACCAAAATAAATGTCATGTGTGTGTTCCATTTACTTAGAGCTTTTCCCCCCAGTTTCTTTTCATCATCCAGAATAAACAGAGCAGGGCCCCAAGTGCATCATGGTCTGTTAAATCCTTTCTAAGCAGCAAGCCTGTTTGTAAAAGCCCCCCCACCTGCCACTCTGTAACCTGAGTATGGCAACAGAGCGTGCCCGAAAGGATGAGGGGTGCGGGGTCTCATTAGGGATATTATGTCTTCAGGCCTATTACAGGTAATATAATAAATTTTTGATTTCATAGCCATTTGACAGATAACAAATAGACATAATTACAGGTCACCTATTCATTAGAGGTCAAGTGTACTTTCATAAATTAAAAAGTCAGCTAAAAGTATATAGTAAACTAACGGTATACCTAAAGTTCAATTGTATCAATATTAAAATAAAACTTAGATGTAAACTTTACTGTACTGTTAAACTTAAAGTACACTTAACAGTATACTTTAAAAACTAAATAGTGGGCCAATTTAGTTCCATGAAGCATTAAAATAGTACACATGCAGATGTGTACACTTGAAATAGTACACATCATGTACTACTAGTGCATTGGCATTTCCTTTTGGTTGCACTTTATTTTACAGTACGTGCCCTTACACGTACTTGCAGTGTACTTACCTAAGAAAGTACTGTGTAATGTAAGGTAACTACATGGTTTAAGGTTAAGTTTAGGTGTAGGTTCAGGATTAGTGCCTAGTTATTACCCAGTTAGTGTCATTACTACAATAATGTAAGGGTAAGCCATTAAGTCAATCATTCATCAGACTGAAATGTACATTGCTCATTACTTTCATTCACCCTCGTGATGACCAAAACATGTGTGAAAACTTTGTAAGGTTTTGCAAGCTAACCAATTATCATACTAGCTTAGCCTATACCTTGCACAAAGGCTCAACTATACTGTGTGTTATCAGGCATTGCAAATGGCTACCCCTTGGGTTATGGGTGGACTCAACGGGTGGAATGACATTGTTCATGGCAATCATACTGTAGGTAGAGATTTCAATGGCACAGGAATAGACACTGTTCACAAACTTAATTGAGATTTCAGAGGTATTTTGTAAAAGTTGTATGAACTCTTTTTAGATACTGTTTTGGCCTATTTGGCTGTTTTGACACTTTTATTGTATTTAAAATAATTGGATATTGCTTCTGAAGGATTTGGTAGCACTTGAGTCATTACTAGTGGGTTGCCATGATCTTCACTTTAGAATACTGATCCAAATAGCCAGTAAATACTTTAGAAGGATATAGTAACACTTGAGTCATTACTATCCAAAACATAACAAAGAAAACAAACACTTACAATGACTTCACTCATCACTAGTGACGTTACTCTCATTAATTATGAACCTTTATAGAGTAGTCCTCTGGGAGGAATGAAAAAATAGCAGTTACTGATTAGCTAATAGGGAACTACCTCATTCAACGTAGCGTTGCTACTCACTAATTAATTAATCAGATGTTCTTGTTGGTTAATAGTAGTTACTAGAATGTTAATATCGTGTTACTCATTTGTTCCTGTGTAGTTATTCATCAATGTACAGTATAGTCTAAAGTGTTACCTATAAAAATCATGAGGGGTTTGATCATGAATCATGAAGTTCTTGTAAACTATTTCTTTAACATTGGCTTTTGTAAGGAGCAGAATGTTTGGTTGGTTAAGTGAGGGGGTGTGTTATGTTTTTCTGTGTTATTAGGAGAGGGTAATCTCTTCTGCCCTTTTCACCTGCTGTTGCTCTGTGCAAACTTGAGCAAAAAAAGTTCTCAAATACTTGCTTACTGGCAGGCCAATGATTCTGCAGGTATACTGCAGACATTATGAAAGTTGAGCAAATTTGGGGTGAATGACAAGGCGCTATTGCTGGTACTGCACTGTGAAACGTCTGAGAGATGAATGCCAATGAGTGTTATGTCAGGTGTACAGGCTGGAGTTTGCCAAATCTTTGCTTTCATGGAAATGGGCCAAATAACGCAGAGAGAAAAACTCTTCCTGAAATGACTGAGATAATAATTCAAGATAGGATTTATTTTATAGCAATTCCCACTGTGATTAATTACCAGCAGGTTTAGGGTGGAGGCAGTATGATTTATTTTTATGAAGATATAATTTTGACGGAAATCACTCCTTGAGATTATTTACATTTTCCAGGCAACGTATATATCATATTTTAATGGAACCCGATATTCTGGATATTTTTATAATCTGTATAATTGTTACAATGACTATAGGTGGGTTTGGTGTATTTTACAGTTTAGTTGTAATTTTAGTCAGAGGATGATTTGTTTCTCTCAAATCTTTTTGTAAAGAAAAATACTGTTGTGATATATTATATCTCACTTTTAAAAGGTGACGACGCTGTGAGGTAAACATAAAAAGAAATGTATTCCAAATCCACAAGTACTGTCATATCATAGTACTTTAATACGTACAGCAGATTTATGAAATATTTTTTTTTTATAGCAAAGATTACTACTATGATGCATCAGTATCAAAAAGAGTAAGCATCAGTGTTTGAGAACAAATTAAACTGAGAACATTTAGGCTTGAAAGAGATTTTTAAGAGACATTTCAAACTGTTTAAATGTTGTCTTTTCTAGGAAGCTGGCAAGTACAGGAAAGGAACTCAAAGATAACTTCCTGAGAGCCCTGGCGGAGCGGGAGGAAGCTAACCGCAATGGGAAAACGAAAGTGAGTACATTATTACAGCACTCCATTTGCTACGTAATGGGATTCCCCCAGAATTTTTCTGCAATTCCATTAGGACAGGAACACAATCCACACTGTGTCAAATCCAGGAGGATAACCCCCCTTCTCTCTCACACCTTGCCATATTGCCACCTAAGCTTTCTCTGAGAGGACAGACCATGCACAGACCATCCACCCCCCACCGCACCAGTTTTCCTAGATTTCCAAGACTTTTCTTGGTCTGGGAATAGACAGAGGGAATGTTTTTATCTACTTATTGGGAAAAGATTTTGTGTAATCACAAAACATGCATTTATCTTGCGCTACTCTCATTACACTTTGTATAGTTTAGTGTTAAAATGTAGCAAGATAAACTTTTGGAAATGCTGGTGAAAGTTTCAGATTTAGTTCAGCATCTTTGGACTTGACAGCAGTTCCTGTGCATATAGGTTCTGATCAATAGATGTATATTCTGGTGTGGGCAAATGGATTAAGATGATCTTAAAGTGCTGGTTTGCAGATTTCCCTTAATATCTGGAAACCCTTTAAAATCAGAGAACTTTCCAGCATATATAAAATCTAGGGTTCTGCTTTACTACATATGGCATACTAAAGAACAACATAAAGGCCTGTACACACCGGGACGAATATCGCACGCGTTTATCGCCAGCGTTTTTCGTGACGTTTTTCGGCGCGTCTTGAGTGTTCACACCCAAGCGATTTTCACTCGCGATGCGCCGCGTGAACGTGCAATTTCACTCCCTGACATTAGATGGCGCTTATTGAAAAACAGAAATAGCCCGGTACACAAGGTGGCGCTGCGCTCGCTGCATCCCTTGTCACACAGAAGAAGAAGAAGAGGGAGAGTATTTACATGTTAGCCGAAACACACATAACTTTCTCACATACTAGAACATGGATTTCTCAAGCAGCAGCAGCAGCTCCAGCAGCTCCAGCGATGAGGACATTGTTGTTCTGTTGAACGAGGAAATACAACAGAAAAGACGCAGATTTTGGATACATCCCATAGTTAAAAAAAGAAGTAAATCTTCGAACTCGCTGACGGACATTCTAAAATACCCCCGAAAACGTTCATGATAAATTTTTAGCTCTTGTATCAGTCGATAGAACTCCCCATGTTCTTCTCTATTTTTAACTATGGGATGTATCCAAAATCTGCGTCTTTTCTGTTGTCTTTCCTCGTTCAACAGAACAACAATGTCCTCATCGCTGGAGCTGCTGGAGTCTTCTTCGCCAATGTGTGCTCGGCTAGACCGTTTTGTGCTTGAGCGCCACCAAGTCGTGTTTTACTGTAACTTCCGCAGCTCCAGGCACGTGAACAAAAGCGCCGATCTGATTGGTCGGCCAGTTTTTAACGCGCCGCGTCAAAAAAAAAATGACGTTTTTTTAAAAATGACACTTTTACGCCTGACGTTTTACGCGTCGGTGTGAACACTCACATTGGCGCCCATTGTTTAGTCACGAGGCGTTAAACGTCGGCGATAAACGCGCGCGAAAATCGTCCCGGTGTGAACAGGCCTTAAGAAGCTTGCGGTTTGTGACCACAGGCCAGATGCTTTGGTTGGATATATTGATTTAAATTAGATAAAAAATATGGACGACACAACTTCACTCTCTTCCGCTGAAGAAAAGTGAAGCCACCGGAGGTCCGAATATGGCGCTGAAATCTTGCACAGTAGTGACCTCGGGACCGGAGTCTGTGCAGTAGAGAACAGGAAGTAGAACCGCGATATCAAAAGTAGGCCCACACTCTCGCAAATGTCGGTGTGAAATAAACAGTTATGGAAATGTAGAAATTAAAGCTAAAGATCCAATCTCCTCCCGAAAATCCTGAAAAAAGTTTGTTGTTGCCTCAGTAACAACTTCACTAAGAGAAACTGTCAATCTCAGCTCAGTTATCAAATAACTAACTAAAACCAAACTTATTTAAGAAACGAAATTAAATTATATTAGCGTGATAAAAACTGCCTACAATGACAGAAACCAACTTTGGGAAACAATTATATGAAGTGTAATTTGACTGTTTAGTTTGTCGACACGGAGGGGTGGGGGTTAGGACCTATACTGGGACCAACCACCTGGGGGCGATCGAGGCGTTTTGGCTTCAGTTTTTTAACTGGAGTGCGGCAGGCTTGATTTAATGTGGGTCATGAGCTTTGATTTATGACTCGATTTCGACTTGATTGTTCAATCATTACATTTGTTTAATAGTTATAAATAGGACAAATACAATTACCCTCATAAAAGGGTAATTGTATTTACTGTGTTTACTATTGTGTTTACTGTGGTAGTTTTTATTGTTGCAGGTCGAAATTGACTGTTTTATTTTTCAAGAATTGTCTCTTTCATCCAAGCAACTTTGTTTTCAAATTGCTCAAATTGCTTACGTCCAATTAAACAATAACAAAGTCCAGTTGTTTTTGAATGACATCCATATTTTGTTCTTACTTAATGTGAAATGAAATCCTCCTGCTGTATTGATGAGACTTGTAAGACCTGTTACAGTCCATGTACTGCAAGTTTTCCCATAATTTAAGATTTTGATTTGGAGCCTTATCACAGTATCCCAGATGGACATCTGATCACCATGTGTCATGGCCCTATGTTCTGAAATATTTAATAGATGTGAGTACTGTCCAAAACATCCTTGTTTTATTTAATACATCTGTAATGAAAGAAAATCTCACCAAGTTTACACAAGTAGTGTATTATAAATGCTTCATGAGTCAAATAGTGGAAGTGTTACAGAATTCTAATAAATCATTGCCAGTGCAACTTAAGACCAGAGAAATAAATGAAAACAAAATGTAAACTCCAGTCTTATTTGTTCTGGCCAAAACTGAGACTAAATGTTTTTCCTTGTGACAACCAGATACAAAACAAGTGTTGTTCCTGACCCTATTGTACTAACCTCTCTGAGATATGTTACTTTACGTTCAAATGAGGAGCACACAGCAAGCTGAGCTAGTGTCTACTGACAGACTTTCCCACTAATTGTTGACTTTTAAAACAGTGCTACTTAAAAGTCCCAATTCAGTTATATCCCAGTATAATTGAGGTTCATTATAAAGAGTATCAAAACGTGTCCCTTTATTGGAGAAAATAAATCTTTATGCAAATTTCTTCTATTTATATATAAAATAAAAAGTATGATGTGGCGTATCACAAGCAATAATATGCTGACAGATCCAAACATTTACTCTAAAATGTTTCCTTTGCAAGTACATAAGAACAATGTGCACTATATTGCCAAAGGTTTTGGAATGCCTGCCTTTACATGCACATTAACTTTCTTAATCCGTAGGGTTTATTATGGAGTTGGCCCACCCTTTGCAGCTATAACAGTTTCAACTGTTTAGGGAAGGCTTTCCACCAGGTGTAGGAGTGTGTTTATTGGAATTTTTGACCATTCTTCTAGAAGCGCATTTGTGAGGTCAGGACTTTGTGCAGGGCAGTCAAGTTCCTCCACACCAAACTCTCTCATCCATGTCTTTATGGACCTTGCTTTGTGCATTGGTGCGCAGTCATGTTGAAACAGGAAGGGGCCATCCCCAAACTTTTCACACAAAGTTGGGAGCATAAATATGTTCAAAGTGTCTTGGTATGCTGAAGCATTAAGTTCCTTTCACTGGAACTAAGGGGCCAAGCCCAACCCCTGAAAAACAACCCCCACACCATAATCCCCCCTCCACCAAACTTTACACTTGGCACAGTGTAGTCAGGCAAGTACTGTTCTCCTGGCAACCGCCAAACCCAGACTCGTCCATCGGATTGCCTGACAGAGAAGTGTGATTCGTCACTCCAGAGAACACGTCTCCACTGCTCTAGAGTCCAGTGGCTGCGAGCTTTACACCACTGAATCCGACTCTTTGCATTGTACTTGGTGACGTAAGGCTTGGGTGCAGCTGCTCTGCCAAGGAAACCCATTCCATGAAGCTCTCTACACAGTGTTCTTGAGCTAATCTGAAGGACACACAAAGTTTGGAGGTCTATAGCTATTGACTTCTACTGTGTACCTCAGCATGTGCTGACCCCGCTCTGTGATTTTACGTGGCCTACCACTTTGTGGCTGAGTTGCTGTTGTTCCCAATTGCTTCCACTTTGTTATAATACCACTTAACAGTTGAATGTGGAATATTTAGAAGTGAGGAAATTTCACGAATGGACGTATTGCACAGGTGGCAACCTATCATGGTACCACGCTTGAATTCACTGAGCTCCTGAGACCCATTCTTTCACAGATGTTTGTAGAAGCAGTCTGCATGCCTAATGTGCTTGATTTTATACACATGTGGCCATGGAAGTGATTGGAACACCTGAATTCAATGATTTGGAGGGGTTTCCCAATACTTTTGGCAATATAGTGTTTATTTATTTCCGCCAATTTATGCTTGAGAGAAATGTATTAATTAAACTATATTCATAGATTTTGTATTAATGCTATAATGTTTTCTTTTATTTTCATACATGAAAAATACGCATCTGTCTTTTCACATTTATTGCAATACAGTACAAAACACAAATGCAATAGCATGTCATAGAAGCAAGATGACAACATAAGTTATAACCATAATTAAAACTATACCTGTTCTATCTTCATGCAGCATATATTCTCTGGCTCTGTAGGCATCTTACAACAGTTCCCACACAAGCGATTTATAGACTATCATGACAGAATATGCTAATCGATGACTTGAAGATAGTTAACTCAGTCTGCTTCTGGACTACTAAGCTGCTGGGTGAAATCCTTGACAGTGTCACCAAAGAGACCACCTTGCAAAACTTTGAGAAAAGCGCATTTTGTCTGCATCCCACATTTCAGCAAGGTTCAGCAAGAGATGACATTCCTGGACCACCAGAGTGGACATTGTCTGACGGAGATCCCCCCCCCCCCCCCACCCCACCCCCCCCCCCCCCCCCCCACACTGTGATTTTGCACCATAATTGCACACTCTATGTAGGGAATATCCACGTAACCCATGGCGGCCTCACCATCAAGGGTAGTGAGAATGGAGGAGGCTGCAAAGTGGCTTTGAGCAGTGAAAGGTGCCACGACTTCTGAACCTCTTCATGCACTTCTGGGAAGAAAGGCAGTGGAGCACTGCCACACCCAGGAACCAATCATCCAACTGCGAACACTCCGGAGAAGGTGGAGGTGGAGGGTTCAGCAAATTTCTCTGCACTTAACTGTGCACTGTTCTTTTAGAATGGCGAAACCCGTTGAATCCGCGATTTCCGCCAGCGTAGAACAATCTCCATAGAATACTGTGGTTATTGGATGAATGATCACTGTACAACCACTCAGCTCCAAAGCAGAAATCTGAATGAGTGGATGCGTGCCGCCATCTTATATACCCGTATGTATGGAGGAGTAGCGCACAAATGCAAATTGCACTCGCCAATTCCGTTGGTCTGTTTTCTAAAACTTGGTCTCCCAAGTGAGACCCCATTTGTCAGTCTTTGACATAACATCGAAGTGACTGACAGATAGGGAACTTCATTGCACTAAGCATAAGTGGCAAACCTGATAAAAACAAACTGAAATTCACATTTTGCACATGAGGAAAACTGAGAACAGCGTATCCCTAGATTATGTCAGCCTAATACATGCATACATACAGGCTTAGCAAATTCATGTTCAATGGGTAGAAATATTTTAAGGTCTTAAATTGAGGAGGAAAATGTGTATTCTCACTCATTTTTTATTCCACAAATGAGTCCACTGCAATAGAAAAGATCATCTTATAATTTAAAATGAATTTCCTCTGCACATTTGTGAGGTTTACACAATGTTAAAGGGATAGTTCACCCAAAAATGAAAATTTTGTCATGATTTACTCACCCTCAAGTTGTTCCAAACCTGTATGAGTTTCTTTGTTCTGCTGAACACAAAAGAAGATATTTTGAAGAATGTTTGTAACCAAGCAGATAGAGCAACCATTGACTACCATAATAGGGGAAAAATACTCTTGATTGTTGTAGTTTTAGTTGATATGCTACACTACACAAAAAACAACAACAAAAGAAAACATTCTTCTGAGCACTGACATACTGAGAACATTCTTATCTCCCAAAACTGACTATATGTATCCAGTGTGTTTTTCCTTTTTCAATGCAGTTCTTATGTTGGAAACGGACTGCAAGTTGCGTAAGGTTAAGCTTGCTTATGCAGTTGTGCGGACAGTATTAAATGTTCCAACTTGTTTTAAATCTGCTGATGTGGCATTTCACTGAAGAAAAGGTGCAATTGGGTTTTAACTTCAACATTTAACTTTGTCAAAAACAGTGGCAAAGCAAATGCTACTGTCATTTAAGGTCTTATCAGCACCATCCAGGCAGGGCTTTCTTGAGTTTTGTGATTTGTGTTATCTCTTCCATCAGCTGAGCTCATAAACACTCAGCTCAGCATACATTGTACTTTTCCTCCTCGTTAGTGTTGCGAAAGTTGCCCTGCTGCCAAAAGTCACACACAAACAAAAGGTGCACCTGGACAGCTTTGGCATTATTTACTCTGGGTAAGAAGTTAATTTTTTTTTTTTTTTTTTTATCAAATCCAGGTCACACCTGTGCTGAATGCCCGAGGGGCTCCATTGTTGGGTGGTACACATTTGAAACTGGAGGTGCTCTAACCCCTAACCCCACCCCACCCTTGTGATATTTGTTTTTGCTCTTACGCCAGTGATACAATGATGTCAGCATTCGTGCCCTCTTCAATTTCACAGCCAGTGGAGTTGATTTTTGTACTATTCTTTCTCTATAGTTTGAATTTCATGATGGAATTAAGTCATGCAAGTGCATCGTGGGTGGTTCTGAGAACAGTATCTGCAACCTCAGTCATATTGTTGCCATTGTGTGAGCATGTTTTAGAGGTGATATGTGAATAAACAGTCACATAATAAATGAGTGGTTGGATTATTGATATTCTCTTGATATGCAGTTAGTTAAATGTTGCACTAGCTAGTCAAACTAGAGCTGAAATTCTTGATTTATTGAGGTTTGCGGTCAATCAAAATTACATTTAGGTTTCTCAATCGTTTTCGAAAATATTAATTATTTTGCTATTTATTTTTTAAATTAAAGGCTACATGAACCTTTATGACCTCATTTGAGAATGTATTACATATACATTATTTGTACTTCTATCAATTTTTTTCTCACCACAGGACCATTTAAAATGAGAATAATTCATAATTGAAAAACTAATTGAATCTTTAACTTTGCAAACTTAAAAAGCTTTTGTGATTATATATTAAATGTCCTTTATCTGAGTAAATTTTAACCTCCTAATGAACAGACTTTCTTGTCTCAAGCAAACATTGCTTGCATTACTGAGGCGAGATAGGAGTATAATTACTCTTTTTGAAGTCTGCGATTTCTTAAGATGGAAATTCTACTGATTATTGTAAAAAAAAATTAAGAAAAAAATGTCTAAGCGTTGTGTTTTTTCTTAAACAAAGCAGGTGCTTGTCCTTTGTCTACAGACCCAGTAAGTTTTGTATTGATAAGTTCATGTGTTCATGTATAGAAGATACTGTGGTCAGTCATGCAGTTCAAAGATCACATTAAGAAGCATAGAATTGAGTGAATTTCCCAGCCATATACCATTACAGTGAGTGTGTGTGTCCCGGTCAGTCGGCCCTTTGTCCTTGTCATGGCCACTAAAATAACAATAGCATGTTGGTTTCAAAGCACTTGACCAAAGGTGGAGGTCCCTTAGAAAACAGTCATGCAGAGCTATCATGTGACCTCCCCTTTAAAGTCCCACAAAGACTTTCAAAGGGTTGAGGGTTGGGGTATCTGACCCCCCTAAGTTTGGACTCATTCATAGAATAGACAAAGACTTCCCTTTGTAAAATGAATTTAGATATGCTCGGTATTCTGTTAAGGGTCCTTCATTTCGTGTGTTGACACACAATATTTTTACACACCATTATACACTAATAATGCATAAAATGGGTGGTCGAATCGGGAGTAAACTATAGTTAATGTAATTAATATTTGTATATGTGTTTAATATATATAGAAGCAATCAGAAGGATAAGGATACAAGTTTGAGTATATTTGCCAAATTACAAATGGTATGGTGTTTTTCCTGCTAACAAGGCTGAAAGAACCCATCCTTAATGGTTTCCTGTAGCCTGCCTCTCTAATGAACAGCTGCAAGGGCTCCTGACCATCCTCTCAAATATGTGCTGGAAGATTTTTAGACGAGATGAAACAGGATACACTTAATCTAATTTCTCAAGTCTCTGGGTTTTGTTCATCTGCTTGATGCATTCTCCCAAAAACTTGTTGTAGACTGACACTGTTGTAATAACTGTCATCTGGATTCACTCTCTTGAAGATGTACATCACTGATAAGTGCTTTGTATTGTAACATCTGACGATGTAAAAGAGTTTTTGGAAAACACGTTTAGGGTCTTGGCTTTGTTAACAATGCATGTTTCTATACAGAATCGATTTTGTTTTGTTTTCTGCATACATCAGGTGTTAAAGGTAATCTAATTCAACCTCATGCCATTCCAAACCAGTATGACTTTATTTTGAAAATATTTTGAATATTTTTTCCAAAATCACATTGGACTCAATTGAGTTTCATTGTATTGAGACATTTTTTTCAGAAGATATTCTACAGAAGAAAGAAAGTTGTACAGGTTGACATGACATGAGGATGAATACCCTCATTTTTGGGTGAACTATCATTTAAACCAGTGAAGCAGAACCAGAGAATTTATGTAAAGTTCTCTGGTTCTGCTTCACTGGTTTAAATGAATTGCAGCATCCTGCAGTTTTACTGTGAAACATATAACATAACAGCTTGATCTGATCCTTACACCATAAATCAGAGGACTCCTTAAGTGTTTAGAAGCATTATGGGAGACTCGTACCATAATCAAAAGTTATTTCCATCATTTCCAATGCATTCCTTTTCACGTTCTCTCCTTGCACCTGTTTTATCAGCCGCGGCGATGGAATTCTGTCCACCTACCAACATTGTGATGTTGTTATTCCTGATACTCCTATCCACAGACATAATTTTTCAGCATGACACATGACATGTGCTCTCTTACTTGTAAGGAACCATTTAACCTCTTTGCGCTGAAGGGTTCTTGGCTCTTCTTTCTGAGGAATGTACACCTGCTCCATCAAGGCCTTCTTTTTCCTTTCCGGAGCTTTATAACCTATGCTGTAGAGTGCTCACGTCAAGAATGAGCTCAACATAAGCTGGACATTGTTTCAACAGCTGAAGACGTCTAAGCAATAAACACATAAAATAGATGATGTGTGGAATTACTTGGGTGAGAATACTTGGCCTGTAGCAATCAATTATTTAATCTTGAGTACTTTAAGTGTTTGAGCACATCCCAGTGACTGCGGACGTGTGGCTGGGGTTTTGCATGGACCTCTGTTATTGGTAATGGCTGTCCATCCAACTGGGAAATGCAATTATACTCGAGGAGGCTCAGGAGCTCACAAAGCACATTCTTTGGAATCCTCTTTGTTTTATCAATACATAGTTGCCTGCTTGGATGTGTATTATTCCACCTGAGCAAATATTGCACACCATTTCACCCACAAAGCCCTCTCTCTCTCTCCCTCTCTCTCTCTCTCCCTCTCCTTCTCTAACCATATGCTAATGTGATTACATTTTTGCCGTTTTTGACAAGCTCAAGGAATGCCATCTTTGCAGAGCTTTTACCTTAAGAGTTATTAGGAACAGTGAGTGATGACCTCCCAATGAATTATTGGCATAGTACATGTGCGCACAGATGAATTTAGTTTATTGACTTGGTATTTCAAAACACTTGACATTCTTCCCATATTTTCCCTATATTTTGTTGTACTCTATAATAGCAGGATTGTCATCTTGGCTTGAAAAAGAATCGTTTCACCTGCCAGAAAACTGAAGAGTATTAAACTCTTGCATTTAACCTAATATTTGTTGTGGAACATGGAATTTGGATACATCAAATGCATCAGGCAAAGCTTTAATGTAATCATTTAATCTATATTAAGTACATCACATTAAGTACATATTGTATTTAATAGCAATTTATTATTATTGCCTTCTGATTGATTTTGTAACTATAGTTGGCTATTTAAATTTGTACTCATCTAAAATACCTGCATTAAAATTTTTTTTAATGCAACCAAGAGACCATGAGTAATGTTTTACTACACTGAAAAAAATTATTATGGCCCGATTAAATTAAGCATAATTAATTTGTGCTCGTATAAAAAATTTAAATTTAGTTTTTTTTATTTTAATTTTAAAAAATGAATTGGTTTTATGGGAATTGCATGTGTTTTTGTTTAAATTGAGATAAAATAAATTGATTGCGACCACTTACGATAAAAACATTTAGTAAATTCAACAAATAATTTTTTTCAGTGTATGTACATAGATCATGTTGAGAGAAATTAATGTTTTGTCTGAGCCACAATGATGATTGGATTTGATATAGCCGGCTGCCTTGTTAGAAAAATCAATTACATAGCAATTTTTCTTTATTTGCAATAGTATTTTCGAGGATCATCAGCGATCCACAAAAACAATGATGTTATATAAGTCTCTCTTCGCTCCTATATCCCCCAGAGTGAAAATGTCATCATTGCCCTCTTGAATTTCACCTATCAACTTCCTACTTCCAGCCGCCATCTGGTGATGTTGATATCACCATGCATTCCATGTCTTTGCTCCCCGACAAACCCGAATCTGTTCATCTTCTTCAGACAGCGGAAGACCTGTAATCTTTTGCAGGAGACTGACAGGCGTGCTAAAATAAACACTCTGTGGTGCTCATTCAACAGGGATGGCACTGCTGTGAGCATAAGGTACTAGATTCCCATTTCTTATGCACCATGCACACAGAAAGTACTTTTTTGTTTTTTGCAGCAATTAAGACTTTATTTAGCATTGAGAACAATGAGAACAAGACTAGGATTAAAAGTGATATTAGACCGCTCTAATTAAATGCAGATTTATAGCTAATGTGGGAACATGTCTAACTTACAGTATATGTTTCTGCTCAGTGTTGAAGATTTTGTTTTGCCACTGAAGTATTTGACATTAGAAAGTGCAGAGAAAACACTGAACCCTCTTTCCCATAATGCATCAGAAAAACTGCTTTTGGGTCTCATGGACAATCTGGAGGGAACTTCATAGTAAATTCTCAGGCCAATGCAAACAGTGTAATGTTTGTACACCTATTTCCCTTGGGAGTATGAAAAAAGGGCTGCA
Source organism: Romanogobio albipinnatus (assembly GCA_023566225.1). NCBI lineage: Eukaryota > Metazoa > Chordata > Actinopteri > Cypriniformes > Gobionidae > Romanogobio > Romanogobio albipinnatus. Next base: position 36,931,169 of record CM042242.1, read on the forward strand.
AGACTTTAATCAGAATCTTAAAACAGCCGGTCCTTTGATAAGAACCCTTGCTGAACATTTATCTTCCTTCTCTAACGGGTGTAATGGCTTATGTCATCCACTTTGATCTTGCCTTGGAAACATGATTTTGGAGTTGCTGCAGATAACAGTCGTCAGATTGTGTTGTGTGGTACAGTTGGTGTCAGTTAAAATGGGTCTTTTCATTTTAAATAATTTTCCAGCATGAATGCAGCGTGCCATTCATTTTCCAACTTCTTGTCATAATCTTCTTGACCCCCCTGGCTAAAGAGGTGCAGGGATACGGTATAGAGTCCTGCAAAGTGGTGGGGCAATAATATTTGTCTTGGAGAAGCTTCTAGCGATGAGGCCAACAACAGCAAAAGGTCTCTTGACAGGTGTCATGGATGAGAGTTCTTAGAATAACACAGTTGCAAAGTTTTGCACCAGCGTAGGAAGAGGGAAACTTGAGAGTTTACCATGCAAAGCAGCTCAAATCCTGCTTACTTGGACATAAATTACAATTCAAGTGTAATGTAAGGATAATTTAACATGAGTGAAATGTCTCTCAAGTATTTAAAGCTGCAAAAGCTTTTAACTTACTATTAGCTAAATTAAACATCAGAGGCACACGATTTTGTTTCCGTAATTTGTACAGCCAATTATTAAAACATATTCTATACTCTGAATATGCATTATTATATATTATATTAGATCATATTAAAAATTAAAAGTGTTTATAAAGACAGTGAAAGTCCATTTGTATTTTGTTAGCTGCGACTTGACTAATTTGATAGGAGTTAGCTGTGATTTTCCATTTAGCACATGATCAGCTCAAGTAAGATTATAATATTTTCATTGGAGTAGTCCATGATCCTTCGGAAGGAAACTCACACATGCAGCCTTAGGAGCATGTTTTCTTTGCCTTGTCATATACAGCTGCTACTTATTCAGACTGACTCCAATGCAGCATCAGGACAGACTTAACCAGAAAAAAACGGATAGTGAAAAAGAGATCGCAAAGGGCAATTCATGTTAATGGGTTGTAAAATAGCTTTCGTCGTTCCAGCTTTTCAGTCCTCAGAGGATGATTTGTTTAGCACTTTTTTAGTTCTTTTTTTTTGTGATGCATCACATTTTAGGAATCTTGCAAACTGTTTTGTTCTTCTCAAACAGTGTGTTGTAGTAAAGGGACAAAATGGTTTATGTGTCTTTTTCAGTTATATATCATATATGTGACCCTGGAACACAAAACCAGTCAATGTTTATACATCACCCGAATGCTCAATAACGTCTCGGTTACGTGTGTAACCCTCGTTCCCTGAGGAGGGAACGGAGACGTAATGTTAGTGACTAACGAATGGAGGTTTCACTTAGAAGCCAATCATCTTTGAGAATTCAAAAACGCCCAATGGCAATGCCAATGCCATGGGCATGCGGAATTTGCATACGTAACTCCGCCCCACCGCGTGGGTATATAAGGAAGTACGTGGGCAATATAGCATTATGTTTACCTGCTGAGGAGCCAAGACTGAACTCTCGGCCGTTCCAGCGGTACAGCGGATGTGGCAGAGGGACGTTACGTCTCCGTTCCCTCTTCAAGGAACGAGGGTTACATACGTAACCGAGACGTTCCCTTTCGTGGAGGTTCCAAAGATCGGGACGTGGGTGCCATAGGGTGCCCCGTCTCTGAGGAGATACTCAGAGGAAAGGCCAGGGAGGGGCTGTCTCAAGAAGTAAGAGTTCAGGGAACCAGGTCCGGCCGTGCCAATACGGGGCGACCAGAAGGACCTGCTCCTTGTCCTCCCTGACTTTGCACAATAGCTGAGCGAGAAGGCTCACTGGGGGGGGGCGCATATGCGCGTAGGCCCCGCAGTCAGCTGTGCGCCAGTGCATCCGTGCCGAGCGTGCCCTCGGTCAGGGAATAAAACAGGCAGCAGAGGGAAGAGTCATGGGAGGCAACAGATCTACCTGTGCGTCGCCGAACTGTTCCCAAATCAGCTGGACCGACTGGGGATGGAGTCTCCAATCTCCAGGAAGTGGCTGAGACCGTGAGCTCGTGGGCTGCACGGTTCAGTTCTCCCGGGACATGGACAACACAAAGGGACAGATGCTTCTGACTCCATAGGACGAGATGTCGGGCGAGTTGAGACTTATGGCGGAGCATAGATCAGCCTTTTGGTTGATGTACGCTACTGACCATGTAGTCTGACCAGACTAGTAAATGTTGACCCTTCAGCAACGCTAGGAAGCGGTGCAGGGCGAACCGTACTGCCAGCAACTCGAGGCAATTGACATGCAGGAGGCACAGGGGTCCTGTCCAGGAGGCCGCAGCAGCACGTCCATTGCACATGGCACCCCAGCCCGTGGAGGAGGCATCTGTTGACACAACAATATGCCTGGAAACTCGTCCTAAGGGCCACTGGCCCGTAGAAATGAGGTTCGGCCACGGGGTGAGGGTCTGCAGGCAGGCCCGAGTCACTGGGACCCGGAGCGTGCCCGAATGCCATGCCCACCTCGGGACTCGATTGCGAAGCCAAAGCTGAAGCGGTCTCATATGAAGCAATCCGAGCTGCGTTACCGTGGCTGCAGATGCCATATGCCCCAGGAGCCTCTGAAATAACTTCAGTGGGACCGCACTCTTGCTCTCGAATTAACGAAGGCAAGTCAGCAGTGACTGCGCGCGCTCGCTGGAAAGCAGCACGCACATGGCAACCGAGTCGGAAACCATACTGAGAAAAGAGATCCTCTGCACGGGGCAGAGTCGCTCTTCTTCCAGTTGACTGAAGGCCCAGACGGGCTAAGTGCCGGAGCACTTGGACTCTGTGTTCGCACACCTGCTCTCGAGAGTGACCCAGTATGAGCCAGTCGTCGAGGTACTTCAGGATGCGAACCCCGTGCTGCCTGAGTGGCGCAAGGGCTGCCTCGACAGACTACGTGGAGTCACGAGGGGACAGAGCTGACCCAAATGGGAGGACCGCATACTGAATGCCTGCCCCTCGAAGCAAATCGTAGGAACGGTCCACGTCGAGGAAGGAGACATGGAAGTAAGCGTCCTTCAGGTCAATTGCTGCAACCAATCTACTGGATGAACACGTCCGAGGAGGCGTTCGCTACCAACATCCTGAACGGAAGCCTATGAAGGGATCGGTTCAGGACGGGCAGGTCCAGGATTGGCCGTAACCCACTGGTGTCCTAGGGTACAATGAAGTAAGGGCTGAGGAAGCCGGACTTCATTTTGGCTGGAGGGACAGGCTCGATCGCACCATTCGCCAGTAGGGTGGCAACCTCCGCACGCATGACTGGGGCCATTTATTGGGAAGCGGAAGCGGAGAAGAGCCTGCGTGAACCGAATCATGTAGCCGAGCCTGATGGCCTTCGCAACCCAGCAGACAGTCCCTGAAGCTGTAGCCAGGCTCCCAGGAACTGACCAGCAGGGTCACTCGAACCACATACGTACCCGGGGTGGGGCAGCGAGGCAGCGGGACTGGCCTGGACGTGGGAGGCGTAGCATCCTGGTGTGGGGGCACAGTCAGCAGCTGTGTCCTGACAGAGGAGACCAGGGAAGGATGCACGTTCCACTGGGGTCTGCTCTGAGAGGAGGCTGGCAACAGAGAGGGACGAGAGCGGCGCGACCCGGGGGGCCAGCAGCAGAAGGATTTTCCCCCGGCCCTCCACCGGGGGACGGAGAGGCCCTGCTACAATCCCCTGGAAAGAACTGGGACCCATCCCTAAGTTGTCCACCTCCAGCCTGGCGTTTAACCAGGCTGAGGAGCGGACTGGGCGTCATCCTGTAACCACCTCCACGGTGCGGCCCAGATGAAGGCTGCTGCTGGGGCTGGGCGGGAGGAGGGAGGGTGCCCTCGGTGGCGAGCAGACTGAGGCGACTGAGCCGGCGGCTGGGTGCAGCAGCTAGCTGCCGGGGCAGTACGTGTTACAGCCTCCGTCTGCTCTTTGGTGGCGCGGCTGAGAACCGTTGGGCACAGTTCTCAGCTGCGCTGCCGAAGAGGCCAGCCTGGGATATGGGTAAGTTGAGGAGGCAGACTCGCTCAGCCTCCCCCACACCACCAGGTAAGGCCAGGTGTTTCTCCCGGACCGTCGCCCGACCGAGGGAGCGTGTGGCCACCTTCACTGCCCCGAGGGCGGGATCAGTGGTGGCACGCAGCTCATTGAAGAGCCCTGGGTCGGCTCCACCCTCGTGCATGTCCAAAGGGGCAACAGCCTGCCCCGTAGCTCTGCAGGACCACGCCACCGAAGTAGACGAGCCCACAGGCTTTGGGAGGGAGGATGGGGAGGGTGCTTAGGATAGCCACGCCACGCCGAAGCCCTCCGTGGACACCGTAGTGCACAACAGAGGTCAACAGTGGGGGGGGGGCACAGTGTACCCTAGGCCGCGGCCCCATCAAGGGCAGAGAAGGTGGAGGAGGCCACCGAACGGTCACGGGAAGCACGGGGACCGCGTGATCTCCTCATGCACCTCGGGAGCGAGAGGCATTGGGGGCGGGGCCTAGCACTCGCGACAGGGCGGAGTTCCACACCAGCGCGAGGCTCGCGGCTGCCCGAGATAACATGGCTGTCAACTCTAGGTCGGATCAGGCAGCGCTGGCACACCCGAAGGCGGAGCACATCCTAATTGTCATCCCCAAAGGACTCTAGCCCACCTTGGGATGCGGCGATCGACATCGACATCGATCGAAGCACCCAGGGAAAACACACACAGCTGTTGCAGATCACTGCACAGATCAGCAGGCAGGCAATGTGAGATCACTGGAACGCGCCGTAACACCAACACCCTGGAGAACCGCTCGTCTCGAAGACTGAAGAGAGGACTTCAGAATTCAGGCTTGCAGGAGTGAAGAGATGCTCTTGGCTCCGAAGCAGAAACATAATGCGATATTGCGAATGCAAATTCCGCATGCCCATGGCATTGGCACTGCCATTGGGCGTTTTTGAATTCTCGAAGTTGATTGACTTCTAAGCGAAACCCCCATTCGTTAATCACAAACGTTACGTCGTAGTGACTGAACGAAAGGGAACTAAGCTTTCCATTGATGCATGGTTTGTTAGGAAAGGACAATATTTGGCCGAGATACACTATTTGAAAATTTGGAATCTGAGGGTGCAAAAAATCAAAAAGTCCTTAGCAATGCATATTACTACTAATAATATTTTTTTGATATATTTACGGTAGGACATTTACAAAATATCTTTATGGAACATAATCTTTACTTAAAATCCTAATGAATTTAGCCATAAATGACAAATCAATCATTTTGACCCATACAATGTATTGTTGGCTATTGCCACAAATACCCGTGCGACTTATGACTGGTTTTGTGGTCCAGGGTCACATATGCACTTTGCTATGGGCTCATTTGTGTTCCAGGATTGTGTTCTGGCAGCTACTTCATGTTGTATTTAAATTTCAGTGTCTGAATAATTGGGAAGCCAGCAACTAAACAAGTGAAGCTAGAAAGCCCATCACTTTATTTTGAGTACAGTCAGCTGCAACCATCAGCCCAGTGTGCTTTGATGATTTTAGCAGCCATTATGAATAGGATGAGTATGAGCAATGGAACCATCAGCACAATCTTATAGATAAAATACAAAAGAAAATGAACTAATATTAATCAATTTTATAATAGTAAGACACCTGTTCTCATTCATAGATATTTTCAGTTAATGTGATTATGTGTCACCTATAATCTCACAGAAACCCAATGTATACATCTTGCCTATGTGACAAACAAAAACTAACGGACATTGTTTATGATACCAATCAACAGGAAAACACTTCAGGATACTTAGACATACTCAAGAATGTTCCTGTGCTGTGTTAGTAGAGAGGAAAATCTATAAATAACAATTTACATTTGTTTGGTAATTTATAGTCGCCATACCATCTACAAAATATGTTAAGCAAATGTTACTTTATCAATTAATTGAATGTTTAATGAATGAACGCAGACAAAATGACTAACATGTCAAACAGGAAAAAGTGACAAATGTGACCCTGGACCACAAAACTAGTCATAAGTCGCACGGGTATATTTATAGCAATAGCCAACAATACATTGTATGGGTCAAAATTATAGATTTTTCTTTTATGCCAAAAATCATTAGGATATAAGTAAAGATCATGTTCCATGAAGCTATTTTATAAATGTCCTACCGCAAATATATATAAAAATGTATTATTAGTAGTAATATGCATTCCTAAGGACTTCATTTGGACAACTTTAAATGCAATTTTCTTAATATTTAGATTTTTTTGGCACCCTCAGATTCCAGATTTTCAAATAGTAGTTTTGCCAAATATTGCCCTATCCTAACAAACCATACATCAATCAAAATCTTATTTATTCAGCTTTCAGATGATGTATAAATCTCAATTTCAAAAATTAGATTCTTATGACTGGTTTTGATGTCCAGGGTCACATATTTAGGCTTAATGGATTGTACATTTATTGCATATCAAACAAATCAATGTGAATTAAAATTATATTGCTAATCTTCTAAAGAAATATGCAGTTGTACATATTATTGGAATAGAATATTGCATACATGCATGTGCATCATAAAGTTATTGGCCTTAATTCAGTTAAGCCCAATATTATTTTGTAAATCATCACTTTAGACTCAATGGTCTGTCTTTTTCCGTGGGTGGTGGTGGTGGTGGTGCTAAAGCTCAGCTGCAGTTGTGGTCGGTGAGGTTTAGTATGGTTTACATTAGTGCTAATAAAGTTATTCATGTCTTCAATACAATAACAGTCTACTAAGTTCACACAAACTCATATTCTGCCATATGGTTCATTATCATCACATGCAGTGTGTCTTATATATTTATTTGAAAGTGATTTTCACTTTAGGAATAAGCCAAGTTGAATGAAGTAATGGATTCGGTCTTAAATATAGGGCAAACTTGTCTTCCTTCTTAGGCCTATCATGCTTTTCAAAGGTCTAATCATAACCTTGTTTCTCTACTGTTTATTTTTGTCTTCCTAACCTTTAATTACCAAGCTAAGAATCAATCTTTAACAGGTCTTTCATTTGTCAAATTGTTTTTGACCACTGAAATTATTATCTGTATTTAGCCTCCAATAAAATGTTACCACATTTGCAAGCACTTATGCAGACAAATAAGATTTTTTTTTCTCCTTTTATTTTCTGTAAGAAGCTTGCAGATGGTTTAGGATTTAGATTGTTGCAGTATGGGAAAGAAATAATAATTAAAATAATTAGCTTATAGGCCTACTTGCATAAGTCAATCCAGTTTTGAATAAAACCAAAGGCAACCATCTCTTTAACTTTATCCCTGCGATCTCTTTTTGTGTTTGCACGTATAGTTTCTTTTTCTAAATTTCTAAAAATGCTTTTGTCTTTGGACTCATTTGAACACAATTATTAAGTGTGGAATGTGTAGGAATTTACATTCATATTAATTCTGCTGTTGATTACATATCTACATAGCTTAACATTTTTTTTTTTTCTGCTCTTTTATTAACTCATAACTTTTATGACTTTTATTTATTCTATAAAACTTGCTAAATATGTACCGTCTGCAAAGATATCTTTTCAAAGCATGGATTTGAACCGAGGGTTTGTGTGCAGATTGTACCACACAAGTAGATATGGGAATTAGTCATCAAGAGCCCTGCCAGCCTCACACTGTTATGCCACTTGCTCTGTCACACCAAGTAAATATAAATAGCACCACTAACCACATGTAGTCCAGTGAAAGTAACCCTATGCTTAACTGCATGCATTTGAGTTTTATGTAAAACTGTAAAGGTGTTTACAGATGTGTGGCAACAACACTGCATATGATACAATCATGCATTAATAAATGTTTTTATTCCTTCAAGCACTTTCAAATAATAATATTTTCTTTCCTTACCATAACTTTTGGTATAGTCCGTTTGGAAGAATTGTTTAAGGGTGATTTGGCACCTGACTTAAAGTATACGGTTACTTAACACAGAAGAGGTTTATGACATGAATTTAGTAGTTGATGATCTTTACAACGGAACTGAATCAACACTGAACTGACTTCAGCTGAACAACAGCCGAAATGCATCATTTTTCCTGTTATCACCGTAAAGCTGCTTTGAAACCATATGTATTGTATAAAGCGCTAAATAAATAAAGATGACTTGACTTGACCTAATATGTAACAGGTGCCAATGAATTAATCCAAAACAGATTTTTTTTTTTTTTTAGGGAAAATAACACGAGCCTATTCTGACTAAAAATTGAATTCTATAGACAAACGTTGTGTCAGTTTGACAAATTGGAGCTCTAGAGAAAATCATAGCAGTGAAAACATTCCTGAGGTAACATTATTTTAGACTCTGTAGCAGGTGTGGTCATTTGAGCCTCAAACTGTTGAAAATTAATTGAAAGATTCATATAAATCGAAATGAGTATTTATGGAAAAACAATGTCCTAGTTGTAGCATGGTGCTAAACACGTTGTCTATTTCTTTTAAACAGCAGATGAACAGCTTTTTTTCAGAGCAGGGTTGCAAAGTGACAATTTTTCCAAAGAAGTATTTAATGCAAACTGCACTGCTCCAAAATGAACATTTATATAAGAGGAAAACATGGAAATTCAATTGAGGTTAGTGATTGTGAGAATGTTTAGAGAAACTGACCAGAAGAGAGTTTTGAACTTTTGAATGATTTGCTTATATATACACAATGGTATACCTGTTCTTAAGCCATTTTAGCTTAAACATTGGACGATCTTGAAAAGTTAGTTAGTTTTATTTAGTTTCGAACAACAGCAACAGTTAGAGAAATGTAATATAGAATAATATACAAGGATGTGTTTGATGACTTCTATCAAGTTATTTAAAATACATTTTAGTAATAGATTAAAAAAAACTTTAAAAAAAAAAAAGCTCTTTTAAGTAGTTCAAAATGAAGTCCAGTTCAAATTTGTCTTATTCTCATCATAATGGTTAATGATGCTTGACAAAAGAGGATTTTTTTAAAACCTTGTTAAGATCACAATGATATAATCATTTTAGGGTGGAAATTACACATTGCACTCCACCCAGTGCTTTGAAGCTGTGCATCATTTGTTTTGCATGCATCAACAAATCTTTCTTTCTTTCTTTCTTTCTTTCTTTCTTTCTTTCTTTCTTTCTTTCTTTCTTTCTTTCTTTCTTTCTTTTTTTTTCTTTCTTTCTTTCTTTCTTTTATACTGCGTAAGACATCTAATAATGAGATCTTTAATGCTCTTTAGAGCTTAGATATACTGTCTGTTACTGCTTATGTCAAAAGTTGAACTGACATTTTTTATGAACATTACCTGTGAACAGTTTGTATTATGTGGTTCTGCTTCATTATATCCCAGTACAGATCAATGAAAAATTTTACTGAAGATTTTCCTATATTTTCCCTGTGGCCATAGTCTGCGATTAGGGTAATCATACAGGGTTTAAACCGTGCCATAGCTTGTAATAATCTTTGCTTGAAGCTAAATTACTTGACCACTCTGAATGCAGTTCTAGCATTCCCAAAATGAATCCCCCAGGCCCAAATGGGCAGATGAAAAGCATTCCTTAACCTCTAACAGTACAGTAAATATCACAACACCCAACCCCATTTCATCACTATTGTGTAATTGACGATCAAGAACATCAAAGATGACTTTAACCACATTGGGGAAAAAATTGTGCGTGGCTCAAACCAGTATAACCCTCGCAAAAATTACTTCACACTATCAGTAAGTGAAAACAGACAGTTGTGCACCACTGAGCTGGACAGTAATTAAGTTGACACTTTATTATTTATTTATTTATTTTATAAATGTTATGTATTTATATTGTATTTTTAATACATTTTTAGATTCTGTTTCAAGTTTATGGTTTACTATTTAACTAATATTTTCTTCAGTTTGTATAGGAATGAGCTCTGTTTTGTTGATCAAAATGCATTAGTAGTTATGAATTGCTGATGAAATATGTTTTCTTAACCAGCCATTATTTCCTTTTTCTCTTCAGCTTTGCTATGACTGAATATCTCTTAAAAACAATTAGAATACTCCATTGGGTTATTCCAAACAGCCATGCAGTAAATTAAAATGTGGGATTTTGAGGAATATGTTAAACCCTTCACAGGGTGCTGTAGTGAAAAGCAAAGCATTTTCCAAGAAAAAGAAGAAGGGAAAATAATTGCTTCTCAGGGGTTTTTGACAGAGGCAGAGTGGACAACACCCTACTGTTTTTTTTTCTTCTTTCTTTTCTCACCCTCTCTTCCTCGCTCTCTCTCTCTTAGGAAAAAAAACTGCCTGCACCTGTGTGGGCTGTTTTTAACACCTCCCATGGCATTTTGTAATGACACTTCTGTCTGATTAAAGTATCCAAGAACTGTCTTGAGCAGAGATATTGGATCTCATCTGTGATAAAGAGAGTTGGTGTTTTCTATTTTCAGAGTGGCTGAGAATAATGAACCACTGTTATAATATACAGTTCAAGTGGCCAGGAGTGATGATGATGATGATGATGATGAGCAGCTTCCCTCTCACTGCTGAGAGTTCACTGTGTCGGACCACCTGTGGGTGTGGCATTATATGTAAGCAGTCAAATGCAGAAAAAAACATGCAAACCTGCTTGTGCATTGAGAACAGAATTTGAGTCTGTTGTCTGCAGTGCAGAAGACCGTCCTGTGCGAGGCAGGAATGTTATCACGGTGCATTTGGGGCTGGTCCTCCTAATTACAGGAGGGTAAGTTTGGTTAGGCCAGAGGCACTGTGTAATTACTATGATTGCAATGCTTTAGACACAAGTCTATCCTGGCCTTTAGTTCCTTTTGAAGAATGAGGCCCAGAAAAGACACACTGTGTGTTAACTATATTAAATGTGTACCTTGTATTGTTAAATAGGATGTAGGCAAATTAATGTATGTATTTTATGAGGACACTGCATGTAATTTTTTAACACAGGTGGTACAATGCCATTTAATTATAGGTTTTACTGTGAGAAACATCTATATCTCCCTAATGTGCTATGAAATAACAAAAGATTCTGTCAAATGAATATATAAGTACAGTGTGGAAATGAGTAAAAATCATCTAATGATAAGTTAACTATAAATTTCAGCATATCCCCATTAGCCTGGTTATTATAAACTGTCCCTGCTTTCTGTCATTGCAAGGGTGCAAAGAAGTTCTTAATTGCGTTCTCGTTATTTCTTTCTAGGGTGTAACTATTGGTAACACTTTGCTGTAATGTTCCGTTAATGTTAGTTAATGCATTAACTAACATTAACTAACAATAAGCAATACATTTGTTACAGTATTTAATAATCTTTGTTAATGTTGGATAACAACGAAACAGTTGTATTAATATTATCTCATGTTAGCTCCCGTCTATTAAATAATATTAACAGATATCTTTTGATTGTGAAAATCTTTTAGTAAATGTCAAAATGTACATTAAAGGAACTGTATGTAAGAAATGTATTTCAATTAATCATAAAATGGCCCTAATATGTCAATAGACATTAAAAAATCATGTTAATTTCAAATACTTATATCACTGACAACAGTTGTCCGGCCAAGATATTGTCATTTTAAAATTGAAGTTGCAGCCCTCAACTGATGTTGATGTTGACATGTTGTGTCATGCCTGAAGCGCCGCCCTCCACCTATCTACCAATCACGAAGTCAGTAGTGTTTCTGCATTCGGGTTGCCAGCTCTGCTAGTTACCACAGCTGCAACTACAAACTTTCTGGATAAACAATGTCTAACTTTACGAAACCTAAACGACCTCGATATGAATCAGAAAAACGTCGTGACAGTGTCCGAAATAAAACAAGGATTTGTATAGGAGATGCCTTTGAAAGATGGAGACGGCTGAAAACGGAGAAGAATTTGAAGACTGACGCAATTGCTAATTTTCTCCTGGACAGGTAAGGTTAATCTATGTTTGGCTAACTTGTAATGTTACTTAATGTAAATGGACATTTCAAATATTCATGACAGTCGAACAAAGTTGTGCATGTTCATGCAAAGTAACGTTAGGTTAGCGCAGATGGAGGAGGTGGGTCATTGAATTGAAAAGGTAACGTTAAGGAATTGTTTGGTAAATAAAAATGGCGAGTCGTCATTGCTAACATTAGTAATGCATTATCAGAGCCCGTTTCTCTGTCATTATGCTGAGACGCTGATGAAAACAACATTAGCACGCCTATTATGGCAATGTGAAAACGTATTTGAGACAGTAGCCTAACGTTACCTCGGTAAAAATTATTCCTCGTTCTTTCTTCGTATATATAGTGGATAAAACATGCTGCAAGTTGACCTGTATGACCATTGCAAATGTTATTTAGTTACTCTCAATCGTTTCTGATGGGACTGAAATCAACCATGTGATAGCCATTGTTGATATTGAACGCTGACATGGCGTAATTTGTCCCGCGTTATACTTGCTGTGGCAATGTTTGTTATTTGTTAGCCTACTTATGACAAAAACGCTTGTCTTACTGTGTACGACTCGTCACTTGCCATTGAAAGCTCCGTGTAGCAGCCTACGTTCCCGCTGGATCCTGCAGCCTATCTGGCAACCTCGAGTTGGGGTACTTGCAGTAATTTGAAAGTGATTGCAGTACCAGTTTTGGCCACAGTCCTACATACAGCTCCTTTAAATAAGATTAATAAATTCTGTAGAACTAATGATAACAAGTGGAACTTTATTATAAAGTGTCACCACTTTGCCTCATGTCCTGCTAGGACAGGTAGAAATGTAAATTTAAGTTAATATAAGGTAGAGATTTCAAAATAATTTTGTTTAAATTACATCCAACAACACACTATGTGAGCTTAATTTGTTCTGCTCTCAGTTTAACACATCCTTCTTAAATAACAGAAAGGGAGTGTAATCCTAAATTAAGTTGTTTGTGGCCACCTTTTATGTCCAGCCGAAGAATTCAACAAACTTAATTTTTACACAGAAGTTCCAGCTGCATTCAGGCAGGGGACAGATGGCAGCTGTCAGTGTGGTCTCAACCCTAGAACATTAGGTTTTAGTAACGTGACTCATTTATCATTCTACTCCATTCATAGAAATCTTGAGGTCGATTGCGTCAGATTTTCCTCCCAGTTCTTTGATTCAACACTAGTGGAAACCTTGTAATATTGTACCAAGTTGAAATCATAGCAACGGCCCTGCCGATGACCAGGACAAAAGGATTAGATTTTAACTCAGTGTTAAACACAGCTACTGTTTGCATGCCCTTGTTTAACAAAAGTGATTTGTTAAGTAAATGTTCAACAAAGGTCTGGTTACCTATCTGCAATCCACAGAACTACAGAGCCCCGTGCGTAGCATCATCCTCTGAAAAATCAAGGGGGAGGTCATAAAGAAAACAAACCATGTGTCAGGCATATGATCATAATTATAAGCTTTCCCATCTTGACAAATACCAGCAGTAGCTGGTCATGTGCACTATGAACCATTAAGGACAACATGTAGACAACGTGTAGATTTGCATCTCTTATAGTCTCTGCCATAACGTCTGATTAACCTAATGGGGGGCGTTTTAATGCTGGAAACAAAAAATGGAATTCCCTTGTAAATGAACTGTAAAGTGCATTTGTGGGTGTGTTGTTCACAGGTGGCTCAAATCTCAAGCCCTGCAGTATTTGAATGAGGAATATGCAGACGAGCGGTTATGTCTATTTGCCAAGTGTCAATTGCGAAATACATTTTTTAATGAGACCCCCAGTGAAAAGTATGTTCTTTTTCGTGCAGTGAATGGAGGAGCTTAACGTTGGTCAAGGTTTAGCCTTTTTGCATGTGTTCGGTCACCTCTGGTTCACCTCTGCTTTGCTTCACTTCATGTGCTTGTGCAGGTGGTGTCCTTCAGTAATAAAGACAGGGTTTACACACAATATTGTTTTCCTCTGTAGCCAAAAGAGATTTCTTCATTAGTTTGCCAAAGGGATCCAGGTTCACACAAACAAGCTGGCCTGATTCTGGCCATTTTCAATGCCTTCTCAAATAGGGTGTGTTAAGTTAAACACTGTTATTGAGGAAGCTTTTGTATGCCCATCGAGAGTTATATGGAATAAATAGTAAGATCACTGTGAAAATGTAAGTAGTCCATGGCCTGTGATTTTTTTTTTCCCTATATCCCACAATGTGTAAGAAACATAAAACGTTATGACTTAGGAAAATGAAATTGTCTGATTAAATTGATGAGCACTTAATCCATAAATGTCAGACTTTGGAAAGGTTTCTCACAGGTTCACATATATGGACGTCTATGTCCCGGAGGGCAGTGCACATGTTTCAGATAAACTTCAATTTTCCCAAAAGTAACATGGAAGCCAAAAGAATGTGGAAAATAGTTGTAGTAGTAGCACTGCTGGGGAAAGCTGTCTGCGTGGAGTCACTTTGGTGTAGGAAATCTCAAAAGAGACCTAAACTCAACTGATTTGTGTGCTGCCACTTTTGTTGACCCCAGGTGCTAGTTTTTGAAGCTGTAATTCTCAAAACTTAATTTAAGACACTTTTCCCTTGACCGTAGATACAGTGACTTTCCTCATCAATGTAAACTTCTGATGGGTTTTACTCAATCTGAAACATTTCCCACCTGTTGCACAGTCATTTGCTGTTTAAAAGTTGTGCCTCCTGCAATTTATGCATGGTTTCTTTGCTCAAACAATGCATGAGCATGCATGATAACAACAACAAACTGTTTTTCTTGATTGTACCATAAAGCTTAAAAGCCCCCCAATAATGGTCACTGCATGGTAAAACATCTAACTTTATTAAATAAAATATTTGCAATGTGTATGTTGCTTGGAAACAATCTGGTTAATTTCCAATAGCCGCAACTGAGAAAGTTACACCATAATGCAGTGTAGTTACGGCATTCACCAGCAGAGGCTATCTCAACCATGCTGCTAACCAGCCAAATCTTGAACCCTTGTTTAAAGCCACATATTTTGTGGTTTGGTCTCTACTTCAAATTCTGGTCCAACACAATCTTTTTGCTCAGCTTCCTGCCCTACTGATTGCCCACATCACTTCCTCCACCCTTGGCAGTGTCCACAGTTGTGGAGCCCCATCTCAGTCCTCAGAGTGGAACACCAGCTCTTCTAGGGTGTTTCGTAGATGGCCAGAGGACACCTGTGCAGGCTCTGTTTATTTTCTTGCACAAACACCCAAGCAATGTGTTTATGCTTGGAAAAGCCAAGCACATGAGTAAACATTTGCTTAAATCCCATCTCCTCTTCAACCTCCGTATAAACAACCTTATTTTATCCTTTCCTCCTTTTTTTTCTTTTTTTTGATGTACATCCTTTTCTTCTCATGACCACATAACTTGACACAATCCTATTTCTGTATTTCCCAAAAAGTCCTGTCATAGTTCCATCACCTGCTTTGAATTTGCTGTCCCACGGTAACAAGTCTTGATTACTTTCTTTTCTTTCTCTCAGTTTCTTCATTTGAATATATATCAAACTATTTTTAAATTCTCAAAGTAAATCCAGACTTGAATGTCCAGCTGCCAAAATGAGCAACCCGTCTTTCAGTATGGTTAAGCTGTACATTTTTGTTCCTCGTGCCAGGACATCTGTCTTCTGACACACCCTGTCATTATAAGAAAAAGGAAGCAGCATCTTTTGATTATTTTCATTCGTGTTGCATACATTTTAACAGAGTAAGTATGTCAAAGACATTTAAAAAGATGTTAAACCTTATGAACGGCAAGTTCAAATCATTTGCTGTAGCCGCACTGTGTTGTTTTGTATTGAGATTACAGCCTTCTCTCCATGCAGGTTTGAAAAATTCCTCAGGAAATGTGTGTTTATGTATACACTTTACACTCTTAGAAGAAAATGTTCTGACTGTGAAAAATATTTGGGGTTCCCAACATATAATATTTTATGGATTTAGTGGATAATTTTAACTAAATTGTACTAATTTTTTAAGATTGTATATGTATATATGTATATGTGGGGTAAGCAAATTTATCTTAATTAAAACAGAAAACAAGATTATTTTGCTTACCCCATTGGCAAATTATTTTGCTTATTTTAAGCAAAAACTACCTTAATTTTGAGTTATTTTCCCCCAAAACAAGACAAAAACTTTTGCTTGTCTAGTAAATGCTTCTTAATGTAAGATTTTTTTGACATTTGGACTGAAAATAAGACAAAAATACTAAGTAAGAAAAGCATTTTTTGCAGTGAAATTGGGCATCGTTTAAATGCCACGGCCTACCTGAGCATTGTTTCTGACCATGTCCATCCCTTTATGACCACCATGTACCCATCCTCTGATGGCTACTTCCAGCAGGATAATGCACCATGTCACAAAGCTCGAATCATTTCAAATTGGTTTCTTGAACATGACAATGAGTTCACTGTACTAAAATGGCCCCCACATTCACCAGATCTCAACCCAATAGAGCATCTTTGGGATGTGGTGGAACGGGAGCTTCGTGCCCTGGATGTGCATCCCACAAATCTCCATCAACTGCAAGATGCTATCCTATCAATATGGGCCAACATTTCTAAAGAATGCTTTCAGCACCTTGTTGAATCAATGCCACCAGAATTAAAGCAGTTCTGAAGGCGAAAGGGGGTCAAACACAGTATTAGTATGGTGTTCCTAATAATCCTTTAGGTGAGTATATATATAGGTCATACAGGTTTTTTCTCTACACATTTCATTTGTGCATTTTTAGCACTAGGATAATGGCAGGTGGATGGTTGAAAAGAAAAAAAATGTGCATCGTGTTGCTAGTTTTGAGGATTTTTGTTTGAAGTCCTGTAGAGTACTTCCAGGCGCTCTTAGTTAGTCAGTTTTCTAGAGGCCAAATGCGATTCTGGCTGATCCCAACAGAAGCAGAACACCTCAGCACATCTGGACTCACCGCTGCATCTATTACACAATCCAACTATGTGAAGTCACGTCCAAGTCAAATAAGCAACCCCTCCCCCCCTCAAGGAACACCTAAAGAGGGACAAGGGTAAGCCTGCCAAAAAAAAGGACTCCGACCTCAAGCATTCCTCTCATCCAGGTCATGTTTTCATTACCCCGACAAATTTACACAGTTGTTAGTGATGGCCTGGGATTCCTCCTAAAGCACAACCCACCAATAATAAACAGAGGCCAGCTGACACCCTCAGACACCTGCAAGCCTCCCTGACAGTGCAGGATTGTTCCCAGGCCGGAGAGCACCAAGAGGCCCTGCTTTCCACTCAAAGTGTTATCCATTCAAGAGGCTGCCACCATACCACCCTGACACACACGTCTGAGTCCTAAAAGAAATGCGTCATTGGTAAATCCTACATGAGAAAACATCCTCATGAACTGGCCAGACCTGTGATAAAAGCTGGTCTATTTTTGTTCTCTTCATTTAATGCCACACTGCTCAAGAGTGGGTATGTGAGACTATCTGTTCAGAAAGCTTTTAGGGCTTTCTTGTATCTTCAAACCTTTGACACTGTCAAACCAGAACTTTTTAAAAGATACAGCAGAACAGATTCTGTTCTGAATCCTGAAAAATGTATTACTGAAAAAATAATTGAGTAGCACTACTATTTTTAACATTGAAAATTAGAAATGTTACTTGATCAGCATAATAGAATGATTTCTGAAGGATCATGTGATACTGAAGACAATGTTGTATACTATTTATCTAAATAAATAAAAAAAATTTAAAAAAAATTTAGTCAACTGAACTGATTTATTTTATAAATTTAAAAAAGACTGATATTTAAATATCAATATCCAATATGGTATCAATATAAGTAATGTTTGCTTATAAGAGGCTGTTCCTTCTATATCAGATACAGTAACAGAGGAAACTTGTTGAAGATACAACACCTGTTCTGTTAAACTACAGGAAACTGATGGAAACAGTCAGATCTGTTTTATCACTTGGCCTGTTGACTTATGAGGGCGAGAGGAAACCTTTCTACCATTGTATTACTGTGGGCTAGAGGGTTTTGATTCCTCTTCTGCAATCGAAAGATGATCTCCAATCCTTGTTCTGCCCACTGTAATTCCTCGCCTTTGCCTGATGATTTCTTTTCAAGACTGACGGGGGAGTGCAAAAGCCACAGATAAGGTAGCTGGATCAGCCCCTGGCCAGCTGCGAACCTGATAGCATCTGTTTAAAGCATCTAAAGGAGGAACGTTCCTTTTCAAGTCTTCACTGCTAGTTATCTCACTTTTATCCTGCACATGTAAGGGAAATCCACAGATGGCCAGGGATCTAATCATTGACAGTGCTATCAAAAAAGGATGATTTCACAAAAGAATTGTGACTCTGTCTCTTAGAGGTAAACAGACAAGCCAAAACAAAGATCCTCTTCACAGCAGATGGGGTTATGAGTTATTCTTTCATCATTACCATCCAGACAAAACAACTGCTGTCTGAACTGTGCAGTGTTTCTGTCCTCCATTTTGAAATGAACATCAGCAATCCTTTTATTTTATTTTTTTATTAAGGGTGTATTTGTAACAGAATCTTCCTTATTGCAATGATTTATATCTCTCCTTTGTCTAGTTTCTCAGAATAGCATATTGCACTCCAGAATATTTATACAGTATGTCCTCCTGTTTTTCTTACAGTCCATCATTTTCATAAGGGACCAAAATTCTCATGGACAGGAAATATCTGGGTATATAGACTATTCCCACCGACTAAACTCCGAAGACTTTGAACCATATTTCAGCGGAAAGAAAAGGTTTTTGCCAAAAACAACTGATTTAAGGTAAGCCTACTTATATTATGACCCATCCATGATGATTTCTGGTGACTATTGTTTTAATAGATGTGCTACTGAACATCTCAAAGGTTAGATTTTCTCAGATGAATGTGAATAAAAGTAGTATCCATCTGATACCTGCAGCATTTGTCTTATATCCACTCCAAAGTGCATTAAAGGGCAGGGGGTCTATATCATTGATCTTCATTTAGGTTTGGGGTCTTTCTCAAACGCATCAGTAACGAGAATACCAAGGCTGCCTCACTGGGAAGTGTCTGGACCCCTCAAGGTTGTGTAGTGTGTGCTTACAAACACTGGAAAGGTCTCATACATGATCTTGGGATGTGAGCCAGGTGTAGCATGAACATCCAAACAATAAAATCTGATAAATGTGTGTGGAGAGGACCAGCCTGCCGCAACACATATTTTCTGCAAGGGGGCACCTCTTTCCAAAGCCCTGGAGGATGCAACCCCCCTGGTGGAATGAGCCCTAATTCCTAGAGGTGAAGCTTGACTGCGCGCCTCATAGGCTAGAGCAATGACATCACCCAGTGTGACATTGTGTGCTTGGTGACGGCCCTAGCATTCTGAATGTACGACATCAGCTGGAACAGCATCTCTCAGTTGGTCCCCTTCAGGGGCCAAAACGTGAAGGTTCCAAAGCTCAGGCCAGGGAGAAATTTTGTCCGTCGAGGAGGGATATCATCTCAGAGAACCAAATTCTTCGGCTAATAAGTCGCTATCAATAAGAGGCAAAACCTTGTTGATGGACCATGGCCAGGACTCCCAGGAACAGAGTGATTGGTGGAAATGCATAGCCTGGGCACATATGCACCATGGCGTCCAGACCCAGGGGGGCTCGGTGACACAGAGAAAAGTAGAGGGGACGTTGCGCTGTCTCCTAGGAGGCGAAGAGGTCCACCTCTTCTTTGTAACATAGTTCCCAAATCTGTTTGACTACCTCAGGGTGGAGTTTCCATTCCCCATGTGTCACAGCCAGTCTGGATAGTAAGTCTGCTCCCACATTCAAATACCCAGGGATGTAAATTGCCCTGAGGGACAGGAACTTAGTCCTAAACCCAAAGCAAAACCTGCTGCGCTAGCCTGTTCAGACGGCATGAACGCAGTCCACCCTGGTGATTTATGGAGGCAACTAATGTAGTGTTGTCCACCCGCACTAGGACATGGTAGCCCCTTAACTGCTGGAGAAAGTACTTCAGGGCCAGAAATACAGCCATCAATTCGAGGCAATTGATGTGCTAATCGAGATGATGACCTCTCCAGATACCTTGGGCTGGACGGCTATCAAAGACCACACCCCAGCCTGTACGGGATGCGCCTGTTGTTAGCATCTTGCAATGACAACACGCACCTAGAGTGGGACCCAAGGTGAGAAACCGGGGGCTGAGCCACATAGAAAGGTTACAAAGCCCCCAAAGTGTAACCCTTATTTGCCTGTGGGGATTGGCCCTTGGATAAAATCCCCTGTCTCTGAGCCAACTGAAATGGTCTCATGTGCAGAAGGCCTAAAGGTATCACCGTGGATGCAGCGGCCATAAGACCTAGAATTCTTTGAAAGTGATGGAAAGTAATTTCCTGAGAATACCAGAGATACAAGATGAACGAGGACGACATCCCGATGTCGAAGCGCAAGCTCTTGAGTCTCGGAAATTTCTGTGTTGTGGCAAAATTTCTATATGAAAATATTCGTCATTGAGATCGACTGTGACAAACCAATCTTTGTGTTGGATCTGAGACACAATCGTCTTGATCGTTAACATCTTGAACTTGTATGTTCTGAGAAAATAGCTTAAACTGTGAAGATCTAAAATCGAACACAACCCCCTATCTTTTTTGGGAACAATGAACACATACACATTTTCATAAAACAGGAAATATGAAACACTGAATCCCAAATAAATATTAATATAATACTGTGATGATAGACTGTCTATGTTGAATACATAACCAAACGCAATACTTTAAAATTGTAACGCAAAACATCAAAAGCTGGTATATCCAGTAGTATAGCCAAGCATGTTTGTGTTTGTGTTTGTATATCCACATCCTAACTGCCAGAGCACATTATCTAATCAAAATAAGTAAAGGAAGTACACTACAGCATAAGTGTTCTCATTTCCTGTGTACTCTCAGCCCCATCTCTCTTTCACTCCCTATTTCTCTTTTTGTCCTTTTTTTTCTCTCTCTGTGTTCTCTCTTTCCTCCACCATCCTTCTCACGGGAACAATAACAGGCAGTGCTTGTGGTTGCCACTAAGATGGAGCAGATGCTGTGTTCTTGCCGTACAGATGCATGAATCCACACTACAGCTGACAGACTTTTGAAAAAATAAAGAGTACAAAAGTCATGGCTACCAGCTGAGGACAATCACAGTCTTGTCAATGTAGAGAATTTTAAAAAGGGCTGACAAAAGTTAAAAGCTTTTATTTTCTATCTGTGCATGTGTTCATGTGCATTCTGTGTGAGAGAGAGAGAGAGAGAGAGAGAGAGAGAGAGAGAGAGAGAGAGATAGATAGATAGATAGATAGATAGATAGATAGATAGATAGATAGATAGATAGATAGATAGATAGATAGATAGATAGATAGATAGATAGATAGATAGATAGATAGATAGATAGATAGATAGATAGATAGATAGATAGATAGATAGATAGATAGATAGATAGATAGATAGATAGATAGATAGATAGATAGATAGATAGATAGATAGATAGACATTTGTTTAAAAAAAGACTTGCTGCTTTCTTTGTATATATTGACTCAGAGCGGCACATTTACAGATTTCTCACTAATTCTAGTTTACAAATCGGACTATTCGCTTTCTCATTGATCCATAGAGTTACAGCTCATGGATTTTTAAAACATTTTTAAAGCACTCCATCAACTTTTAGTTTGGTAACCATGGAGCACTGCCGTACACAAACATCCCTTTCTCTCTCAATGTTTTATAGTGTAATGGTAAAGATGGAGACATTAACAGAATGATAATTGTTTCCACAAAGCCCAGGTTTTTCGCACATTGGTAAGTTAGTGTTGGGGTGCCAGCTGCACTATGAATATTGAGGGTTTCACGTTACCTGGTGATATGTCTGTAGGGGCAATATGGGACCAAAATTGCCAAAGAACATGTCCAAATGAAATGCGTTGCTGCACTCATACCTTTTCAATCACAAAACAAATAGACCAAATGCTCAGATAGACCAAATGCTCAGAGAGCCCAGCCTGTCTTCCCACTTCCTGTGACTCGAAAATGTAAAGGCTCTGGAGCATTTTTCTGCCCATCTTTTCATGTTCTCTGTTAAAATATCTCACATCTGTCCTGTTTCTTCGACCAAAAGTAAGTGGTTGACCATTGCATAAAAGTGGTCAACCCAAAAATGCTAATTGCTATATGGCGTTTCAGTATAAATAGACGCAGAAAATGCTGTCAAACCTTATTTTACAAAGGAGGAAGTGAATATGCATCCTTGCTTATAAGTCCTTTACAAAGTTTTACATTTTGTATATGCTACAAAGCATATGGAGAGAAGAAAAGTGAAGACTTCCATTTTTTGTAAAGAGAAATCCATGTAGGACTAGAAAGTTTGATCCAAAAAGCTAACAGAATAAGGGCTAAACTTGTCATTTCATGCATCACTGTATTTCTCCACAGAATTTGTCTCTTTGTGTGGGTCTGCTATGTTTACCGTGACGGCAGTCACTCTGATGGCAACCGAAGGAAGTCTTTCCTGTGATGCAAAATGGCAAGTGGAGACCCTGCGAGGATGTTTGATTCAGACCATTACATTTTATTTATGTCTTATTAGCCAGTCTTTTCATTTCAAGCACAATTTTGTTTGCTTTGGTGACCAGCACCATGGTTTCTGGTCACCTTGACAGGAAATGGCGGACAGGGAAGTTTGAGGTGTCTTTCCATCATGCGTTCTCTCTCTTACACACAGAGCCATGTGTAATAAATTATTATAAACTGGAGATATTTCAAGATGGTACAGCCATAGGATGGGCCTACTGAGCACTGGAAAAATGGACTTTAATCGTGTCCTTTTTTGGGTGTGTAAAGAAGAGCTGATCCAGGGCTAGAGTTGCAGGGATATCGGCAATATATCCTTGAGGTTAAGGTCATACACATTTTACAGATGTTGTTTATAAGACGTTCTTGACTGTTAAGTAACATTGCAGCAGTACAAAATATATAGAGCACTGGCTGACGTCCACAGTGTTATCACAACGGAGAATAAAATGCTCCTGCATTCATGTGCCTCTCCCTCAGATTTATAAAGAGCCTCTCTCCAAAGTCCAGCTTTGTTCTTGGACCACAAACTACTGCTTGGGAAAAGCTGAGGTCCATTGGAGCAACCCTAACTGCCTCAGAGTGTGACATTTAGATATCTTTTTCTGCAAAGCAGCTGTCTCCCAGCAGTTGAGCTTATTATGAGAGCCACTAACACAGGCCAGATGTCTATTTTTTCATTATTGCTCATTGTATGCATTAATTACATTTTAGATCTATTCTCACTGCCATTTTGAGTGGCCTGCTGGTTCTCAATCTTTACATTGATCAGTGTAGACAGAGGAATTTTTGGTTGTAGCTTTGAGAAAGTTTCCCTTTAGCCTGGAATGTCTTGATGTTTAGTAGAAGCTCAAGTGTGAATGCAGATTTTTGAATCTGGACATCTATTCTTGAACATATTCAAATTAATGTCCCAGAGTCTCTGTAATTAGTTAAGAGGGAAACTGATACGCCAGTATCAAAACGTATCCAGTATCAAACGTCTGTCCAACAAGCATGCCAATGGCTAAAATAGTAAAATGACTAACGTTCAAAGTAACAAGCCTTCCCTTTAAGAATGTCACATGGAAAATTCACCCTTCGCCGCAAGTTTGATTGACAGGCAATCTGACCAATCACATCGCCGAATCTGCCGTTTTGTCCGACAAAGCAGTCAGGATAGTTAGTAGATTGACGTCGGTGGACTTGAACTTGGAAAAACGGTGTGTACTGACATCTTTTCACGGTTGAAACAACATTTATTTTAGTGTTCATTCATATTTATTTTGTGCTTATCAATGAACTACAAGGAAGAGATAATCGGTTCACGAGCAGCTTTAACTGAGGCTCTACAGTGATCATGACACATTAAAGAGCCACAAAACGGTATTTATTTTTTAAATCTTTTTTTTTTAATGAAAATGTCAAAGTTTAGACTTTGTTTTTAGATCAAAAGTAACTTGCTCTGTCCTGGATTATTAGGAACACCTGTTCAATTTCTCATTAATGCAATTATGTAATCAACCAATCACATGGCAGTTGCTTCAATGCATTTAGGGGTGTGGTCCTGGTCAAGACAATCTCCTGAACTCCAAACTGAATGTCAGAATGGGAAAGAAAGGTGATTTAAGCTATTTTGAGCGTGGCATGGTTGTTGGTGCCAGACGGGCCGGTCTGAGTATTTCACAATCTGCTGTTACTGGGATTTTCACGCACAACCATTTCTAGGGTTTACAAAGAATGGTGTGAAAAGGGAAAAACATCCAGTATGCGGCAGTCCTGTGGGCGAAAATGCCTTGTTGATGCTAGAGGTCAGAGGAGAATGGGCCGACTGATTGAAGCTGATAGAAGAGCAACTTTGACTGAAATAACCACTCGTTACAACCGAGGTATGCAGCAAAGCATTTGTGAAGCCACAACACGCACAACCTTGAGGCGGATGGGCTACAACAGCAGAAGACCCCACCGGGTACCACTCATCTCCACTACAAATAGGAAAAAGAGGCTACAATTTGCACAAGATCACCAAAATTAGACAGTTGAAGACTGGAAAAATGTTCCCTGGTCTGATGAGTCTCGATTTCTGTTGAGACATTCAGATGGTAGAGTCAGAATTTGGTGTAAACAGAATGAGAACATGGATCCATCATGCCTTGTTACCACTGTGCAGGCTGGTGGTGGTGGTGTAATGGTGTGGGGGATGATTTATTGGCACACTTTAGGCCCCTTAGTGCCAATTGCGCATTGTTTAAATGCCATGGCCTACCTGAGCATTGTTTCTGACCATGTCCATCCCTTTATGACCACCATGTACCCATCCTCTGATGGCTACTTCCAGCAGGATAATGCACCATGTCACAAAGCTCGAATCATTTCAAATTGGTTTCTTGAACATGACAATGAGTTCACTGTACTAAAATGGCCCTCACAGTCACCAGATCTCAACCCAATAGAGCATCTTTGGGATGTGGTGGAACGGGAGCTTCGTGCCCTGGATGTGCATCCCACAAATCTCCATCAACTGCAAGATGCTATCCTATCAATATGGGCCAACATTTCTAAAGAATGCTTTCAGCACCTTGTTGAATCAATGCCACGTAGAATTAAGGCAGTTCTGAAGGCGAAAAGGGGTCGAACACAGTATTAGTATGGTGTTCCTAATAATCCTTTAGGTGAGTGTATCTTATCATTGTCTACATTTACAATACATGCATGCACCTGCATTTCTTACAGTTCCTGACACCAAAATGTCTTTATGTCCTGTGATTTGTGCTTAATACATTTAATAGCTGTAAGGGAAACTTTGCCTTCAGAGTTCGGCTTAGAAGGCATAGCCCCTACAGTTAAAACTACAGTTAAAAATAGTGTATTGTTTAAAACATTTTTATTTTTATTTTTTTGAAGATGTTATGCAGCCATAGATTGCTTTCAGTCATTGGACATTTTTAGAAAGGTGTAAAAAGATTTTCTGAATTACATACATGTAAAGCCTCTATAAATGCCATTATAAATCAATTGTGAATGTCAAGGGCATGATTGTTCTCTTGTCTTTCACTTGCATCATTTAGTAGAACAAGAATGGAGAAACAAAATGGATGCAATTGGCTAACAAGCTCTTTAAAATAATTTGAATTCCTTATATACAACTTAACACCTGGCTTTCTAAGTGCACGTTTTATCAAACTGGGAACTGGTTTTATTTTTATCTTCTTATGAATAGCACACAAGATACGTCCTGACATTTTGTCAGATGAACTTTGTTTTACTTTGTAGTTTATATTTTTCACTATATTCACCAAAGCCATGTATCTATACTGCAGTGTTTTTCTGTCAACACTTTTAAGGCATGCATTTTAATATCTCTAAACTATTCTAAGCATATTAACCCTAAATTTTTTCAGCTTCTACAACTGGGGAACGCAGGTGGCCAAACATAATGCCAGCTCAAACTATGAGGTAATCACAGAGAATCCAAGCGGTCTGCTCTTCCAGTGCAAGAGCAACGCGAAAATCTTGAATGTTGACCCAGAGGTGAGCATGTTTGATTTGAGTAGAAACCGAGAGTGCTGACCTCTCTCAGTCATGTTTTAGCTCTCATTTAACATCCACAAGTAAATAAACACCTGAACTATGTTAAAATGAGTATTTGTTCAATGAATAACTCAAGACTGAAGACTTAAGATTTAAACAGGAACTAGGGGTGTAACGATACCCTCATGTCACAATTCGATACATATCACGATACTGAATTCACGATACAATATTATTGTGATACACCAAGACACCAGAATAAATATATTAATGATATTTGAAGCTGAAAATACAGAATTATTTTAGATGAATATTCTTGCACTCTGTCGCTGACTAGATATATTTAAAAAAATATATATAGCACTTTTTACTGGTACACTCTAAAAAAAAAGGTTCTATATGGCACCAAAAAGGGTTCTTGGCTCGTAATCATAGGGAACCCTTTTTTAGTGCTATATAGCACCAATTTTGGTGCTTCAGTGGTTCTTCAGCGGTTCTTCAGAGGTGCTATATAGCACCTTAGTCAAAGAACCGGTGAAGAACCTCTGAAGAACCGCTGAAGAACCACTGAAGCACTAAAATTGAAAAAGGTTCCCCTATGATTACAAGCCAAGAACCATTTTTGGTGCCATATAGAACCTAGTGTAACATAAGACATTGGCATCAGGACCTACAAATATTCCCCCATTGCAACATTATACATTATTTTCAACATTTTATAGTAGTTTACTGTAGTACTGACACTAAAACTCTGTAAACTTGAATTTTTTCCTCACATAGTAACTATTCCCAATATATGTTGTCATTATCCACGATACATATATTGTTGCATATTTCTATTGTGATATATTGTTACACCCCTAACAGGAACATTGTATTTTCTCTGTACTACTATTAGATGCAGTGTCTAATCACTTGATGAGGTTAATTAAGACAAATGTATACACTTAATGCACACATAGAAGCATAACAGCAATGTTCAAGAGTCATCCCATTTTAAACTCTTTGTGAAACCCTTTCGTGATATCAAATAGCATCCGTGTGAAGTGGAGAGATTGTATTGTTGCACCTGGGTAGCATTTTTGTTCCAATTTCTCGAAATATTCATTGGAGTGGGTTAGAACGAACCGCGAAACTCAGTTCTGGAACCTGTGCCACAATTTTTTTTGCCTGTGTGCCCAGGAGCTATGAGTGCATGCTATTTTAGAAAAGAGGCAACGCTGCAGACCGGCCTCTTTGAACACAAACTCGCCCAGACTGCCTCGTTGAGGGCGAGATGGCAGAGGCGAGTATTGCCTGTGGTCGAGCACACCCCAACCAGGCCGGCTATTAAAAACGAGGGGAGGCTAAGGAACCCAGACACTAAAACCGCCTGTGCACCCAGAATTCAACCTCAGGCCCCCACCAGGCATGACCTCATTGCCCATGTGGATGCATTCCTTCATGCAAACTGGCGGAACCATGGCATATTAAACCCTAGATTTGATTTGTTTGTTTGTTTGTTTTATCGCCCTGTTAGATAAAGCCAGTGTTGTGAACATTTCAAAATTTCAAACCCAAATTCTTCTTTGGGTTGTGTTCGCTTTTGATGGAAATATGTTGGTTATCCCTCCAAAGTAGCTGTTGGTGGTTTAGTTTGATAACCAATCCCTATAAATCAACAGCTAATGCTTTTCTTGTGCTTTATTTCATTTTTGGGGGGAATGTTCAGCATATGTTTGCATTTATCCTGGCTCTAAACAAAATTGGTATGTTAGCCCAGACAAGTTTGATGTACAGTAAATACATAGAATGAATGTAAACCTAAATCTTCTGACACAGTTACTCTTTAATAATGGATCCCAGCTGGCTTAAGATCTTATTTATTCTTGGTGGAGGCACCCTATGGAGTCCATATATTAAAGTCACACCCAGACTGATGTTTAAACATCAAATCACACTTGTACTAAGATATGTTTTTTCTTCTTCTCAACTTTAGTAATAGAAATAGAAATTCTCTGCTTTGGGGTCTTGTGAAAATGCACAGTATACACTGTATATATTAATTGAATATAATTAAATGGGTAACACAATGTCTGTAAAAGATGAGTGTTGAAATAACTTACAAGATTTATTCCTCTAAGTAGTTTGGCAACCATTTAAACTAACTATGGTGGATCCGGTTGTGGTGTACTGTCTTTTACTGAAATAGATTTGAACTGACATAGCAATTCAATATATAAAATGGTTCAAATTTCAATTGCTTAATTTCACATGCTTAAAACTAATCAGTTTAATCCTAATTTCCATTTCTTTAACCCAACAGGCAATACCTGGTGATTGCTTCATCCGAATTCCAGTCCAATCTGACCTATATGTGCATGTTGTCATTTATGACGAAGTTACCAAATAAGCAGCGACCAGTTCCAGTGCACCACTCTCCAATTAAATGTTTTTATTTATTTATTAAAATATAAACTTGGAGCCTCTAATTTCATCTACAAATAAACAGTTTTACTCTGTATGGATTTCATAATAATTTTGACTTCATATTGTGTACAACTTCTGGATGTGTAGAATAGTAGTTTTGATCTTTGGGGCCACCAGACAGATAAAAAAAAAAAAAAAAATCTTGCTATTGATACACTGACTTTTTCATAATATCAAATATTTAAAGTAATTGTTTGGACAACAACGTTTGGATAAAAATGTACTTATTTCTTTTGTGTCATTGTTATTTGTATTTCTATTAAGCACTGTTGCCATTATCATCTGCAATCACACGCTTGAGGCACTTAGTGACTTGGCTTTCAGAGAATGTCTGATGCTGTAGTCACTTACTTGGGAACCTGAGCTTTGTATTGTAGTCTTATCTAAAACAACTCCTCTGTTTGTCTGAACAAATCAAAGATAACGCCCTTTAGAAACATGGGGGTTCTTTCATGTCCTCTCGACTGCTTGTAGCTTCATTTTGACTAAAAGCTGCCAAACACTCAATGAAATAGACAAGGACACCCATTCCACATGATTTCAGATCCTAAGATACTGCCGAGAGTTCCGGCATTAGATATCCATCAGTCAATAATCCTGTCTTTGTGAATTTACAAAAAGGAGTCAACAAGATATTGCTAGGTTGATGGTTCATGGTACTCTTTGGTGCCATTGTGGTACTTGAATGGTGAGTTTACTCTTTTTATTGGCTAAAACTTCATAAAGGGCTAATTAACAAATAGGAACGTCACACTACTAAGTTAAACAAAAAGTTAAGAACTTTATTTCCCCTTAATTCATGCTAGAATGAATATATGCAGAGACAAACAAGTCTAGAGTAACTTTTAGTGACTGAAGCCCTAAAAATTTACTGCTTAGATTTCTTGGTTTGTTTTTGTTAGCCAATGTTTGGGGTCAGTATGATTTTTGAATGTTTCTGAAAAACAGCAAAAATATTCATATTATTAAAATATATAATAACTGTTTTCTATTTCAGTATATTTTAAAATTTAATTTATTCCTGTGATGGCAAAGCTGAATTTTCAGCATCATTACTCCAGTCTTCAGTGTCACATGATCCTTCAGAAATCATTCTAATATGATCTGATTTGGTGCTCAAGAAACATTTATTATTATTATTATTATCAATGTTGAAAACGGTTGTGCTTCTTAATATTTTGTATACTTTTTTGATGAAGAAGACGTTAATTTATTTGATATAGTAATATTTTGTAACATTATAAATGTGTTAACTTGATCGACATCCTGAATAAAACTATTACTTTCTTTAAACAAAAATCTAAATATTAAACAGTAGTGTATATATCAATGTTCAATTCATAACCTTCATAAAGTTTGTAACTCTATATTTTAGTTTTGAAAGAAATGAATGATACAGGATTATAAGCTACTGATTATAAGATACTCACATATCTGCAATACAGGTTGTTATAGCACAATCATACACTGCCGATTTAGCAGGTTTTCCTACTTACAAAGCATGTAGAAGTCTGTTATTTGTATCATAGGTACACTTCAACTGTGAGAGACAGAATCTAAAATTCTGATCTAAAATTCTACCATTGTATGATTTTTAAGTAATTAATTTGCATTTTATTGCATGACATAAGTATTTGATACATCAGAAAAGCAGAGCTTAATATTTGGTACAGAAACCTTTGTTTGCAATTACAGAGATCATACGTTTCCTGTAGTTCTTGACCTGGTTTGCACACACTGCAGCAGGGATTTTGGCCCACTCCTCCATATAGACCATCTCCAGATCCTTCAGGTTTCGGGGCTGTCGCTGAGCAATACGGACTTTCAGCTCCCTCCAAAGATTTTCTATTGGATTCAGGTCTGGAGACTGGCTAGGCCACTCCAGGACCTTGAGATGCTTCTTACTTAGCCACTCTTTAGTTGCCCTGGCTGTGTGTTTCGGGTCGTTGTCATGCTGGAAGACCCAACCATGACCCATCTTCAATGCTCTTACTGAGGGAAGGAGGTTGTTGGCCAAGATCTTGTGATACATGGCCCCATCCATACTCCCCTCAATACGGTGCAGTCCTGTTCTGCAAAGGTTTCCTGTCCCCTTTGCAGAAAAGCATCCCAAAAGAATGACGTTTCCTCCTCGATGCTTCACGGTTGGGGTGGTGTTCTTGGGGTTGTACTCATCCTTCTTCTTCCTCCAAACACGGCGAGTGGAGTTTAGACCAAAAAGCTCTATTTTTGTCTCATCAGACCACATGACCTTCTCCCATTCCTCTTCTGAATCATCCAGATGGTCTTTGGCAATCTTGGTTTGAGCAGGGGGACCTTGCATGCGCTTCAGGATTTGAATCCATGACGGTGTAGTGTGTTACTAATGGTTTTCTTTGAGACTGTGGTCCCAGCTCTCTTCCGGTCATTGACCAGGTCCTGCCGTGTAGTTCTGGGCTGATCCCTCACCTTCCTCATGATCATTGATGCCCCACGAGGTGAGATCTTGCATGGAGCCCCAGACCAAGGGAGATTGACCATCATCTTGAACATCTTCCATTTTCTAATAATTGCACCAACAGTTGTTGCCTTCTCACCAAGCTGCTTGCCTATTATCCTGTAGCCCATCCCAGCCTTGTGCAGGTCTACAATTTTATCCCTGATGTCCTTACACAGCTCTCTGGTATTGGCCATTGTGGAGAGGTTGGAGTCTGTTTGATGGAGTGTGTGGACAGGTGTCTTTTATACAGGTAAAGAGTTCAAACAGGTGCAGTTAATACAGGTAATGAGTGGAGAACAGGAGGGCTTCTTAAAGAAAAACTAACAGGTCTGTGAGAGCCGGAATTCTTACTGGTTGTTAGGTGATCAAATACTTATGTCATGCAATAAAATGCAAATTAATTATTTAAAAATCATACAATGTGATTTTCTGGATTTTTGTTTTAGATTCCGTCTCTCACAGTGTACCTATGATAAAAAAAAACTAGACCTCTACATGCTTTGTAAGTAGGAAAACCTGCAAAATCGCCAGTGTATCAAATACTTGTTCTCCCCACTCTATATATATAAGCTTCGGTTTAATCACCAGGATGAGGGCTCAAGAAGTGGGTGGTGATTCACCCACATTCATAACTGTTTAACTTAACAGGCCACAGTCCTTATTCATGTGGTGGAGTGGCAGTGTGATGAAACTGCCCACTTCAGTCCTTCACAACGGCACAGCTCATTCATACACCTACAAATCAACATAGCAGATGTGCTTGTGAAAATCTGTGTTCTTATCCTAAAGTGGACTACAGTTTAGTGGGAAATAAAACATGATAAATATAGGTTATTGACGGCAGACCACATATTTTCTCACTATACAGCAATTACACCTAGGACAGTTCTGACAAAACCATATCTTGAAAATAAGTCCACTAGCATCAGATGTCTGGGGTGGGAGTCAATCACTTCCTCCTCAATGATCCTGAAAGAGAGACCGTGACAGAGGATATTGAAGCCGTGCACGCGGGTCTGGTGAGCGGAGGGGACGCGGTGCAGCATCCGGATCAGACTCTGCTGTGCAGGATGTGTCTGCTCATCGCCATTGAGCTCAACTAAATGGGACAGAGAGCCTTTAATGCTCCCCATAAGCCATGTCATTCAGCGCGTCAACCCAGACACACAGCTTTGCTGAGAGACGTTTCACGGACCTCACTATCGAGCATTACAACACAGATCCACATGACTCACCCAGTCGCTCAGAGACAGCTGAGAGTGTGAATGGTGTACGAGGAAGACGTAAAAGTCTGTCGGGTTTATGCCATACGCGTGTTTACTGTTTAACTATAAACAAGGCATTTTCACGTGCTGTATTTTTAGAGGCTAGAGCCACTCATCGCTGATCCTTTCTTTCTCTGTCAATAGGCTACACACGTACTTCCCTCAATGAAGAACAGTATCCGACTGTATCGTCAATAAATCAGTGATACATTTCCCACAACCGGTCTTGAGTCAGACAGAATGAATAATAGTGATTCTTTAACCGACTCGGTCGAAGTGGATAATCAGTGAATCGAGAACCGTCTGAGGAACCAGATCTTGGCAACTGGTGCAGACTCCAACATTAGCGAGGCTATAACAGAAATGAAATACGAAAGTTTACGAAATGCGTTGTAGCTTTACAATTTTAATACACATATAAAACAAGAGTTGGTTTTAATAAATGAACTTCTATTTAAAAAATACCAAAAAATTCAACCAAGAGATGTGAATTAATTTTAATATTGTTTAGTGTAAATGAAAATATTTAGTTTCTAAATGAATTTATGTTTTTCTGAGATGGAAAACAAATGGAGCATGCTTATATGCACTTAAAATGAGTTTTGATAATGCCTCACCGAGGTGTTAGGGAACACAATGAAGAATACGCTCCTCTGTTTATTGAACCGGTTCTTCTAATCGAACTGTTCAAAAGAACCGATTCGCGGAAATCATGCGGACTTCCCAACACTGTCCTGCTCCCATAAGCCCTATATATTACTAGTCCAACGAGCTTTACCTTCAATGAACGCAGGGAAGAGGCGCGATTGGCTGAGAACAGCATCGCTCAGACACAAAACCGAGGATCAAGCCTGACCATCCGGACAACAGCAGATCAAACTCACACGGACATCCTCGTACATTTTGCACAAGGACTGTGATATCTGCTGCATGAACGTCGATCTTTGGAAACGTGCATTTGGACTATTCTTTTTGAGCACACCAAAGTGACATCTTGTTTACATTCCCCCTTTATTTTTCTCGCTCTCTTTGCCTTATTTGTGTGGTCCATGTGATGCTCTCCCTCTCAAGAGCCAAGAGTTTGGAAACGCATTCAGCACTGATATACTACACCTAAATCCGCGTCAACAGCCTCGTACGTCCAGCATGGATCGCTGTCAACGACTGTTTATCCTCCTGTTGGGATGGAGTTATCTGTGCTGTGGATACTGTGCTGTGCTTAAAACACCCTTTATGGGTTTATCGAAAGACGTGCAATTTGGACAGAAAGTGGAAGCGCAAGCTAAGCAACAAGCGAAGAGGAGCGAGCAGGACACGCTGTCAGAACACATGCAGATGCTCTACGCCAAATACACCAGCGCGGGATTCCCTCTCAAAGACGGGAACACTGTCCGCAGCTTCAAGGGACATTTGGGTAGGTATTACGTCATGTATTTCATAGTAACTGAAGAAATGTAGTAATGTACTCTTTAATATTTCTCTATGTGAGTTTAAGTGCGGTGTTCGTCAGTTTTGCGCACGATATCCTAAAACGATTCACCCTCTCTCGTCATTTAGCCTACTCATCCTATTTTTACCTGTAGGCATACCTAAACAAACACAAAAAGAGATGTTTAAATTCACTTTAATTGCATCTTTTTCCCTAGCATAGTAACAGTGACTGAGGCTGTCAGTCCCAAACTTCTCCTGTGTAAAGTTTTCATTTTAGAGTGAACTGTCTCTTTAAGACAGCTTGCGTTTCAGTTGGTTGAATTACACCTGTTGATTTCGATTTGAGTGAGACCGCAGGTCGAGGTGAAGTTCAGATCCCGTTTCATAAATCATTTGAGATGTTTAGCTACTTTTACACCGGTGTTGCTCATTGGAAAACAAGCGAGCCTTCGTCGATTTTGATAGTGATGTATTTCATTTAAATCTTTTTATTTCTGAAACGTATAATGATAGTCATGCCAGTGTTGTCTCGTCACAACAAACTCAAATTAAGCGACGTGCCACACCAAAACATTGGTAGCACTTTACAGTAAGGCGGTATTAGTTAACATTAGTTCATCTTTGTTAACGTTAATTCATAACAATCCAGCTGTTCATTCATGGTTTGTTCATGTTAGTTCACAGTGCATTAACTAATGCTAACAAGATTTTAATAATGCATTAGTAAATGTTGAAATTCAAAGATAAATAAATGGTTTATAAGTGCAGTTCGTTTTTTGTTCATGTTAACTAATGAACCTTATTGTAAAGTTTTACCAAAATAGTATACTTTATAATAAATAAACTAGTTATCTAAATAACAGAATAAACCTCTTTCGTAATATAGTAAAGGCGCTGGGAAGAGCAGAAAGAAAGGGAAACACTGCAGATTGATAATGACATTATGTAGAGTGCAGCTAAGATTTATGGTTCGTGCAAAGTTGGGGGAAAAAATCCACCCAAAAGCGCAACCCACATTTATAAGAAGAAAAAAACACGCTCAGAGTTACTTAAAATGATTGGACATACCGCCCTCTAGAGTTCACTTCTGTTCTTATTATGCTTGTCATTTGCCTTCTGAAATATGTTTCAGTTGAAGTTTGATGATAACGCCATGATGTTTTTATTTTATTATGTGTGTTTTTTCCTGTTAGGGACCATCAATGATAAGCAGTTACAAATCTTCAACCTCACTTCCCTCACCAAGTCTGAGGATGTTCTCTCAGCAACGCTGCACTACTACATTGGTGACCTGCAGAACAGCAGCCACAGATGCCCAAGGCACAAGAGTTGTGCTCACCATAATAATCTCAGAAGTCAAGGTCATATTCACCTTGATGTCTGGAGTTTCAGCTTTGTGGATAATGCCACCAGAACGATCGGCCGTTTTTCCATTAACATCTCCACAGTGTACCGGGACTTCATATCATGGCAGTGGAAAGACATTACCCGTGTAGTCAACCAAGCCAAGCATCACGACCAGCTTCTCATAGGTATTGACATCGACTCAAAAGGACGCCAACCTTGGAAGAAACTCTTGTCAGATAGGTCTCCTTACATTCTGGTCTATGCCAACGACTCGGCTATCTCCGAACCCGAGAGTGTCGTGTCCACATTGCAGAGACACAGAAGCAGACTGGTGCCTAATCTTCATATGCTCGAAATACATAATCGCAGTGCCTCCTCGCAACATCGGACCAAACGGTCCGCCAACATCCTTCTGCCGCTACAAAACAATGAGCTTCCAGGCCCCGAGTACCCTTATGAGATACCTACATGGGATGAGACCAGCCCTTATGATCCAATGGAGAGCAAACCAGTCAAGCGCCCTCGCAAGAAGCCTCGCAAGAATCCACGGCACAAGAACCCTCTCCTGCAGTTTGATGAGCAGACCATTAAGAAAGCACGCAAGAAGCAATGGAACGAGCCCAGGAACTGTGCCCGCAGATATTTAAAGGTTGATTTTGCAGATATCGGCTGGAGCGAGTGGATTATCTCCCCCAAGTCTTTTGATGCGTACTACTGCTCGGGGTCATGTCAGTTCCCCATGCCAAAGGTATGTAGTTCTGTATGATTACAAAAATCTCAAATCCCACACTTTTTTATTTTTCATTTAGCAAAAAGTCGAGATGAGTTTCGAGAGGAAGCACCCATTTAGTTGTGCACTCTGATCTGTTGTGATACCATCAACTGCAGGAGTAAATAACCAGAGGTCTGATGTAGAGAAGTGAAATATAAGCACCACCTAGTGGAAGAAAAAGCTGTAAATCATCATAGGCAGCACAGCAGGTCATTCATCTTCCATTATTATGCCATCCATGTCATCCTTGATCATAAAACCTGCCGTCGGTTTTCCATTGATTAAGTTTAATCGGGATAGGGTCCCTAATTTACATCAGTTTTACTACAGTTTTATGTTTCTGCAGTGAAGTTGATCATAGAAAACCAAGACCGAACTGTTTCATATTCTAAGATGAATGTGGCTAAATTCCTCTTTATTTTATTTGATTTGATCAGATATTAGGAGTTTTTTACATATAATTTACCAGCCAATCTTCAAAACCATGAATCATTAACTGTTAAATGTCATGTTTAGCAAATCCCAAAATTAATATCCATTTTCATACTGTATAGTATAACGTGTTGCTTCCTAAATTCACTTGTAGCATTTAAAATGAGTCATTTTGGTTTTTAGTGTTTAATTCTTAATTTATTCAGATAGCATTTTAATATCTACAATTTACCAGAATTGTAATATCGGTGCATCGCCAGTGTTATTTTACTATTATTAATATACTATTATAGTATTTATTAATATTTTGAATTCACTTTTATGTTTTCATTGTTTAGGTTTTTAGTAATTGTTTTTGTTTTATTACAAAATTATTTATTTTTAAGCTTAAGTTATAAGAAAAAGATTCTATTTTAGCTTCGTTTCCATTAGCTAATAGACTTGTAATAGTTTCAGTTAACAAT
Source organism: Romanogobio albipinnatus (assembly GCA_023566225.1). Classification (NCBI taxonomy): domain Eukaryota; kingdom Metazoa; phylum Chordata; class Actinopteri; order Cypriniformes; family Gobionidae; genus Romanogobio; species Romanogobio albipinnatus. The sequence goes on from CM042242.1 coordinate 36,967,887, forward strand.
AGCAACACTGTGCATCTCTACAGCAAATAGCCATGCCACAGCAATTAGCGCGTTCCCCTTCACAGACACTGGAACGCAGATGGATTAGCATGAACCTATTTTTACAACCTTTAGTGCTTTCCATGGTTTATTAACCAGACTGTAGCTGTCCAAAACCCTGTAATAGGTTCTGACCTCTTGAACTTTTTTTAATCTTACAGTCTTTGAAACCTTCAAACCATGCCACCATCCAGAGCATCGTGCGGGCGGTCGGGGTGGTCCCTGGCATCCCAGAGCCCTGCTGTGTACCGGAGAAGATGTCTTCCCTCAGCATCCTCTTCTTTGATGAAGACAAGAACGTGGTCCTTAAGGTCTACCCCAATATGACAGTGGACTCCTGTGCCTGTCGGTAAATGCTTTGGTCTTTTCCACCAGCCTCCCTCCCCTAAACTGGCTCCCAATTTTTGCACTGGAAGAAAGACTGACGGTGTTCATTTCATAACCCTTGAAGAACAATCCACAGCTTTAAGGAGTGTGAAGAAGAGCAAAGTGCTTTTCCAGAAGGAATTCCTTCCTGTTAGCAGGAGGCTTCATGCATCAGTTGAGATATGAACATATGAAGAGGCTCTGTCTGTTTGACCAGTGATGTTCTCGTGTTTCTATAAACTCAGCAGTTAAGCATACAAGGGACAAACATTTGCTGTCATCCATCATGTTTCTGTACAGTTTATATAATCAGTCATTATTATAGCTATATTTTTGCTACAGATGCATTGATTGACTCTCAATGTTCATATTCTATGGCTGCTATAAAGTGGACTTTTGGGGTGGGAAAAAGAAAAGGAATCTTTTTGTTACATTTGTCAAAAATATTAATTATATTAAAATGATTATCTATATATTTACATATTCAGTTTTCCACATTAAGCTTAAAACAGTGTTTCATTTCTGGGTGACTCTGTTTTGAATGTCTTCAATCTTCGTAAAATACTCGTAATACTATATATAAATATATATATTTATTTTCTCCAAAAAGGTGCATTGTTACAAGCCTACATGTAATAGTGTTACATCGCATTTTGTAAACAATTTCCTTTATCCTCTTTTTTTTATAGATTTGTAAATATGTTCAATGACGTTTCCGTCTGACCTACTAATACAAGGTTGCATCCTCACGTTTAGCTGAATTCATAATGTACACGCACGCATTGTTCATGTTTCTGTCATTCCTCTGAAAACTACAACTAGTGTCATTAAAGCAGATGTTATTTTATGAGCAATGTTTCAAACTATATATTCAGGAAGGTGATTATGAAAATTGTACGTAATTATTTTTTAGTCTTTGTCTCTTTAACACAACAATGCCTATATAAAGTGCCTTACCATGTTAAAAGGTTAATCATACATTAAATACAAGGAATATTCTACTAGAATATTTATATTTTACAAAGACGAGTGTAACATGTAATGTCTTATTTGACAGAATATTCTGATATGGCTATCAGTTTATTTGGATAAAATGTGATATTTTGTTCCAATAATGTCTTCTGTATATATCTTGTACTGTTTTTACTTTCAAATTAGCATAGAACTAAAGCAAAGCTGCATGGTCATAAATGGGGTGTGTTGTAGTCTGATTTGTTTTGTGTTTTGTTTGTTTTTTGACAGAGAAATGAACACGTATATGTAAAAGTGGGCTATTATCTTAATATATAATGCATACGTCAAGGCACACTATGTAAAGCACCCCTTTAGCATTTGTGTAATATATTTTTGGAAGGCTTCCACCACACTGTGTGTTTTGTAAATGTTATGCTGTAGGTGAAAGGATGTGCTTTGTATGATAGGCTTCATAAGAAATTATATTTGTATATGGAAATGACCTTTAAAAGCATTTATTTATTGCCTGTATGATGCCTTCTGTATCTTATTTTTGTGAAGCACAGAGGGGTTCATTAAATATTCATTCATTTAGCTTTGCTGCACAAAGGTTAGATGGGGCACAAAAGAAGCAATCACATGACTCATGTCAAATGAGAGAGAATGCTTATTTTTGTAACATCTCCCTAGTTGAAGAAATCCCTTTTGGCAGATCGTTCAAGGAAAACAATAAAGTTTTATGTATGAATTATGTAGCCATGTGTTTATTTATCACGTGTTAAAGGACTAAGCCCTTTGGCAATAAAGCCAAACTTTGCTGAATATCGATTGTATTGTTACGCAATCAAAAATGATGTTGGGACTGTTGCATCATGGAACATGCTGTAAATTGCTTAATGGGTCAATAAGGTCTGGAAAGTTACCACACAAACATCAAAGTCCATTATTTAATAGATATTTACATATCGCTAGAGTGCACTAACTTGAAATGTGCTGGGAACAAAACATAAAGAAATGCTCATTTGTTTTACATTTTAATATACAAATAATTTAAAATATATTTGTAGAATCTTTCAGGGAGACTAAAAAAAAATTCTAAATTCTCACACAAAAAAGAAAGACATTTTTCCTATTCGCACAGATAAAATATGCAAGAGTCAAACATTACATCAGCACAAACTGGCTCAGATGCAGAGGTTCACCTGAAGTACACTAAAAATACTACTTTCACAAAACTCAGCTTGAGCTGCACAAACTGCAGTGTCAGTCCCCCGCTGAGGTTAACCTTTCAAACCTCATCAGTGGCGTTCACAGTCACAGGTGGTTATTACCTTCAGGAGCTCAAATATGTGACATCACCAACGCTTCTAAAACTAGGAACATCTCACCCTCCTGCCAAACCACAAACCGTTCCGCATGTCTAAAGGTAAATATTACCAATGGTCTCTCACCATCCTCCTCTATGATGCCCCGGCTACATCATTCTCACAGGCTGATCCTGCTCTGACATCTCAGTGGTACAGCTTCAGTCAAATTCAACAATGTTTATAATCGCAATGTATGAGTGCATCTGAACCTCGAGAAACAATTCCTTTCTTATGTCTCTCCTCCTCTGCGGTGCCTCCCACTGCACTAACAGCAGCCTTCGGTCAAGGAGTCCATTGTTGCGACACATACACTGGTTTTGTTGGCTTCATGGTCTGAGGTTCCTTGGGAAAAAGGCTGGCATGTTGGAGATGGCAAATGGCAGAAGAGTTTTGTTTAACTCAAAATGTTTGAGCACACGGGTGCATCGAGGGGTCAAGTTAGAAGTCGACGTCCCAACCTGACATTTCATCTGGAGGGATTTCTTCTTCAGGAGGATAACTGTCAAAGTAACTGTGGTCAGTGGGTCCCTTCACCTGGAGAAAAAGAAAGAGAAGGAAAAAACAAGATGATGTCTTGAGTCTAATCTTCATTTTAGATATGGGTTCTGAATGATCATGTGACACTGAGGACTGGAGTAATGCTGAAAATTCAGCTTTGTCGTAACAGGGATGAATTTGTATATTACTCTTTTTACTGTATTCAGATAAATGCGGCCTTGGTGAACATGCGGCCTTCTATCTCTGACCCCAACATTTTGAATGGCAGTGTATATGTCATTTTATAATACACAATCCCATAAAAATCTCTTAATGTGTCTTACCTCTCTTTTAAGTGCCGATATCAGATTTCTGGATTTCAGACCACTCCAGCTAAATCCTGTAAACCATCTAACCAACGAACAACATTGTGAATTAAATAACCGTTGTGAAATGTATGTAGGTGGCACAAATTTCAAAGTTAGTGTTTATGGATGACCACTTTCAAATGTAATGTTTGTTAACATGATAGACGCCTGTTTAGGGGCAAAGGAAAAAGAGCAAAGCATCAATTTTGTCCTAAGGCTATATGAATTAAATCAAGAGCATGTCCAGAAAAACCAGAAAGAATCATAAAAGTGATCTGAGTGATTAAACCTCCCCAGAGTGACGTGTTAATGATGGAACAATAAATCAAGAGATTTTGGGTTATTTAGGGAGCCATCTAATTGAGTTGGCACCATTATGAAAAGCCAAGCATAGTGGGGTTGGGTTTTTTTTCAAACATGAGAAATCTAAAAATGTAAGACAAAACGAGTAAAATATCTGTAGTAATATCTGCAAACGCAATATATCCATAGTTCAGTATATTGAGTGGGTGACACTTTAGATTAGGGGACAGATATTCACTATCAACTAGGAGTTTCCCTCAATAAACTCCTAATTACTGCGTATGGACAGTATAGTAGTTGTTGTAGTTGTTAAGTTTAGGTATGCGGTAGAATTAAAGCCACAATATGCAATTTTTAGTTGCTATAGAGGTCGCTTATTCAAAACAAAGCCATCGCTTGATAGAATCTTGATTTCGCAGAGCTTTTATTATGCCACGGACAACCGCTTCCGCTTCTTCCGGTCATGTGTATGTGGGGTAACGCGGCCAACAATGTTTTATCATATTAGATACATTTGAGTGTGTTGAAAGTTGTTATAATGCTACTCTGTGCGTTTGCTACTATGAGACACTTGTTGCACACTGCAGTAAGTTAGATCGATATTAGGCATGCTAAAACATTGTACCCGCAGTAAATCAAGAAAACCAGATTTAAACAATAAGACTAACTGTGTTGAGCTATATAACAATGATTAGTTTTCTGTCGATGAATGTATCCAGACAGTTGCTCACCTGTCTAATAAAACACACAATATATTAAAGTATCTTTGGTGTTTCCATGGTTTCTACTAAATAAAACCGAAAATGTGCTTTATAGGGTCTAATAAACAGCCAATATGCTAGTATGCATGCTAACAAGCAAATACTCTTCCCGAAACTAAAGTATTACCATTAAGTGTACAAAATCTGAGGATTCTAACCAATAATTTGTGTTAAAACGAAAAAAAAAAAAAAATTTGCGTTAATACATATGACATAAGACTTTCAAATGTATTTTTATAAACTGCACCAGACTGTGACTGTTGTACTCTCACCTGTGTTTTTTAATATCAGTTATTCCATTTTTTAGATTGCCCAGTCGTTCTGACGGGTTTTGTCTTCATATAAAAAAGAGAACAGCAAAATCATATTTTGATATATTGCAGAGGGAACTGAACAGTAAAAGACATAAGAATGAGTTAAGAAGGACACATGATAATACCTGCACAGCTTTCGAATAAGGTCACCTGGCCTCTTGGTAATCTTTTTAGGGAAGTCCATCTTCTCAATTCCTTTCAGAATGAATGTGTATATGATCATCTGATCTGAGCCAGTAAATGGGGGGCTTGAGGAACAATCAGATCAAATACGTTAGAGTAGGTCTTTTATACGCATCTGTTTTATGAAATGTTTTCCACCAGAACTTGAGCTGATGCAAACCTTCCTGTAAGAAGTTCAAAGATCAGGATTCCAAGAGACCAGAAGTCCACACTGAGACCGTGACCTTTATTGAGAATGATCTCAGGCGCAACATACTCTGGAGTCCCACAGAACGTCCAGGTCTTCTGGCCACACTTGAGCTTCTTAGCAAAGCCAAAATCCACCTGAGAAAAGATGCTTGGAATCAGTATAGCTGCACTGAGTTTAATAAGTGAATTCTAAGTGAAGTTTGCTGACTTTTGCTCACCAATTTGACGTATCCATCTGTATCCAGCATCAGATTCTCAGGCTTCAGGTCTCTGTATATGATGCCATTGTTGTGGAGGTAGTCAAAGGCCTCTGTTACACAGCCCACACAGAACTTGGCAGTGTACTCATCAAAACTCCCCCTGTGTCAAAACAGAGCAACTTTTAGCATATGCATCAAACCAGTAAAACTGTAGCTGTTCTGTCTGCATGGAATAGGGTGACATATCTGGTTATTGCTCTGTTGCAGGACAGTAGATGTGATTTTGCGGGACAATGCAGAACACGTGTGTGAGAGATACATTTTCTATTGCCTATACTATGTAAATATTGATTTACATTAGTTGTAAATCCTATTTGCCATCACGTTGGATGATAAAGTTAAATTGCCAATAAGCTTTGTAAGTTAATGTTAAAGATGCTGTATGTAAGAATGACAGCTAGTGGTTTGAAATGGGTACTGCAGTCCAAATTCAAAATATGGTTTCCCCCATTTGAAACATTATTCTAACGTTCCCCTAATGTTGCTCCAATGTTAGAATAATGTTACTTTAACTCTAAAGCTATTTTAACGTCCCTCTAACGTTATTATAACATTCCACTGTTTTTCTAACGTTATTAAAAAGTTGCGCTAACATTATTCTAACGTTACTTTACTGTTCCCTAACATTATTCTAACATTACTTTACTGTTCCCGTAATGTTATTCTAATGTTCCCCTAACGTTATTTTAACGTTCCCAGAGCGTTCCCCTAACCTCCTTAGGTCATTATACAGAAACATCTGCCAAGTTTTAACTGGAAGGAAAGATTTGACATGATTATTAAATAACCTGAAAATAACCATTAGGGAACATTCTGTATGAGTTATTTTTAGGTTATTTAAAAAAGAACCTTACTGCAATGTTCTGGGAATGTTGTTTTATGGTTGCAAAAAATAAATTCTAAAAAGAACATGCCTAGAACATTATTATTTGGTTATCAAAAAAAATAACCAAACGGGAACCAAATAATAATGTTTGGGGAGTGTTCTGTGTTTTCTGGGTAGACTATGCAAACATCAAACGCATTTTACTGGATTCGATGCATCCTGAACTTTGTTCGAACTAGGTTTGATCAGGATGTTCTTATCCAGTTTGTGTCTAGAGGAAGTCCTGGCTGGTGTAGCTGTATTTAACCAGTTTTGATGAGGTCCACACTGATTCCTTGGCTCCGCCCAGTTGTCATCAGCAGAAAAATCCCACTTTATGAGTGCGTTGGTTGGTCATTTTCCTGCTCTAGTTTGAACACGATGGTTTTTTGTTTTATATTTCTATTTGTGGTATTGTAAATTTCAGGGAAGAAATGGTCACCCCGGCATGAAATGGAGCTCACCTGTCTCTCAGAAGACTCCAGATTTCTCCACCCAGACATGCCTCCAACAGCATGTATACATACTTGTTGTCTTTGAAAGTGCAGTACATTCTAAAAGCAAAAATGTACAGATCAGATCAAAACAAAAATGAGTTTTGAAATTCAAGGCATGCGCAGTCACATTCACTGCCACTGGATTTTCTCCTATGTTTGGTTAAATTAAGCTCTTTTAAGTACGGTCCTTCTCTCTCAATTGAATCATGTGAACACTAAGGGGATTCATGAATATCTCTTTAAAAGCAATGAACAGTGAATTGATTCAATGATCACATTATCTTTAAGATCTTCCGATATTTCTTAAAACTCACAAGAATAAACAGGCTTTACTAAAACTTGATGAACATACTTTACAATAAAAGGAGAGTTTGTTTCAAGCAAGATCCTCCTCTCTGAGTAGATGTGCTCTTCCTGTCTGTTATCCACGATGTGCCGTTTCTTGATGCATTTCAGAGCAAACGTCACATTCTCATTCTTCATTTTTACCTAGAGTAAAACAAGCATCATTATTGCTCATCTCACCCCCTCACTTTGTGGGAATAATTTCTCTTTGAATGTTTTATATCATAAAGAAGATGTGCGATTATTGTGAACAAGCTTCTAACCAATTCAACTCTGCCAAAGCCTCCAACTCCCAGCGTGGCAATAACCTCAAGGCAGCTGAAGGGTATAGCGGATGCAAAGCTGCTCTCGCTCTCTTTCAGCTCTATCATATCATGTGACACTGGTGTAGTTGGTGGGGTGCAGCTTCCTGACCTCCTAAAAGAATAAGTAAGGATTTTCAGTGATAAGTGATTGTCATTATTTTGGTCATTCTGTTTAAGACTTATAATCATAAAAAGTGGCACATGTGTCTAATTTCGGATTGGTTACTAAACATCTGAAAAGGAAAACATATAGCTGGGCCTGAAAGTGTAAGAAATGATAGGGTTTTGTTTCCATTTAAACTGCATTATTTTTTGGCTAGTAAACAAATGAGCAAATTGGTGACATTGACCATTGTTCTGCTAATAAAGTCATTTTAAGTAATACAATTTAGCAAATATGCAAAAGAGAAGCATTTTCATTAGTGGTCTTTTGGACCCCACTGTGTATATAAATAAATAGGTGGATTGGAGATTCATATGCTTAAATCCAGAAAGTAAAATCTGGCATTTTCAAAATAGCTCCTGACCAGTTGAGATATTCTTATACTCACACTACATAATATACAATATGTACATATGTACATGTTGTAAATTATTGTCAGTTCTTTAGTTCTGTCAATTGGAGATTAGTTTTTATCTTTTTGTTTATTTTTTGAAAAACTGTGCCTGTAGTACACAATATTGTGCTATTTTACAGCACAATGGAGTGGTAAGAAGTCAAGGAGTTATAAAGACTATCACTGTTTCCCATATGTAATTATATATATTTATATATATATATATATATATATATATATAAAAAAACTTACTTAGCATTTCTCTTCTTATCGTCTCGTGCTAAATTCTCAACATAGCTCTGGAGGTACTTCTTAAGCTCATCAAATGTTCCAACAGTTTGACTAAAAGTTCTAAGAGAAGACCGTTATTATTATCACAGACTCCAAAAAAACATTCAATTGAATGATGATGATCTTGAAGTGTGAACTCACTCTCGGTCAATGACAAGGCATTCCACCCCATCCTCATCTGCGATTATATTCGCAGATCTGACATCATCGCTGTAGTTTGGCAAAGCAGGAACACATTAAGTGCATTAGACATAAACTGAGCTAAAATGGCTCCTAAAATGACAGTTATATGAATATGTTTGTAATATTTTAACTAATCTATCCGTTGACAAGACAAAGTTGATGCTCTCTGCTACTGGAGTTATATTAAAAGTCCCCATATACCAAAAGGTTATTAAAACAGGATTAAAGTGGGGAAATGAGAATTGAGCTGGGGATTGAAGAAAGACAGCACCTGATGAGGGCCTTCTCTCCGAAATAATCCCCTTTCCCCAAGGTGTTGATGATCTGAGGCTCTTCATGATCCTGTGTGCTTTGTGTGACTTTAATCTGGGCAACACAGAAAGACAGAGGTTGCATTTCAAAATATACAACAAAGAACAGTATGTTTTATGGTCTGTCTTTTGTCATGGTTTCATTTTCCAAATCTATTTTTAATTATATAGATGTCATGCTTTATTATAAAGAATTCATGTGTGCTGGGATGATGCATTGCAAACATGCTGCAGACCACATTCACAGATTAAAATCCTTCAATTGCAGGCAACAAGTATTCAATAATAATGATATTGAAGAAATGGAGTTAGTTCGGTGAACTCTGATTCATTCTCAATCCTGTAAAATGATCCACTAAATCTTGACCTTTATGATAGGCAGTTTTTGGTGGCCAGCACTAATGGTTTTATTCCCAACACGCTCTCGGACATGGTGGCGACAGGCTGACGAGAACCATCATTTCCGGTAATTAAATTCTCTCCCCCTCAGTAAAACATCTTCCTTTCCCCATCTTGAGCGACAGTGGAGCAGAAATGAACATGGGATTTGAGCATGACTAGCTCATGCTAAACAGTTCCTGTTGCTTCCCAGTGGAGAGTCCTGTCTCTTAACCCCTTCGGTGTCAAATTACTGATTTATCTGAACGCGCTCAACCTCCCACAGACCCAGATCAGTGTCTGCAGTGAAGTCCATGAGGATTAGTGGAGTGGAAAAATGGTGCCTCAAATGCGATAAATCACTTTTGTTTTTTGATGGTTTAGCTTTAACAGTGAATGGTGAGTACATAGCATAATCTGGGAAGTATATGTACCTAATGTACCTAAAATGATGTACACACTGTCGTCTTTAGTAGGCATGATGAAGGGCTACACACTTTATAATTACTAAAAGTTCCAGGAAAGGAGGAAATCAATAATGATCATTTAGCAAAGGCACATCACATTTTAAATTATAGTAGTAATTCATTTGAAGTATATGTAACCTCATGGAACGAGACATGATTCAATGTTAAGTATAGTACACTAAATACAGTAAATAAACAAAACAAAGCTTTGACAAAACAAATTGATGAGAATATACTGCAAATTACCTTTCCATTGGCGATTATGTAAAAAGTGTTTCCTTCTTCTCCCTCCCGGATGATGTAGTCTCCTTTATTATAATACTCCTGATCAGGAAACGGAAGACAAAACTCGTTTAGCTATTGATTTTACCATCAAGCCACTGCTGTCATGTTCCCGGAGAGATTGCCCGAGGGAAACAACAGGATGGCCGCCATGTCTGCTTTCACAATAATATAAGAAGATAGGTCTCCTACACTTACTGCTTACTTACATACTTGTCAAATTTCATAATGTGTTTCCTCATTAGAAGTTAAAGGGATAGTTTACCCAAAAATGAAAATTCTGTCATCATTTACTCACCCTCAAGTTGTTCCAATTCCTGTATGAGTTTCTTTGTTCTGCTGAACACAAAAGAAGATATTTTGAAGAATATCGGTAACCAAACAATTGATGGGCCCCATTGACTTCCACAGTATATTTGGTTACCCATATTCTTCAAAATATCTTCTTTTGTGTTCAGCAGAAAGACATTTATACAGGTTTAGAACAACTTGAGGGTGAGTAAATGATGATTTAACCTCATTAAATAATAAAATAAAATAAATAAATAAAAATTAAAAAAAAACTTTCCTCTCCTCTTTCTCCCCCTTTTTCCCCTCCCTACTCTAGCCTGTGCTACACTGAGCAATGTACAGGTTCTCAGTATTTCAGGCACTTGTTGCGCTTACCCGAATCTTCATGACCAATCGCTTCGTATACCCCCAAGTTGTAAGTCGCTTTGGATAAAAGCGTCTGCTAAATGCATAAATGTAAATGTAAAACCTTCCTTTAAATTGTACGGTTGACATTAACACTTCACTAACCACTAAAACAGTTCAGCTTTTTTTAAATAATAAATAACAATATCAAAACCTGCATTTTGGAGCTGGTTTTAATAATCTAGAATAAGCTGTTTATGTGACTAAAATGTGTTTTTTGGTTACTTTGGTAGCCTAGAGCTTGAGAACTCTGTGCCTGAATAGATATCCCCCCAATTCAATGGAAGAACAATGTTTTTTTTCAAGTGATTTGCTAAAGTAATGTTCTATTTACACTGGAATGGGATGATTCACCTGAAATTTTACAAGATTAAATCTTGTTGAAAGTGAATTAACTGAATCATTAAACCATTCTAGAACATTGTAGTGGTCCATCAGAGGTATTCCAAGACATTCTTTGAGCCTTCATTTCTCTGGTCCATGTTCTCCACTGATCTCCATCCCCAACTGTCTTTCTGACAGAGCTCTGCTGTTTCATTAGAGAAGCGCTAGGCATGCCACGCTCCTCTGAGGGTCTCAAAACATTTGTCTGCTTCTAGCGTCCCGTCTGCATTCCATTCCCCACTGTTTAATGATAGAGTTCCACATTATCTGCATGTTTCAGTCCAAAACATCTGGGCCACTATTGGGTTACATTGCTTCCTTACCCCTAGAGAGGGGAATATAATCAACTCCATCGGGGTGATTGAATAATGACATTCTCCCATTCGACCCCAGGGGCCGACAATCGAGAAGAATGTCCTTGATGTTTTTTCAGCATGGAAGAACATGAGGATGCTTATTTGACGTTGAGTTGACAAAGCCCACACTCTTTTAGAAAAACTCACTTTGGCCCCTCATGGAGAAACGGAATAAATCAGTCAGCAGCCTACATTGGCTGCTACAAACATCTTTAACAAATCACTCGTCCCCTCGATTGGAGTGAACACTTCATGCAGCCTTAGTCAAATAGCTATGGTAACAATATGCTGGGCCAAGTGATGAAAGATGCAATATCAACACTGCTTGTCCGAATTTCACAGTTTGGATTTAGACATGTGAAAAAGTATTATTTCATTAACTTATTAACTTGTATTTTGGATGAGATTGGGCTACTTAGTTTTTTGTAAAAAGGTTTTACTTACCACCTCTAAGCAGTCCACAATCTTAGTTAGTTTGACCCCAGGTAGACTAGCAAGAAGTGAAACACTAAAATATAAACAAAATTCAATAAAAACGGTTAGGACAATTGTAGGAGACAAGCAATCAAGCATCATGTAATTTTCTAAATGTATCTTTTTAGCATTTTTGCCATTTGTTAATTTGCTTACTCAAAACATATTGGTTTAAATTTTGATCTATGACTCTCTATATGACTAAACTGATACAAACAATTTAGGATTGGCCCTTTGGCGCGGATTGAACTGATGGTTATGGAGAACAGTTCTGTTTATTTCATCTAATATAAGATCATATCTCTCAATCATTTCTTATTAGAATGTCTTCAAGGGCCCTCAAATTGAATTATTGCATTTTCCTCCTTTCATGTTCGCTATTTAAACTGATAGTTATATAAGCAAGGTCACAGAGGTCACTTCAACCAGACCGTGAACTAACCTTCATTATCATTGGCTAATGCCACCAAAAAAATCCTAGCTATGCTTTATTTGTTTGTTTGATCTCCACAATGTTTCATGCAAAAGCCGCACTTTGATGTTTTCAGGTCCAGCTAATGCTGGGCTACACATTATGTGGTAGGACACCCCAGTAAACAGTGGGAGGGATGAACAGTTTGGATTACCTCCTCAGGAAGTTGCGGTATTGCTCGTGTCGAGCCTCGGCAGTCATCCGCATGATGTTGTGAAAGACTTCTCGATCGAGGGCCCATGTTTTCACATTGCTGGCCGCTGTGATCATAACAAAACAGCAGGTAAGGGAAATACCAGGAGCTCCCTCGTTCCTCGCTGAGTGGTGTCCATTTAAACTTCAATGGCTCAGTGACCAGCAAACAACAGCTGCTTCCAATAGGACCATTAGGAAGTGATTACATTTGATCATGGTGACTTGGTGGTAGAGAACATATTTTAAGTATCAAAGTACCTACAGTGAATTTAATTTTTGCAATATTAAGACTCTTAATGATCACATTAAAAATTAACCACTGAAAGAATGCACCACACTGATTTATAATTTAACATTATGGGTAACCATGTTTTACTGCACATCAGTGCTTTTTTAAGAGTGGGAATAAAAGTTATTATGATTGAAGGCATTTGAGATGGTACATCTGGCCACACAAACAAGCAAACAAAATTACTGACAAGCCAACAAGATTACCGCTACAAGACAAAACGATGGTGTTTTAGTTCTCACTGTTTGCTTATTTGATAGCCTGTGGCTCCATGAGGCCAATCCATGGTCACAGCACGAACTAAACACACAAAGACTGTTTGAATTTTGTGTAAACCAATTATATAACAAATTTGTCAGAAACAGAACTATACTTATACACATCTAATGTGGGAGATAGAATGAAGCACAATGGAAATACTTCACCTTTGACCGATGCAGTCCTGGTGCAATTGTACAAGATGGCTAATTCACCAAAGGTGGTCCAGACTGCTATTGATGTGAGCAGTTTGTTGTGCTGATACACATCCAGCTTGCCGTCTGTAAGAGGAAACTACTTAAACACAAATTGTTTCTTTTTTGCATTCCGATTGGACTTTTGTAACTAGTGACATATGCATAGATTTCGTCATTTCATCTTTGTAATAATGCCTACAATCTCAGAAAAATTGTGTTTGTCACTGGGGCAGTACCCTTAAAGGTCTTTGTACTTTATACAGCCCTACAAGATGCATAGTAGTACATTAAAGGGATAGTTCGCTCAAAAATGAAAATTAGCCCACAATTTACTCACCCTCAAGCCATCCTAGGAGCATATGACATCTTCTTTCAGTCGAATACAATCAGAGTTATATTAAAAATGTCCTGGCTCTTCCAAGCTTTATAATGGCAGTGAATAGCAGCCCAAAAAGTGTATCCATCCATTATAAAAGTAATCCACACGGCTCTGGGGGGTTAATAAAGGCCTTCTGAAGCTAGATATTTTACTTTATAACGTGCTAAATATGGATGGTAATTTACATTTTTGGGTGAACTATTCCTTTAAGGGTACACATTACTTCATGGGTGTAGATTACGCGGGGGACATGTACCCCCCACTTTTTATAAAATGTAAATTCGTCCCCCGCACTTTTTCATTGGGCAAGTGTGCTCATGACAAGTTGAGGTTTTCATTTAAGTGTATAAATTGAATTTAAAATTCAAAGAGACAGTCTATCTAGTATCTAAGCTACGTTTCTTAGTTTATTGGCTTATATTTCTACGTGAATTTCAAGTTTCCATGGTAATCAGTCACTCACTAGTCACGGTGACGGCACGCCCATGCTCGCACCCGTGCTGTATCCATCATTTTCAGACATGAGGTCGCGATGAGTTCAAAGCGATTCAAGAGAGTTCAAACATTTTTTACAGTCTATGGTTCAAAGCGGTAGGCTACAAAAAAACCCTTTTCACTACGAAAACGTCAAGCACTGTAAGTTGGCATGTGGTATCCGACTTGTGTTGTACAACCCCAAATCAGAAAAAGTTGGGACAGTATGGAAAATGCAAAAAAAGAAGGGATTTCTAAATTTACTTTGACTTGTATTTCATTGCAGACAATATGAACACACAATATTTCATGTTTTGTCTGGTCAACTTCATGTCATTTGTAAATATGCATCCTTTCCTGTCATTCAGACCTGCAACACATTTAAAAAAAAGTTGGGACAGGAGCAATTTAGGGCTAGTAATGAGGTAAAATGGTTAAATAATGAAGTGATTTGAAAACAGGTGATTGTAATTATGATTTGGTACAAAAGCAGCATCCAAGAAAGGTCTAATCCTTTAGGAGCAAAGATGGGCCGAGGATCGCCAGTTTGCCAACAAATACGTGAGAAAATTATTGAAATGTTTAAAAACAATGTTCCTCAAAGAAAGATAGGAAGAGATTTGGATATTTCACATTCAACAGTGCATAACATAATGAAAAGATTCAAGGAATCTGGAGGAATTTCAGTGCGTAAAGGACAAGGGCGCAAGCCTAAGCTGAACAACCGTGATCTCCGATCCCTCAGGCGGCACTGCATCAAGAATCGTCATTCATCTATAAGCGATATCACCACATGGGCTCAGGACTACTTTGGCAAACCTTTGTCAAGTACCACAATACGTAGTTACATCCACAAATGCCAGTTAAAACTATGTTAACAGTGTCCAGAAGCGTCGTCGACTTCTCTGGGCTCGGAGGCATCTGGGATGGACCATCACACAGTGGAAACATGTACTGTGGTCAGATGAATCAGTATTTCAGGTATTTTTTTGGAGGAATGGACGCCGTGTGCTCCGGACCAAAGAAGAAAAGAATCATCCAGACTGTTACCAGCAACAAGTCCAAAAGCCAGGGTCTGTCATGGTATGGGGTTTTTGTCAGTGCCCTTGGCAAAGGTAACTTGCACTTCTGTGAAGGCACCATTAATGCTGAAAAAGTACATAGAGATTTTGGAGCATAATATGCTGGCTTCAAGAAGACATCTTTTCCAGGGACGTCCATGCATTTTTCAACAAGACAATGCAAAAACACATTCTGCACACATTACAAAGTCCTGGCTGCGGAGGAAGAGGGTACGGGTACTTGACTGGCCTGCCTGCAGTCCCGACCTGTCTCCAATAGAGAATGTGTGGCGCATTTTGAAGCGCAAAATGCGACAACGAAGACCGCGCACTGTTGCCCACCTTAAGACTTGTTTGCAGGAAGAATGGGAAAAAATTACACCTGAAACACTTCATCACTTGGTGTCTTCAGTCCCTAAACGTCTTTTAAGTGTTGTGAAAAGAAATGGCAACATTACAAAGTGGTAAATGCTTTACTGTCCCAACTTTTTTTTAAATGTGTTGCAGGTCTGAATGACAGGAAAGGATGCATATTTACAAATGACATGAAGTTGACCAGACAAAACATGAAATATTTTGTGTTCATATTGTCTGCAATGAAATATAAGTCAAAGTAAATTTAGAAATCACTTCTTTTGTTTTTTATTTGCGTTTTCCATACTGTCCCAACTTTTTCTGATTTGGGGTTGTACTACAATAGAGTAACTCTGTCTGTTTCTCTTGTTGAATAATTAGCCAGTTTTGCTGGAAGATATTCGCTACTGCGTTTTCTGTGTATTTTCATGTAACGTCTTTTATTTTCACAGATATGTTATCAAACCCCAAATTAGAGTAAAGATGGCATTTTTAACTTGCTGAATATGAAAACGCCTAACGTTAGCCGTGAGCGCTTCGGAAGTGTAACATTGTGTGTGTGTGTGTGTGTGTGTGTGCGCGCGTCTGATATAGGCTACGGAATATCCACGGAAGTGTTTCTAGGATCTCCGTTCACAGATCGTTTGTTTCTGTATTGATTGTATATACAATGTTGATACAATGTAAAGTGTTTGCTCTGGCTCTTGTTGATTGAATATATAAAAACAGCAAAAACATTGTGAAATATTTTTACAATTTAAAATGTTTTTTATTTGAATATATTAAAGTGTAATTTCTTCCTGTGATTCAAAGCTGAATTTATCATCATTACTCCAGTCTTCAGTGTCACATGATCCTTCACAGATCATTATAATATGCTGATTTGCTGCTCAAGAAACATTTATTATTATTACCAATGTTGAAAACCGTTGTGTATATTTTTCTTTCAGGATTATTTGATGAATAGAAAGTTCATAAGAACTGAACATTTATCTGAAATATAAAGCTTTTGCAACATTATAAATGTCTATCCTGTCACTTGATCATTTTAATGCATCCTTGCTGAATATTAATTTCCTCCCAAAAAAATAAATACAAATTCTTACTGATTCTTACGGTAGTACAATGTTACAAAAACTGTTTGTTTGAACTTTCTATTAATCAAAGAATCCTAAAATGTTTTACACAACTGTTTTCAACACTGATAATAATCAGAAATGTTTCTTGATCATCAAATCATCATTAGAATGATTTCTGAAGGATCATGTGACACTGAAGACTGGAGTAATGATGCTGAACATTCAGCTTTGATCACAGGAATAAATTGCATTTTTTAAATATATTCAAATAGAAAAAAGTTATTTAAAATTGTAAAAACAAAAAAACAGTAATACTGTTATTGCTGTATTTTTTTAATCAAATAAATGCAGCCTTGGTGAGATTAAGATTTCAAAAACTTTAATGTTTACAAATTTTTGGCTGGTAGTGTGTCTCATGCCATTTAGATTTCAGCAAACGTCATTTGGGGTCAAAAATAGCATATTAAGCCAATTAATAAAAAGGTATATGATTTAAAATAAAACCGTCAACTAGACAAAGGTCAGAAAAAAACTGGTATAACACTTGACATTCTGTCCCCCTCACTTCTGAAATGATGGCTACGCCACTGTCTCAGGTAATAATATGCACATTTTAGGGGTATAAGGTACAAAATTGTCTCTTTAAGGATGCTGCCCCAGGGAAAAGCGGTTGCCTCATAAAAGTAAAACATTTTCACATTTTCTGACAGTATGACCAGTGTGATTAATAATACAATCAATTACTTGAGTCATACCTGCAAGCACAAACAAGTGGTTTCCTGGCTCTCCTTGTTTTATGACGTATTCTCCCTGCTGGTACGTCCGCTCATACATGCATTCCACCATGTCTTTGACCTGTTGCACTTCCAGTCTCCTCAGGTACTGGTTCTTATTCAAAGCGTCTGTGAGGAGCTTCTTTACACTGTTAAATATATTAGGCAACAAAACTGTGCTGAATATGTCTAATTTGTGATAATAATCCTTTAAAAAAAAGATTATGAAAGATTTAAGCCTGGTTTCACAGACAGAGTTTAGTTTAAACCAGGATTAGGCCTTAGTTCAATTAGGACATTTAAGTCGTTTTTTAAACGTGCATTAGAAAAAAACATTACTAGTGTGCATCTTGAGACACAACAATGGCACTGACCCTATTTTAAGATATGTCAGTGCAAGTTGCTTTTGGTTAAAACAGTTCAAACATACATTTTATACTGGGACTAGCTTGAACCTTGTCTGTGAAACCCAGGATTAGAATACTGTTTCGCCTGAAACTGTGATAGCTGTGATATTGTTACTGTTGGACTGGGTTGACTGAGAACAAATTATTCAAGACGGACTAATTGGACAGTTCTCGCTATGAAGGGCACTAGTTGTTTCATTCTCAGTGTTAGAACAGAGACAGGATAATGAATATCAACATAGTATTTTGCAGGCAGATTAGACAAATTTAAGCCTCCCAACATAATGAGTTTAGCATATGAAAAACACAGACTAATTACCAACATGAAAAACTGGCACATCTATTTTAGCTCTTTGAGAATGCTTGATACAATAATGAATATTCATGTTCAAACCCACGCACATACAGTACAGTGCACACACAAAAAATATAACATGACCTGCTAAGGTAACCTTCAGTTCACAAACATACAGCTTTAAACCACATTTCTTCCTTATATTTCTCATGAGCCAATAGTAGTCTTATTCAAAATATGCCTTGTACAATTCCAGCTGTAGGCCGGATCTTGCATAGCTAGAAGCTTATAACCGAATGCAAGTACATATGCTGACCAAATACTCGCAGCTAAGTTCCCATATTTGCGTAAAGAATGTTTCTGGTGTTATACCAAATTATTTGACCATTTAATTCTGTGACCGCACCAGTCCACATACATGGAGACGTTAACTTTTTGTATCACTTCTCTTGTCTGTGTTGTTGCATCATCGTTACACCAGTAGGTGGCGACACGGG